>JAJEJO010001143.1:19598-118676 GCA_020662805.1 Glaucomys volans | reverse complement strand
AAAGACTTTAAAGCAGATTGTTTTTTTCCATTGAACTCTAAGATTAGTGAGAGGAAGCAGTTTTTATCTCTGCTTACCTCATAGGAGATCTGTGTTCACCATGTCATTTTATCTTTTAGCTTCTCATGATTACAAATTACAGCAAAGTAAACAACAAAAAAACAAGATATGCTCGCTTTTTTATTGGATTTATCAAAAGTATTTCACTAATGCTTTGGTCTGGTACATTTTCATATTTCTAATTAAAGAAGCACATGTGTACAAGGCAAGGTTGAATTTCAGATACTCATAACAATGTAAGAAAAATTTAGCACAGTAAATGTAAGTTTTACTTAATCAGCTATATATTTAACATTGACAAAGTTGATGACTTTATGTTTCCCTATGCATTTCTTACAGACTTCTGTCACAATTTTCACTGTAAAGCATACCATTATTCTTTTTTTTTTATTTAGGAGAGATTGGTTCTCACATTATTTTACACAAGTAGTAATATTTATCTTGCATTCACTTTGAAATGCCTGCTTGCATTAATAACTTTCAATCTCCAGTCTATTAGAGCCATGAAGATGTATCTTGCTTTCTACATATGTTTATTTATCCAAAGTGCTATATCACATTTGAAAATGTTATTGTGGACTTTGTGGAAAGAAGGATATCAAATAACATCTAAAACTCCCTGCATATGTCATTTTGAATATCTTTCCTTACATTTCTATAATATTATATCATATTAAAAGTTTTATACAGGATAGCAATTTATGAAATCAAAAGCATATGAAACTTTCTTTCTCCTTAAATACAGTATCCCTTCATCCAAACCCAGTTTCTCAACTCTTGGTTGTATAAGGAGAGAATGGACCTGTTTGCCCAAATTTGATCAGACTTAGAGATTAAGATTAAGATTAATATTTTAAGTGAATTTGAATAATGATATCTTACATTAAAATTTTATTAAAATTTAAAAACTATAGATGGTAGGTCATTCAAAACCATAGCCTAGTTGATTCAATTTAAGTCATCAAGAAACTGGGGCATTTGCAGAGATCAGGACAGTTGCAAGGGTACATCCTGCCTTGACTTGTTCCTCACCTATTTATCATCTGAGTTTTTCAGGTGAAGTGTGTTCATGTTCATCTGGAAGGAAAAATTCTTCAGTTAGGTTGCTCTTAAAAAGACAAACAAGACAAAAAAACAAGAACAAAAACAAAAAAAAAAGCAACTTCAAGAACATGATCTTTAGAGCTATTAATAGGTAATATGTGCACATTGAATTGTTTAATCACCTTCTCAACAAATCTGGAAGGATATTTTGGGTTTGTACCTGAGAATAAAGGGTTTAGGCTAAATTACTGACCCAGAGTTATATATGAAAAGGTAACATGAAATGAAACAATATTGACATATGTACATCTTTCCTCAATTGTTTCTTTTGATAAAAACAATTAGCAACATGATCACTTATAGTTTCCTATTTATAACTGGAAGAATGGTAACATTTTCAGCTCCACCTGTGAGAATTTGGATTTCAATGTACCATGTATTCAAGGAGAGAGTTGTATGCATTTAAAAATAGGTTATTAGACATTTTACTTGTCTAATTTGCATTAACAAAATGTTGGTTGATTAAATGTAATTAACAAATTACAACTTTGCAATTATACAGAATATTAATGAATGGTAAAATTGGTCATTTTGGCTTTATAATTCTGTAAAACTTCTTCAGTGTTTCTGTTTATTCATCTATTTATGCATCTATCTATCAGTATCTATCATCTCTTAATCTATCTATTTATTTCTCTATGCATCAATCTATCTAGGTTTCTCAACCTTGGTAAAAGTTGTTGGTGTGGATATGGTTTTGAGCAAGATATTCTGGATCACAGATAATCTTTAACCATCAGATGCCAGTAGCAGCTCATTTCCTCATTGTAAAAATCAAAATATCTCCAGACATTGCACAAATTTCAATGGTAAGCCAAATCACCCTATATCAGAACAAGTTGATCTCAGTCTTGATTTCTGCATATTTTTATTTGTAAAGATGCTTATTTTTAATATTATAACTTGGAAATTAAGGATTTATCTTATTTGTAGTAGATTTGCAGAATAAATTTCCATGTGATAATATTTGTAATACACTGACATTGCTACTGTGTGTTTCTAATACAAGTCTTCTAATAAAATTGGATGTAAAAATGCAATCTCACAGTGGTGCATTAGTTCAATTGAAGGGGATCACATCGCAACCTGAGCTGCAGGCTCCACTGTTTGGGCTGTTCCTCATCATCTACCTGGTCTCAGTGCTGGGCAACCTGGGCATGATCATCCTCACCAAGGTGGACCACAGTCTGCAAACACCCATGTACTTTTTTCTGAGACATCTGGCTATTACAGATCTTGGTTATTCTACAGCTGTGGACCCCAAAATGTTACAAAATTTTATTATGGATCAAAGTACAATCTCCTAGCACTTTTGTGCTACACAGCTAGCTTTCTTTCTTGTGTTTATTATCAGTGAACTTTTTATTCTGTCCACCATGTCCTATGATCGCTATGTGGCCATCTGTAACCCTCTCCTCTACACTGTTGCCATGTCACAGAAGGTATGTTGGGTTCTGGTGGCAATCCCCTATCTCTACTGCACCTTTGTGTCTCTTCTAGTCACCATAAAGATTTTTACTTTATCCTTATGTGGCTACAATGTCATCAGTCATTTCTATTGTGACAATCTCCCTTTAATATCTTTGCTCTGCTCAAACACATATGAAATTGAATTGATAATTCTGATCTTAGCAGCTTTTAATTTGATTTCCTCTCTTCTGGTCATCCTTGTGTCCTACCTGCTCATCCTCATAGCCATTCTTAGGATGAAGTCTGCTGAGGGCAGGTGCAAGGCTTTCTCCACCTGTGGATCCCACCTGACAGCAGTCACTGTGTTCTACAGAACTTTGATATTTATGTATGTGCAGCCCAAGTCCAGTCACTCCTTTGACACTGATAAAGTGGCTTCCATATTTTACACTATGGTCATCCCCATGTTGAATCCTTTGATCTACAGCCTAAGGAACAAAGATGTAAAGTGTGCCCTAAAGAGGACCTGGAATAAGATATGTCATGTACTTTCATGAAGGTTATATATTCTATGAGCCATGAATCAGGTGTGGTTGTAAACCTGTTGTGTTTCCCTCCAAAACAGTAAACAGAGCTGAGTTTGACATATAGTCAATGTTTGGCCTTTCACATTTCTGAATACTAGAAATATATAATTGAATAAAATGCTGAAAGATTTTGCCTTCCTTGAGGGGGAGAGATTAACTGTCCTATAAAAATTAAGGAAATTCTGAATAAATGGGCTTGGAGTCTATAGCTTTTAGGGTGTATATAGTAGGAGAGTGAGAATAAGTAATAGGTACAGAAAAGGAGGTGTGGTTTTCTGTAATCTCAACTATGCAACATATTTTCCATTCACATACTTGTTTTTGCATGTGTTGTTCTTTGTGTTACACATAATTATTCTGTTTTAGGCACATTTCTACACGTTGTGCAGCACAATCATTTGAAGGAATCAGTCATAAGAATACACTCCAGTCCCCCTTTTACACTTCAGGATCTTAGGATCTTTTTCTTATCCGTAGTCTTAGTTTTATATGAATCCAAGACATTCTATTAATACATTTAGGTATTTAGCAACCTACAGGTTCAGTGCTATATATAATATTATCTAATTCACTGCATCTGTGTATGCAAGTGAATGCACCAGTTCAGGCAGATGTCTTAAATTTTGCCTCTAAGCTTTTGGTTTTAACTCCCACTTCTCCTTTCCTGGCTCAGGCTTGATTCATTAGTACTTGGATTTGTCTAATGGATGTTTACTTTACCTGGCCTAAATGCAAAGAATAAATCCTGTTTGAAAATCATTGTCTGTTTATTATTTTATTGTTACCTACGGGAATTGTTTTCTCTCTTATGGAATAGGCTCATGGCTCTCTCTGTCTCTCTCTCTGTCTCTCTGTCTCTCTCTCTCTCTCTGTCTCTATCTCTCAACTTTCCTTAGGTTTGGTACATACAACAGTGTACTATCTTTCATTTAACCTCCATTATTTCATAATCACGCTAGGTAGAAGTAAACAAAGATAATCCCACAATTGAACCATAAAACATTTCCAATAGAGAGTAGCATGTTATGCATTTATATACAATTGTCAAGTATTCTGGACATGCTTTGTCTGTAACCCTCTCTAAAATCATCCGTATTTTATTATTATTTCATATTTGTAGTATTTTCTTTATAGTAGGTACGGACTGGTCTGTTCTCTTAGAATATCATCACGTAATAAAGTTATCTTTTAGCCTATCAAATGAGAATAAAATTATTACCATGGAATACTAACAGTAGTTGTGTATTTTCATGTGTGGGTATATATTACTAAAAGGTCCATATAGTTTATTATATAGCAAAATTTCAGCAATTGTTTTATATATACAAGAAATATATATATGTATATATATATATGTGCATATATATTCTTTTTTTATTTTTAATTTTTGGAACTGAGGATTGAACCCAGTGATGCTTAAACTTTGAGCCTCAGCCTTTAGCCCTTTCTAATATTTATTTTCACACAGGATCTGGCGCTGAAGTTGGCTTTGAACTCGCAATCCTCCTTCCTCAGCCTCCCAAGCCTCTGGGATTAAAGGCATGTGCCACCAGGCCTGGTAGTAAAATATTTCAATTCCCAAGAAACCTTAGTGTGAACAGAGAAAAAGTGAAATGTTTTTAGTAGTAGTTTGTGAATACAAATTCTAAAAATGTATATAAATTAATAGATTTTAAATTACTTTATTGTCTCTTAAATTAATTTTAGTGAATAATTATAACTTTTTAAGAAAAATGTAATTCTAATAGTTAAATTTCCAAAACCAAACTATGAGTAAATATTTCCTAATATGTTACTTCTAAAATTAACTTTGGTAAGCTTTTTAATAATTCCGCAAATTATCAAGTCAACAGTATGCTGAGATTGAACACTTTATAACATTTTGCTTATTTAAAAAGTCGCTATCTATTTCATTATTATGTGAAATTATAAGGTCTTTCAGAAAACTTAGATTTATTCATTGAATGTAATATTCTAAAAACTAAGAGTAGTATATGATTAATATACTTGATAAGAAATGTTGAGTCAATAGAATTAAATACTGTATATAACAATGATTCCTAATGTCTATGCAATTTGGAATAAGATATTTTGAAAATTAAGAGCCCTCAGAGTATTTAAACAATCAAACCTGTAGCTAGATTAGAGTCATAAGCCATGGGGTAATACATTGAATAATTTCAGAGATGCGAACAAACACACTTGAAAAAAATATTTATGAAGAGGATCCCAAAATTGAAATGCATGAAAAGCAATCTTCTCATCCCACCCACAAATCAGGTCCAGGTGATTCAATCTGAAATTCTACAAAATGTATAGGGGAAAAAATAAGAGTAATCAATTCTTAGAAACTCTTAAAGAAAACTAAGAGTTAAAGTTTTCAACTTTTTGAGGAGTAATTACATGATATCAAAGACAAATAAAGGCATCAAGTCCTTCAAAATTCTTAACAAAATGTTAGAAGGTGAATTTAGCAGAACATAATACAATTGTGCCAGTTTTAAAACAGAAATCAAATTCATTCATCATCTGAAAATCAAAATGTCATTACCTATATTGGAAAACTAAGAAATAAAATGTATGTGATGTGTTAATAAATACAAAAAAGTGGAAGTTCCAATATGCATTAATGACACAAACTTTGAACAAACTATAAAATGGAACCTTCCTTGGATTTCCAGCACAAATGTTTCTTGCTATGACTTTCAAAGACCCAGAGGATTTCTTTTGGCTGCAAAGGCTTAGGAAGCTACGTAGCCATTTACTACACACTTCTGTGTTCAGTGAGCTTGTCAGACAGAGGCCATGTGACACTCGTCATTGCGTCCTATGTTGGAGGAATTCTGCAGGCTAGTATACATACACACAGTGTCCACTTTTACACTGTCCTTCTGTGGATCAAAGAGATCAGACACATTTTTGGTGATATCCCTCCTCTCCTTGCTATTGCTTATTTTAGCAACTGCACAAACCAGCTTCTCTTCTTATACTCTGCCAGCTTTCCTGAGACATCACTGAACCTGAAGTCCTGATGATCTGTGGTTTCCTTCTGTTGGCTATTCTGAGGATATACTCTGCTGAAGGAAAACAGTCTTTCTACATGTGGTCCTTAGATGAAGTTCAACCATTTCTCATAGGAATTTTCTTTTCAGATATGTGAGGTAAAATTCCATCTAGGCTTTGGATCATGACATACTAGCATTGCTATTTTATGCAATTGTGATTCCCATGCTGGGTCACAGCATTCATAATTTGATGAAGATGCAAAAGAGGCAACACAGAAAAATTTGAAAGAAATTGGTCTTTCAGATAAGCACATTCTCCACATTAAAAATATTGTTCCATATATCCACATCAAGTGGTAAGGTGAAATTTTTGTTTTGATTTATTAATATGCATAATTATTAAAGAAAAGTGTGGAATTTAGACACCATATCCACACATGCCACCTCTATGTTCCTCAAAATCTTGCCAAGGTTGAGGAGAAAATGAGAACATGCCTGGGTCAAGATGACCAGTTATACAGTATCTTTGAGGACACTGGCTTTTTCATGCATACCAGGAACTAGGTCACATTACTGTTACCTGTAGAAAGTTACTTTCTTGGATATATGCTAGAGTACTGTTCTTTTGGGATGCTGGGCATACAATAAAACTAAGCATTCAATTGCTAATTATGTCACTGTTGTGCAGTCACACATACACAATCCTTCTCTCTATGGTGATTGGCTAGTACTGAGGACACTGCAGAAAGAATATGAGTCACTGATCAGTGAGCTATCACTGGACAAAGCACCATGAGGGAGAAGAGGACCTGCTTACTGAAGCTACTTGAGGGATGCTGATGCCATCTCTTCAGTCTCTCACCACCAAACTCTTCTTGAAACAATCTCTGACCTTGTATAAGCTTTCCTTAATAAATCATATGTCTCACACTCTCTCTCTGGCACTTCCTTTGGCTTTTCCACAACATGCCCTACTGTCCTGGCACTACTGGGTTGTATGTGGAACAGTATACAACTGTTTGTAATTTACTTCTTTGCAGATATTTAAAAATAAAGATTAATATGAATTCTGTCTTGTTTCGTTTAAAATGCAGAAAAATATCTTCTATTTGCATTTTGCAGTATTTATACTATTATATGTATATAGATAGATGGGTACATAAATGCCGGTACTGATGTATCTGAATGACTTCATCAAATACTCCTAATCCAAACACTTATCACTGTTCCCATAAGCCCAGAGCACTTTCCATGAAGTCACTGGCACCTGATATCAGTTCAAAGCAATGTACTCCATTCTCAAGTCTATGTAATAATCTAATCGTAGCCTGGGGTTCAGGTAATGGGCTGAAATTCCTGAGTGTTATCCCTGAGTTAACTCATGATGGCGTGTTTCTCCCCCTCCCTTTATCATCTATACTACAGCTATAAATCCATTTCTAATGCCACACAGAATACAGAAACGATATATCATGTCAAACAAGATTATCATTAAATTCAAGGAAAACAAATACAAGAATAAAATCATAATTTATAAATAAAATAGAAACAGCTGGCATATATTGCTTTTGTCAGAATGGGGCCCCCCTCGATCAATGTGAGATATACCATCTATCAATGTCAGGCCCCTACTGAGCTTTTAGCTATGTTTTCTTTTGACATTATTACTTCATGAGAGCTTTACAGATGATACACTTCCTCATTGCTGAAATCCAAGGTGGAAAGAACAGAAAAGTTTCCTTACTGTGTTCACATCTAGTCTTGCTTTCCAGCACACCTTGTTTTTATTGCAAAGATATTTCTACTTCAAATACTCCATTCCTTTTTAAAACATCATGGTGCTTTTGCCCTTTTTACATACTGTCTTGAGACAGGTCTAACTAAGTTGCTTCAGGCCTCACTAAATTGCTGAGGCTGGCTTTGAACTTGTGATCCCCCTGCCTCAAATTCCTGAGCCATTATAGGTGTGTGCCCCCATGTTCAGCCATTGTGCTTAACATGAATTCTGCATTCTTAATATTGAATCTATGCATGATGTTTTGCAACACATCTCTGGAATTTGATTATCTTGAAAAAATTGAGCCTCCATGCCTATTTATTATCAACTCCTCATTCCCCCCAACTCTCCATCCTTTGAAGCCATCATTGCACTTTCTGAATCTGTAAGTCTGAGTATTTTGAATTTCTCATGTCAGTGGCATCATGCAGTATTCATGATTCTGTGATTGGTTTATTTAGAATAATTTTCTCCAAGTTCATCCACTTTATCACACAAATAAGGATAGAAATCTTTAAGGCTGAATGCTATTCCATTGTGTGTATATACCACATTTTATTTATACATCCACCAATGAATATTTATGTTGTTTACACATATTTGCTGTTTCAAGTTATGCTGCAATGAATGTGAGAGCACTAATATCTCTGGAACCCTAATTCTCTTATGCTTCTGGATAAAATTCAGAATTGAGTTTATAGGATTCTATAAGGAAGGAAGGAAGGAAAGAAGGAAGGAAGTAGGGATGGAGGGAGGGAGGGAGAATGGGAAGGAGGGAGGGAGGGAGGAAAAGCAATTCAAAGGTGAATATCGTTGCCCCTGACAATTAGTGGACAACCTCCAGGCATCTCATTAAGCATTCAAGTGCTATAGTGAAAACAAATAAATTGCTCCACATTTCCTCAGGGAGCATCTCTAAAGTTGAAACAATGCATAAATTGTCCTTGAAAATGCCAAGTTAAGAAATACATGGGAAAATCACAAAAGGAGCTTCATTATAGGTAACAGAGGTAGGTCTTATGAGGTCACACTATGGTAACAGTCTCTATAG
The DNA here is from genome assembly GCA_020662805.1 of Glaucomys volans. Taxonomy (NCBI): domain Eukaryota; kingdom Metazoa; phylum Chordata; class Mammalia; order Rodentia; family Sciuridae; genus Glaucomys; species Glaucomys volans. The sequence goes on along the minus strand of JAJEJO010001143.1, from coordinate 109,682 downwards.
AAATTATCACATTTGTTATGGCTGTTACAACTAATCAATATCTGATTAGCTTCTATGTCTCTACTACTCTACAAGGCCTGAACAGCATTAAGAGAAGGAACTCTCTGCATATTAAATTTTATTATTTTCACCCAAGTTGAATTGGTAAGCACTCATAAGCATGAAATGCTTATAGTATATGTGCTGAGAAAATACTTAATTTTGAACAGAGTTTCATATCAAATGGATGGAAAAAGTGATAGTAGATGAAACATAAACAAAAAAACTATCTTTTTTTAGGGAAGAAATTGTAACAACAAAGATTATTTCTCCCATTTTAATATTCTTTCATACTCAGTGGCTCTAAGTATTCTTTTTGGAAACCTCTCAGAAATCAATTAAATTTTAATTATGTAAATAAATGTATGGAAGGGATTTACTTGGATCTCTTGATGAGGAAAAGAAAATTTCGACCTCATGTTTAGATATATTAGAAAAAAAATTGTTTTAGTATTGACCAGTTTTCAAAGACTGGTGATAGTAAAATGCATTTAGATGTGACCACATGTTTTTGAATCTAATTTTAAAAAATAAAGTTGAAAATTCTGTAAGGATTAGTAAATAATGAAAAAGATTTTTTTAAAAAAAATTCTTACCATTAAAATCCAAAACTGGTTAAAGGAAGCATGTTTATCTTTCTTTACTTTAAAGGGATATTGGGACTTATTTATCATGTGCAGGTTATTTAGAGGCATTTCATGATTAGGACCAAACCAATAGAATAAAAAGACACAACCTGTCTTTTATTCCATCTATTGAAGGAATGTATCTAATGCTATATCTGACAAATTTGGAATATTTAATATGAGGAAGGTATCTGTACGTGTACATGTTGCAAAATTGTATGATTTTATGTGCTTGTAGCTCATGGACAGATGACTGTCACTCTTTTTAAGCAAATTGTTCCAATTACAATTCTTTTTTATCTAGAAAACATTGGTGCTCATATTTTTTATAAATAATAACAAAACATAATAATCTTACCTTAAAATGCCACTTATCTCCTACTATGCTAGATTTTTTAATACCTGGGTTATTCGAGATAATCGAATATATTCTACTTGGTCATATGCACGTTTATCAGCCTAATATGCTCTGTCATATTTGGAAGTTCTTGTGACTTTGTTGCAGAGGATTTCAAAATGCATCCAAGAATAAGTATGTATCTCAACTCTAGTTTATTTATTGAGTCTCTATGGTATTGTGTACCACAGAAAATTTTATAGAATATATAATTTTATAAAAGTCATTATAAACATGTCAACCTTTAAAATTATTGGTACAATATAGTTCACTGTGATGTCACATATTTGAACATACACATAAAATAATTTAGTCAAGGGTAAGTACTTAAATTAAACTTCTTTGCTTTAAAATATATTAATTCCACTATGTGTGGTGGTGCAACCTGTAATCTTAGTGACTCAGGAGGCTGAGGTAGGAGGATGGCAAGTTTGAGGCCAATCTGGGTGATTTAGCAAGAACTTGTCTCAAAACAAATATTAAAAATCGTTGAGATCTAGCTCAGATGGTAAAGTGTATTGTGTTCAATTCCCAGTTCTTAAAAAAGAAGTGTGTGTGTGTGTGTGTGTGTTCACTCAAAATGAATTTTATAAGATTTCATTGTATAAAATCAATGAAATTACATCTCTTTGTTGTTGTTCAGTACTTCTTATAGTCTTCACTTTTTTGCATGAAAAAGTGGATCTGATTTATTAAATACAAGCATATTTTAATCATAGTGAATATTCTCACTGAGGAAAATAATTTGAAGTAAATTCATATCAAGATAACATGTATTGAAATGTCATTAAATTGTTTTGAATTAGAAAATAATTAATCCAAAATAATAGCAATTGATAGTCTAATTGTTATCACGGAATGGGGAGGAACAGTACTAAGGAGAGAATGGAAGAATTTGTATTAAAATTATATTAATTTGAATATGAATATGTATTAAATACTACTTGACCTGTTGTAATACACAATACTGCTTATATCTACATACTTGTATCTCTCCTGGTTTGTTTCTTATAAAGAAAATTCCAGTGCAATCCATTTTTATTTTATTCATGTATTCTTCCATCCAAACTCTATCAAATGCATTAAAAGCTTAAGCTGCAACAAGCTTAAGTCTAAGAATTTTATGGAACTACACTTTGAAGTAGGTAGTTTTTCACATTTTGGAGGATTATAAAAATGTTCTTATGCTATTTGTATAATAAGAAGTCATGTACATTTTTTTAACATAGCCATTAAATTTCACTAGGAATGTAATAAGTCACAAGTAGAAAACAGAGTATAATAATCATCCATTTAAAAACTTTTTTCATTTTTATATATTTATATCAATATCTATATCTATCTATCTATATATGAGTTTCTTATTTTAAACCATTTACATGTCTTGTATGTGAATATTGGTTTGTGTTGGGTACTGAATATAATAAAAGGTTTAGCATTTAAACTGTACTATCTAAATATTAAATGCCAGCAGCAGTTCATCCCTCCCTTGGGACAACCAAAATGTCCATAGACATTGATTAATATTCTTGAGTAAAAAAGATGAGCACCTCATATCTACCACTATCTCTATGCATATTTTTATGTGCAAATGTATGCATATTTTTAAATATTCAAAATTGAAAAATCTCTTTATCTTATTTACACCAGTCTTGCATAAAATAGTCCCAGAAGATGAGATCTGATTTCTTTTAACTGTGCTGTATCTTTACCCAGAATAGGCTTTATAAAAAAAAAAAAACTGAATGGAGAAATATAATCTCACAGTGGTGCATGAGTTCATTCTGAAGGGCATCACATCACGCCCTGAGTTGCAGGCTCCACTGTTTGGGCTGTTCCTCATCATCTACCTGGTCACAGTGCTGGGCAACTTGGGCATGATCATCCTCACCAAGGTGGACCACAGCCTGCAAACACCCATGTACTTTTTTCTCAGAAACCTGGCTCTCACGGATCTTGGTTATTCTACAGCTGTGGGCCCCAAAATGTTGGTGAATTTTGTTGTGGATCAAAATACAATTTCCTATCATTTTTATGCTACACAGCTAGCTTTCTTTCTCTTCTTCATTGGAAGTGAACTTTTTATTCTGTCTGCCATGTCCTACCATCGCTATGTGGCAATCTGTAACCCTCTCCTCTACACTGTGGTCATGTCACAGATGGTGTGTCAGGCCCTGGTGGCAATCCCCTATCTCCACTGCTCATTTGTGTCTCTTCTAGTCACCACAAAGATTTTCACCTTATCCTTCTGTGGCTCCAATGTCATCAATCATTTCTACTGTGACTGTGTCCCCTTGATATCTTTGCTCTGCTCAGATACTCACGATGTTGAACTCATAATTATGACCTTTGCAGGTTTTGATTTGTTGTCCTCACTTCTGTTTGTCCTTGTGTCCTACCTGCTCATCCTCATAGCCATTCTCAGGATGAAGTCTGCTCAGAGCAGGCGCAAGGCTTTCTCCACCTGTGGATCCCACGTGACGGTGGTCATAGTGTTCTATGGGACTTTGATATTTATGTATGTGCAGCCCAAATGCAGTCACTCCTTTGAAAATGATAAAGTGTCTTCCATATTTTACACTCTTGTCATCCCCATGCTGAATCCCTTGATCTACAGCTTGAGGAACAAAGACGTAAAACATGCTATACAAACACATGGAAAAAGATAAGCTCTGTTATTTCCTAGAAGTTAAATATGAAAGGAGTTCTACAAATGAGGGCTGTGAGGACCCCCTCTGCTCTCCTGCAGAATGTATATTAAGTACCAATGGGTTCAGCATGGAATTAAAGAAAACTTCCAAATGCTGAAAATTAGTGAACAAAAAAAGCAAGTCTTTGCTTTCCTGGAGGGAGAGAGATGGATTTTAATCATAATAATGGAGTAAATTCTAGAGTGATTTGGAACACGTTTCAGGTCTCTCAAGCACAGGTCAGGTAGCAGAGCAGCAGGTTGTAAGAGAGGAAGACTGATTTGTATTTACAGAAGAGGACTTGAAATAGCTCTATTTTATTCTAAATGATTACAATGAACTTTCCAGTGTTCACGTGTGTGATTTTCTCTTTTTGTGTGAGCACAGTCTTTCCATTTTATGTCATGCACTTCCAAAGGTATCAGGTAGCTCACTACAGTACACTGGGCTAATTTACTGCATTCAGTCACCTGAATGTTTTCAGATGCTCCTATTCTATGTGGGGATCTTAGACTCTTCCTTGTTTACCTTAGTTCCTTTTCTCTCATACAGGAGTTGGGAGAGTCTATTAAATGTACATATTTGGCTACGTAGCACCCGATTCATTAAGTGCTGCATCAAATTCTATCTCATTCGGAATATGTATATAGTTGAGTGAGGACACCAATTAAGATATATTTCTTAAGTTTTGCCATACAAGTTTCTGGGGTTTGGAGGAAGGTTCCCCCTTAAATTTATCTTTGTTTTCATTGGTTGTTGTGCTAACAGATGGTCACTCTGCCTTATTCTCTAAATGAAAAGAATACCTCTGGCTTCAAAGGCATACTCTGCTGTTTAAATTCCATAGAAGTCGCATACTTAATGATGAATTGGATTTGTTTTGCCTTTTCCTTAAAGCATATTTTCCTTACATTTGTCCCACATGACATTGTAATATTTCTTGTCAGAATCCATTCTTTGACTGCATGCAATTAATGTTCAGAATTGTGGGAAGTAAACACAGATAGTACCATGACTTGATCTATGCTCTATTTCTAGTGAGAGTTTGCTTTGATATGTAGTATTGGATGTATTTATCTTCCCTCTTATATGCTTCATCCATGACACTCCCTAAAGCACTCTATATTTTTTCATTACTTCTATTGTTAGACAAACATTGCATTTTATTTGTATCATAGAATTGTTTCCTTGTCACACCAACATGTAATAAAATTATTTATATATCTAATCAAATAGGAGTAAAATAAGTAAATAGCATTGTAAAGGCACATGTATATTCTCATGTGGGAATAAATATTCCTAAATGAATACTCACATGGGAATAAATATACAACTTATTTTATGTTTATCGTGACAATTTTATAAACTTTATTGCTATATTTTTATTCATATGTTGACAAATTTCTAAGAACATACTGTAATTTTCTAGGAAGTGTATGTTGGACAGACATAAAGTGAATATTTATATTGTTTTTCTGTGGATGCAAGATTATACAATGTTTTAAAAATATATTCTAAAATCTTTTATGTGTTTCACCAAATTGATGCTTCTGAAAATTATAACTTTTATGATATAGAAAGGTAAACTGTTTTCAAATACAAACATAAATATCTATATAAATATAATTCAAAACCTATAACTAAAATCAATTTTGGTGATATTTCCACAGGGTCTCAAATGATAAACAAAAGCCACAGTAATATGCTAACATCTAACAATTGGTAACATATCACCTTCATGTTAAAAGTTAGTCTCTTTCTCATTAATGCATGGATTTATAAGTTATTTTAGAAGGATTTGGACTCTTTTTCCTACAGCATAAAACATTTAAAAACTATGATCTGTCATATGATTTTATTATCTAAAATCATAGGCTGAAATAATTTGAATCAGTGAATTTTCATAGTTTGTAGCAGAGATTCAGAAAGTTCAATTTTGTATCAGAAAAAAAAGCTGCATACACATTAGGATGTCTATGGAAAACAATTCAGAGTGATAAGAAGTGGTGCAATGTAACTTTCCATTTACAGGTCACTGAGGTGCACCACAGGAAAAAATTCATGTTGAAGATGGGCTCAGAATTGAAGTTTGTGTTAAAAGTAAGTTTCTATCTCCACCCAAAATCAGGTCTCAGTGGCTTATGGTGAATAATGTGTCAAAGTGAAAATGAGTCACGACTCTAGAAATTCCAAAATCTAAAAGAACTTATGTTTCCTGATCTTCTGAAAACCACTTCCCTGATATCAAAGACAGATAAAGGTATCATTTCTGTGAAAATTCTAAACAAAATATTAGCTGATGAATCTTGCAATAAGTACAATCAGTAATACACCAAGTTATGTGGAAGCAAGGCATTTATATTTGGTTCAATATTCAAAATTGCAATATTCACTATATAATGAAACTAAAAATAAAAATGTGTATGATATCACAATAAATATAAAAAAGGCAAATGCTGGAATATGCATAAATAACAAAAACACTGAATAATATTAAAATGGATGGTCCTAATATAGTATTCTCCCTTTATTCTGTCTCTTCTTTGGTTCTGTTTAATTTTTATTACACTGCAAGACTCATTTCCTTGTCAAGAAGAGACCTTACTATTTTATTCCTACTGGGAAATCTCCTTGGAAAGCAGAATTCAAAGGTTATTACTCTAAATTGACATTGTTAAGTTTAAATAATCCCCCAATGTTATATACACACAACCTCACATACTTCTACTGCAATATTGTTGCTTTGTTTTGGAAGGATGTCTTCTCTACCATTCACATGGTTCTTCACCTCAAGGGTCAACATTTAGTCAAGGTCACCAATGCACAATACCCCTGCATTTCTAGGCTTGCAAACAAGGGCTATCTGTATGTGTGACTGTGTAAGTGTCTATGTGCCTGTATGTGTGTGTGTGTGTGTGTGTGTGTGTGTGTGTAGATGTCTATGACTCAGCACAGACAAGACACTTAAATACAATTGAAAATCACAAAGATTGATAGATTTACACATTAAAGAATATAAAATATAGACACTGAAATGATTCCCAAATAAGTTAAAATAAATACACTGCAGACTTGAAAAAGGAATATAATTGTGCATCTATGGAATTAATAATTAAAATATCTGAAATCTGTAGAAAAGCAAACAATGTATAGAGAAAAAAATCAAAAAATTAGAAATAGCTTCTGTTCTATGCTTGCACTTCAATAGTATTCCAAAAAAATAAGTAAGATTTATACCAGCTGCTCTTACAGGTTCATAAAATTGGAAAATGCTTAAAAGTGTCGAGTTGCCATGGAAGTGTACAAGTTACAGCCACTTTGCAAAACAATTTACACATATTTAGTAAGTTTACATGCCCTAAAAAAATCAAAGACCAATTGGATACAAATAAATCCCAGGGAAATAAAATATATCTTGATGAAAAAACTTGTAGAATGTGAGATTTAGAATTTGAAATAAAATTATTCTGAAAAACTATGCTAGGTATTGCTAATGATTATACAAATATACTTACAAAAGGCTACTTCCATACTACTGATGAATTGGAAATAGGGTAAAAACAGCTGCTTATTAGGGTCAGAACTAGGATTCAAAAGTAGGTGAGTTTAAAATAATTTTTATGAAGTATAATTTTATGATAAAAGAAAATCAAAGATTAACTAAAGTAAAGAAGTAAAAATACTTTCAATGTAATATTCATTTAGAAATCCAGCATGGTTTAATATAGAAAAAACCTGGTAGCCCAGTAGCAATTTTCCAAAGCATTTAAGGTTAGTAGAATCCCCTTAGTAATTAAATTGTATTTTAAATGTTGGGGAGGTGGAGCAAAATAGATATTGAGGAATACTGTCCATTGCTTCCCTTCCTATAGTCACACTAATTGTAATTGATATTGAAGCAACAAATTAGTATCACAAAAGCTAAGGAAGCCACCTGAGGGAACATGGAGCCTGGTTTTAGTATAATGAAAACAGAGTTAAAGAAGCTAGCAAAGAAAGAGTGTTCCTCTCCCAACTCCCCCAAAATGACAGTGTGGAGAGGGACTACCTCCCAGAGGAAAAGGGAATTAAATCAAGACCTTAGACTTGAAACCCACATCAAGTCTGCCCTGTTGAATCCCAGTCCTAGGCAGAGCATGCTGACCTCTACCTACTGGAACAGCATTATCCAGTCTGCAAGGAAGACTGCTTCCATCAATCTCCATGAACCTTAGACAGTAATGTAGGAAACAAGATTCTAACTACTTAGGATCTCAGAATAAATGTCACCAGAGACTTTGTATAGAGGTCAGTACCAGGCACACTGCAGAGAGAACCAGCATGAGCCAGAAACAAAAGGCCCTATATCTAAGAGCTCAAAGATGGAATTTAAGAAGAGTATTGACATCAGATAGAGACCTACATGATTGTGAGGCAAACTTAAGTTTTGCGGGCATTCTTTTGAGACTTAGAGTAAGTCAAACACACACCCAAGAAGGCTCTATTGGGCTGTAAGAATCATTTATGGATCAGCTGAGTACCAATTGTGCTGGACAACGGACGTTTTCACCATCTGTCTTCCAACCTTGTGGTGTTAGTCAGTTTTTCAATACTGTGACCAAAGGACCTGGAAATACAACTCAGAGGAGGAAGAGTATTGGGGGCTCATAGTTTCAGAGGTCTCAGTCCACAGATGACTGACTCCATAGCTCTGAGCCCAAGGTGAGGAAGAACATTATGGTGGAAGGGCCTGGTAGAGGAAAGCAGCTCAGGACATGATAAAGAAGAAACAGAGGGTTGTATTCACCAGGGACAAAATATAAACCTCAAAGGCACATCCCCATTACCTATCTCCTCCATACCTAATATACATACAGTTACCACAAAGTTAATCCATATCAGTGGATGGATTAATCCACTGATAGGTTACATTCCCATATTGTGCTCACTTCACTTCTGAATAGTCTTGCATTGTCTCACACATGAGTTTTTGGGGATATCACATATCCAAATCATAACAAACATGCACTGGGGAAGAGAAGACATTTCAATAAACAATGCTCAGAATATTGCACAATCACATTCAGAACCATGAAACCAGCTCTCTATCTCTCAGCAACTATGAATATCAACTCAAAATGGATTAAAGACTACATCAAAAACCCCAAACCATGAAACTTCTGGAAGAAAATAGAAAGAAAATTCTTCAGAATATTGAAATGGGCAAGAATTTTTTGGAGCTTTGAAAAGCACAAATTGAAAGTATAAACAGTCAAATTGGATTACACTGTACTAAAAACTCCTGTTCTCAGGGAAAAGCATCATTAAATAAAGACTCAACACAAAGAATTGAAGAAACAATTTGCCATGTATATATTAAACAAAGGTTGATGTCCAGAATGCATAAGAAGCTCCAAATAATACTTAAAAACTAAAATAACCCAAATAATAAAATAGATACTAGACCTAAATCAACATTTCTCAAGAGAAGATACAAAAATGAAGAACAGATGGCAGAAAAAATGGTAAACATCAGGAAGCATGTGGAGGAAAAGGAATCTTACACTCTGTTGGTGGGAATGTCAATTAGTACACCCATTATGGAAAATTGTGGTGGTTCCTCAAAAAATTAATGATAGCTCTACCACATGATCCAGAGAGGTTGGTATCCAAAGAAATGAAATTGGTATGTGGGCAACAGCACGTCTGTGCTCCTGTGTTCACTGCAGCATTGCTCACAGCAGCCTGAGCAGCCATCCCCTGGTGAATGTGCAGAGAAAACCTGCATACACACAATGGATGGTGTTTAACCTCAAGAGGAATGAAAGCCTGGCATCTGTGACAACATGGACGAAACTGAAGACACTTAGGTTATTAGATTAGACTGGTGGTTACCAGAGGCCAGGAGGAAGGGCGGTGTGGGCACTGAGGAAGTGCTGATCAATGTTTACTAAGTTACAGTTAGCTAAGCCCAAGATTTTCTGTTGTGCTATTTTACAGCAAGATTTTCTGTTGTGCTATTTTACTGTAGGTAGCAGTGGTTTACTGTAGGTTTCTAAAACCAGAAGATATAATTTTGAACATTTTCACCATAGAGAAACGGTATGTTGAAAAACATGAACTTGTTTCACCTGATTTAAACATTGCCCAATGCTTACACACATAGAAACATCACCTATTATTCATTATTTTGTATGATTTTATGTATGAAATAAGCTGAATTACACTTAAATAATAAAATTGCTTAAAACTTCTGGGACTGGCATTTTGAGTGACATTTTGAGTACTGGAACTCAATACATGTACCACAAACAATCTCACACATGTATGGTCTATTAATTTCCAAAGTGATTTAGAAAAGGAACAAAGCCACAAGAATCAAACCTTCTGATTGCAAATAGAGTTACAAAACTGTAGTAACTGCAAACTTTGGAAATGGCTTCAAGACAGACTTGTAGACTAGTGGAACAAAACAGAGTGTCCAGAAGCAATGCTATTTTGTATGGGCAACTGATTTTCAAATGGGTGCCAAGAATATATAATGGAGACAGGAGGGTCAATTCAATCAGGACTGGGGGTTGGCAATGATGTAAAAGAATATGACTCCAAAGCGAAGCAGAAAAAAATAAAATCATACAAGTATCATCACAAGGAACTAAAAGTCCTCTGCAAAGCAAAGAAAAATGATCAGCAAAGTGAAAGGCAAGCTACAAAATGGGAGAAAACGTTTAGGAACATATTTCTGAAATGGAACTAGTACTGAAGACATGTAAGTAACTACATAAACTCAATAGTAATGAGCAATTTAATTCATAAGTAAACTGAGGACTTTATTATTAAAAGAAGAAAAAAGCTGATTCTTGAAGCACATGCTCAATATAGGATTGCTATAATTTCTCTCATCTTTTGTGAACTTAATACTCCATCAAAAAACAAAAGCCCAAGATATTTAATTTTCCAAGTGCTATTGAAAGTGGATTCATACAAGCAGATTTACACTAATTTTAGAATTTGAGCCTATAATATTCAATCTCTAATATTCATATTCACTTACTCTTTATAATTCTGACTCCTTTGAATTCTTGTTAATAATTGATTCACTTATCACCATTAAGTACCCATTTAGCTACTCTACCCATTCTTCACTTCCTTCAGCCTCTCCTTAACTGTTTTCCATTTTTATGTATTTTTTCTATTCTGCATATTTCTTGAAAAAGTATTTGTGGCAAAGGTAGCTTTGTTTCCTGTCTACTTTGATTTGTATGATGTATGGTGTATGATTTCTACACTCATACCTGGCATGTATTGAAAATACATTTCCTTTTAAAGATAACTGTGTTGTGCTGAACATAACATTTAGACTGCTAATAATTTCAGAGCAGAAAACAGTACTGTATTTAAAACAGATCTCTTGAATATTTTGTTTAGTAAAATCCAAGATTTGATCTCTATTTTTGAGCATCTTCTCATTCCTCCAAACTCTCAGTCCTTGGTAAACACCATTCCTGCCTGATTCTATAAGTTTGATTGTTTTCCATACTTAATGTAAGGGAGAGCATGGGTACTTGTCTTTCTGTGAGTTGAGGTTTTCATACAGCATAGTGTTCACCAAGTTCATCTATGTGCATAGTGCAGGATATCATTCTTAAGAATGATTAATATTCCACCTTTTGATTATATCACATTTTACAAATCCATTAATCCATGAAGGGTATTAGATTGTTTCCACATTTTGTCTACTTCAAATTACGCTACAAAGAACAAGAGGGTACAGGTGTTTCTTAGGGATCCTAATTTCAAATCTGCACAAAACTCAGAAGTGAGTTTGCTGCATCCTGTCATAAGTAAATAAATATTGAATATAAATTGCCCTTGAAAATTAACAGACAAACTCCAGGCCTTTCATTAAGTTCTCAAATGCTTTAGGGATACTCTACTAGTTGCTTAGCATCTCCTGAGGGAGGGTCTCAAATGGTGGGGAAAAAGTCCATAAATTGTCCTTAAAATGCAATGTCAGGAAATACATGAGAGAATCAAGTGGGAGGCTTCAGTGCAGGTAACAAAGATGGAAGGTTTCACGTTTGTTCCACTGAAGTAGATACATTTTGCTGTAGCATTGTCATCTTTTGTAAGTGAACATTTCTGATTCAGTTTCTGAGTTTTCTTCAGCTCCATAATACATCAGTAGCAATAGAGCTTTTCTCTGTTTTCCTTCATTTTAACTTTACAATATTGTCACCTGAGAGGTTAAAAACTCACAAGTGTACACAAGGTGTGAGCTTATAAAATAATTTAATTGTGCATATGTTTAATTTGTAAAAGCAAAAGTCATGGAGGATGAAATATAAATTAAAAATCCTGTAATGGCAGAAATTGAAATCGGAGAGATCAAGAACCTCATTTTTATTTCTTCTCAAATAGTTAGGCATTTAGTGGCTCTATGCTCTCTTATGGCCCTCTCAAAGATACTTTAACATTGGAAATTATCTAATTAAATGCATGATTGTGATTTATTCCAGCTCTCTTATTAAGTGATTGGCATTACTGCTTCACATTGAGATATAAAAAGCATCTTTGAATATCAGGAGACCTGGTTATATAAAAAGAGAAAATTTTCCATATTTTATAGTGAGAGCTTACTACATTTTTCTGAGTATAAGATGTTACAGATTTTTGGTGGGAGTATAAGAATAAAAGTAAAACTGAGTGTTCAGTAAATATGAGTAAACTGTGACAGTTTGATTCTTTCCATGGAACCTCAAAACTGTTGAACACAAAACATTCTTTATTTTTTCCTTTTTATTGACACTTTTAGTTATATATATTTATGGATATAAAATGGCATGACTTTTTAATATGATGTGCAATAATTAAACTAAGCTAATAACCATACTTTTATTTATCTTATAAGAATATTAATTAATACTGATCATATGCATGTTGTATTGTGGTATTTCATGATTGCTAACCAAACTGAAACAGAAAAAAACAAATTACATAGTTCAATCTACTTCCTATTCTTTTATTGAAGTTATCTCTCTAACATAAACTGACGCAGTTTATAACATTAATTAAGGAAAGAATATCAGCAGTCACAACTATATAAGAAATATTTTATTTGAGCCAAGTGCAAATTACATGTAGACAGCTTTATTTAGACCATTGTAAAATTTCTTGCTTGTATCTCACGTAAAAGTTCCTGTCACTAAAATTTTCACTGCAAAGTTGGTCATTCCTCTTTCCTTTCTTTATGAAGGAATATTGCTCCTTCACCTCTTTTACATTAAAATAAGAAATACCTGCCAAACAATGGCTACTTTGCCACCCCTTCTAATTTCTGAGTTATTACAGATGTTCAGATACATTTTATTTTGTTATGCACACATATATTTGTAAAATGTGATACATTACATTTGGAAGAAATTCTTTCAGTTTCAATGTACAGAGCACTATAAAACATATCCAAATAACTTTATCTTATCTTTATTACAGTTTATTTTGTCTACAGGTATTATATACCACAAAAATGTGCAATATAGAACATTTTTTTCTTTAAACTATAGCATCACCTTATCTAAATGAGATTATATGTCTTCATTGTACAACATCAAAGAAATATGACTTTCTTCAAAATTTTTTATATTTTCCTAATATTCTCTCAAGTTGTAGCACAATAAAGTGAATCTAATTTGTTACACAGAAGTAAGTATATTTCATTTATAATAAAAATATCACAGTGAAAGAATAATAGGATAATTTCTATTGTGATAGTATATATTAAATTATTTTATAAGAGATGTTTTGATTAGAAGATAATTAATCTAAAACATTTGCACATTGTCTCATCATACAACTTTCTAATATCAACCAACTGTGTTAATAGGTTGACCTTTTCCCCATTTCTTTCAAGAAAATTATTCAGTAACTTTTAATGTACTGAGTTGTATACAATCTTGGAATTTCTCTTTCCAAATCCTTACTTGTGTAACTGTAGGGAATTATCTGATATTATTGAATGCAGTTTTAAATGTGGCTGTGTAATTAAGTGCATGAAAATTAAAAAAAAAACTTAAAAACAAAAGAAACCAATAAGTATACTTTTATCTAACACCAAAAAAATTAAGAAAATTTAAATTATTTTCCTACTTGCTTTACATATCTATTTATATATCTGTACATCTCTCTATGCATCATGGTTTCTCATCCTTGGAAGAAAGTAACTGATGTGAATATTGTTTTGTCTCACCATTGGACAGAGTTGAATATTTAGCAGATTAACTGGCCTCTAATTGTTGAATATCAGTGGCAATTGACTTCCAGGTTGGTACAACCCAAATATAACTAGACAATGAATAGGATTCTTTTGTGAGTGAAATCACCCTAGATTAGAACTATTGATTATTTATTTCTATGTATTTGTACATGTAAATATGCACATGAATTCAAATTTACTACCTTGGAAAGCTCAAATATATCTTGTTTATACCATTCTTGCATAATAAAAGTTTCTCAAGTATTAATATTTGAAATCCATTGATTGCACTGATGCTCTTTCTGAAACAGGTTTTTTTAATGAACTTGGATGGAGAAACACAATCTCACAGTGGTGAATGAGTTCATTCTGATGGGCATCACAGATCGCCCTGAGCTGCAGGTTCCACTATTTGGGCTGTTTCTCATCATCTACCTCGTCTCAGTGCTGGGCAACTTGGGCTTGATCATCCTCACCAAAGTGGACTCCAGACTACAAACACCCATGTACTTTTTTCTTAGAAACCTTGCTTTCACTGATTTTGGATATTCTACAGCTGTGGGCCCCAAAATGTTGCTAAATTTTGTTGTGGATCAAAATAAAATTTCCTACTATTTCTGTGCTACACAGCTAACTTTCTTTGTCTTCTTCATTGGAAGTGAACTTTTTATTCTGTGTGCAATGGCCTGTGATCGCTATGTGGCCATCTATAACCCTCTCCTCTACACTGTTGTCATGTCAAACAGGTTATGTCAGTTGCTAGTGGCAATCCCCTATCTCTATTGTATATTCATGTCACTGACAGTCACTATAAAGATTTTTACTTTATCCTTCTGTGGCTACAATGTTATTAATCATTTCTACTGTGACTGTATGCCTTTGATATCTTTGCTATGTTCAGATACTCATGATGTCGAATTGATAATTATGATCTTTTCAGCATTTGATTTGCTTTCTTCTCTTCTGATCATCCTTGTGTCCTACCTGCTCATCCTCATAGCCATTCTCAGGATGAAGTCTGCTGAGGGCAGGCGCAAGGCTTTCTCCACCTGTGGATCCCACCTGACGGTGGTCATAGTGTTCTATGGGACTTTGATATTTATGTACGTGCAGCCCAAGTCCAGTCACTCCTTGGACACTGATAAAGTGGCTTCCATATTTTATACTCTGATTATCCCTATGTTGAATCCCTTGATCTATAGTTTGAGGAACAAAGATGTAAAGTACGCTGTACAAAGCACATGGAGAAGGATACGCAACATCTTTTCTTAAAGGTTATATAGAATATGAGTTCCCTGATTATGGTTTGGCTGTGAAACTGGTCTATTTTCCCATGTTTAGCATGTTAGCAAACAACATATATTTAAAGAATTACCTTTATTTGTAGTAACAGTAAAATTTCTAAATGCTTAAAATACATTAGTGAGCAAAACAGCAAGATCTGCTTTTCTGAATGAGGAAAGGTGAATTGAAAAAAATTAAATGAATTGTATAATAAAGTAGAGTGAATTTACGGCTTATAGTCTCCATAAGGAGATGTCAGAGTTTGATGTTGTATTGGAATGAGAAAGAATATTAAATATAGAAATGGAGGTAATTTTTTTATAATCACATCTATTGTAATAAACTTTAAATGATGGTGCATGTGTTTGTGTGTTTCTTTTTGTGCAAGCATAATCTTTCCGCTTTATGTTTCATACAGATCTATGGCTTGTGTTACAATCAAACTGCATGTGTCATCAGGAGCCCAGTGATTTAAATGACTGCGTCATATGCAGGTACTCAGAGACCCTTTTCCACCTGGAGCTCTTGGGCTCCCAGTTTTTCCTCATCAGTGACCTTTCTTTCATGTACGAGCTCAAAAGAACCAATTTACTTAATTTGTTTTACTATTCAGAAAATCAGAGGTTCAGTGCTGCTAATGCAATTTCATCTAATCTAGTCCGTCATAGACACTGATGAATGCACATTTAAGAGACAATATTAAGTTTTCCTCTAGAAGCTTCTAGCAGTTTCTTTTCTCTTTTAAATTTTCACTCCCTATTATTTGTCTAATAAGTGCTTACTTTTCCTTGCCTCTCCAAATGAGCAGAATAATTCTCGTTTAAAACTTAACCTATATTTTATTTTTTTCTTGTCCAAGTCTTATGCTGTGTGATGAAGCAGTTCTCTTGCTCCTTTTTCAGTGGCTGATTTCCCTTCTATTTGGTCCCAAAGACAGTGTCTTGTCTTTTCATTAGTATCCATTCTTTGCATAGATTTGATAACATGCCTTGGAAGAATCAAATCAGACAAGCCATGACTTGTGGTGTGTTAGGGAGAGTGTCCTGTGGTTTCTGTCAACACAAACACTTTTCTTGTTGCCTTGGGCATTTAATGTAAAATCCTCCCCAAAGTTCTTCATATTTTCTTTATTATTTTTTTCATTTAACATTCACGAAATTTTCATGTGTCATAAAAAACTGATCTGTTTCCTCTTTTCATCCTCGAGTAAAAAAATTATCTATATATCTAAAATTATGTGTAAAAATAATTGGAAAAGTAAAAGCAAACAAATATTGTCATGTGGAAATACACATTACTACAGAGTTTACATATCCTACTTTTGGTTAGCTCTGACAGCATAATACACCTAGTTGTTAGCTATGCAGTTACTCCAATATGCATATATAAAGTGTTGGGACTGACTAGAAACTTAAATTGGACAGAGATCAGACAAAATACTCATATGGTTTGGTAAAGGACACAAGATTGTAAAAACTTTAAAATTGATTTGTGTTATTACAAATTAACTTCACACAAATTAACTTCATGGAAAAATTTTGACTTTTATAATAGATGAAGGGAAGGGTTTCTAATATCTAAATTTTAAAAAATGTCAATAAGCATAACTCAATATAGCACTTCTAAAATAATTCTTCACAGGGCTTTTATAGTCCTCAAATGATAAAAAAATGGGCTAATCCTTAATATTTGATAATATGTTTTCATTTTCAAAGTGACTCTCTTTTTCACTATCATATGGATTTAAAAGTAATTTCAGAAAGTTTTTCACGGAATATAAAAATCCAGCTTATGATTATATTATTTGCCAAAATAATTTGTGTCAATATAGTTTCATATTTTATGGAGTAACTTCAAAACAAATTTAGAACGAGAAAAAAAATTCAAAGAAATCTTGGTAATGCTCAGAATGTTTATAACAAGCTTTCTGTGGTTGAGAGTGATGTAAGTGTTGTGATTTTTCACTTACAGCAGCATGAGAAAACAATCATGGTAAGGAGGACCTCAAACATGAACTGTGTTAAAAATAACTCATTTTTTTCTGCCCAACATCTCTGCTTAACTGGAGAGTTATAATACATATTTACAGTAAAAAGAGTAAACATGCTCTGAAAATTCTTCCTTCCTGAAATGTAAAGAAAAGCTGCATTTTCTAACATTTTTGTGAAACCTCCCTGATATCACATGTGTAGAACTCTAAGCTAGATGTTAACTGCTGAATACAGAACACTATGCACGGTTTTATATCATACCTTTATTTTTATTTATTTATTTTTTTTGGAGTGCTGAGGATTGAACCCGGGGCCTTGTGCTTGTGAGGCAGGCACTCTACCAACTGAGCTAATACTCAGCCCTAGATCATATCTTAATATGATGAAAAATATCTCATGGAACTCCTATAATATAAGAATTTAATTGTCTCAGCATTCAAAAACACAATTTGCCATTCACCATGCCCTGCAACTAAAAAAGAAAGCCTGTAATGACATCTCATAGATAGAAAAAGTATTTGGCCTCTACTAATCATTAATGAAAATAACACTGACCAAATTAATGTTAAAAATGAAAAATCTTAAAACTAGTAGTATTTTATCTTACATCCATCTCTCCTCCATTTTTATTAATAGTTTTCATTGTAATTACACACTCATTTTTTTTCTCAAGCACAGACTTCATTCTCTAATTCCCCAGAAAAGCCTCGTCAGAAGACAGAATTCCATCAAATGATATTTTCCTTAGTTTAATGTTTTCAAAGTTTGTGTAATGCCTCACATTTATTCAAAAAGAGCATCTTTTCCCATTACATATCCCACCATAATTTTTCTCTTTTTATTTCACATGCTGTCTTCACCACTATTCACATGCTTCCTTATTTAAAAGTCAAAGTTAAATCAGAGTGATAGTTTTACATTATCTGTGCATTTCTTAGGTTTGCAAACAATGACTGTCCCCATGCATGTGTGTGTGTGTTTGTGTTTATATGTGCGTCTATGCAGATGTGTGTGTATGTGTGTATGCATGTGTGTGTGAGACTCAGCATTGGAATGACACTTATCAGGCACAATGGTGAGTGCCTGGTGGCTTGGGAGGATGAAGGAGAAAGATCTCGAGTTCAAAGCCAGCCTCAGCAAAAGAGAGGCACTAAGCAACTCAGTGAGACCCCGCCTGTAAATAAAATACAAAAGAGGGCTCAGTGGTTGAGTGCACCTGAGCTCAATCTCTGGCACCCCACCCCCATCCCCCCAAAAAAACCCTGAAAATCACAAAAATTGATACATTTAGTTATTAATGTTTCTAATATCCACACAATGAAAATAATTATAAATGAAATAAACAAGCCACAGACTACAGAAAATAGATACAAATGTGTACATACATATTTAATTAGTTGGTCAGTCTAAAATATGTAGAACAAAGAAAAATTGTGTATATGGAAATTTATAATACTTTAATAATATGAAAAAAGATAAAGGAAATTTTATATAAAGTGCTATTACAAGGTCATTATTGACAAAAGTTTAAAAGTACTTGGCTACCAAATAATAGCAATAGATGGAGTAAAGGCAACATTCCCACTCAATCAGTGAGTCTAAGAAGTCATAGTCTCTTTGGGAAACATCCTACAAAAGTCTAAGAAGTTCAGGTTACGCTGTAAAATCAAAGAACAATTTTTGTTTATGGAGGAGTTAACGTGGATTAGTCCAAAACATACCTGAGTAAAAAAAATAACTGCCAAATAAAACTTTCACCATTTAAAATGTTAATTTAATGTATTGCAAAACTACCCTGCATATTGTTCATGAGAAAATGCATACATATATTACAAATAGTTACATCCACATGAATGAAATACTGTTAAATAGGGCTTACTTCTGGAAAGGTGGTAAGTGTTAATATTAAGACAAGGATTAAAAAGAAAGAGGAATGTGCATAAAGACTCAATAATAAAAATATACTTTATTTACATTTTTACTAGTGAGTTATATTTACACATAATAGTGTGGGGTTCATCTTCACATATTCATTAATGCGTATAATAATTTGCCTTATTTCAAGATCCAGTATTTCCCCTTCGCCTTCTTTCTTCCTGTCTGCTAATCCCCTTTCTCCACTCTGCTGGTCTTCCTTTCATTTATTTATTATTTAAATTGGTACATTATAATCATACATAAAAGTGGGATTCATTGCGATATGTTCACACATGCATACAGAATCCTTTGGTCAATTTCATTGTGTGGTTTGTTCATTTTTCCTCCCTCTCAATTCCCTTCCTCTACTGAATTTCCTCAAATTTATTTATTGTTTTTTAAATTTGTGCTCTGTATTTAAACATAAATTGGAATTCACTGTGATATATTCATGCATGCACATAGCATACCTTGGTCAATTTTATCCTGCAATTCTTCCACTTTCTCACCCCCCTCCCTCTCTCTTATTTCCCTTAGTTTAATTCATTGTTCTCCTTTGTATTTTCATGAAAGTCCCCTCTCCCTTTCAATTCCTTATTTCTCTCTTGCTTTTGCAAATAAGAAGAAATGCTTGACACTGGATTTTCTTACTCTGGCTTATTTCACTTAGCAAGAAAAATTGCTATGTTTCAAATAAATCAAAATTAGCTAATTTAAATAAGTGAAGTTTTTTTCTTATACAATAATTGTTATAAAACCATATGATTTAATATAAGAAAATACATGGCTCTATTGTTAATAATTTACAGAGGAATTTAAGAATATCAATCAGTAAATTATATTCTGAGAGCTGAGGAGATAAAGATGTCAGATGAAAAATACCTTCCCGTCATTCTCTTTCCAAAGTTACATCAATTATAAATAGCTCTTCATGCAGAAAATTGCCTACATAGTAGACAAGGAAGCCAGGGGAGTGACCACTGAGTCTGATTTTCTAAAAAATGTAGAAAATTGCAGAAGGAGAAGAAGAAAGAATGTCACTAAACTCTAACAGCAAAGCTATCTCAAGACTTGTGTTCATACAATGGAACCTACAGATCTGCTCAGCACCAGGCACAGACCAGTGCCTCAGTGGGATATACAGGTGTTTTAGCCAACTTAAATGCCAGCTGAGTCCTAGGCCTTGATGCACTCCTGTAATTGTGCAGGTGCTTGTAGCTGTGGAACTCAAGCAAGTCCCAACAAAACATCAGTCATTCCATGGCTCAAGGGACTTTCTTCACCAACACTATGTCAACCTTGGACAGCATAACTTGGAGCAAGACTAAGAGTCTTGTACTCTGAGTCTCCTGTACATAGCACTGGATTAGTGTGGGAACTTCTTACTAGCCTGGTGAAACTGAAAGCTGATCAGAACTTAACAGCTTCCATACTCAGGCTTGTCTGAGGATGGAGACTCAGAAACACATCCTATAGTTTATCAGAGAAACACAGCTCCAAAATATTGAATTTATGAAAGCTCTAATGTGGCTGCTTTTAGTAAGCATGGACCATGAGGACATCTCATCAATAGGCAGTGCAGAGCACTGTAGGACTTGGTTTTCCCTTGGTGCTGGGATGATTTTGGTGGGTTCTGGGCTAAGGATGCAACATAGTTTTGTGTCATTGCTTGCCACACCCACCAGTATTCCCCTCAGTGCTTGACACGGTTCCACTGGGAATAATGAAGATTCTTGCACGGTATAATCTTCTGGGAAATGTGGATGTGGCATGCTTTTTCTTGTTTTTGTGTTATTTCTTATTGGTATTGGTAAAGATTTCAGTAGATAATCAGACATTAAGTGATTTGGAACATACAAAAAACACTGCTCAAGACTTAATTGATTTCATATTAATATTACCTTAAGCAAACAGAAAAAATGTTGTGGGTCAGATCAACAAGTTTTTGTCCACTGCTCTCTGTTAGCTTAATGCAGCAGACTGCCTGTCTGCTTTAGCCCAAACCAGGATGTGCCCCCCTCTTAGTGAAACTGTTTTCACAGTTCAGGGACCACAGTGGATTGCATATGAGATTGATGGGAAGCTGTATCTTGGGTGTCAATTAAATAAATATTAACAAAAGGAAGTTTCACTTTATATGCCATAGACAGCTCAAAAGGTATTTATGCTACATATCAGCCACCCAGAGATGTCTAAAGTACAACTGTTATCCTTGACATAACTTTAAATCATGACGTGT
Source organism: Glaucomys volans (assembly GCA_020662805.1). Lineage (NCBI taxonomy): Eukaryota > Metazoa > Chordata > Mammalia > Rodentia > Sciuridae > Glaucomys > Glaucomys volans. Next base: position 88,268 of record JAJEJO010001143.1, on the reverse strand, counting down.
TAAGCCTATAAGGATAGCCTTGGTTCTTATCATTCCTAGTAAGACAAAAACCAGAACCAGTTAATGGTTTAGTGATGTTTTGTTTAAGTAGAACTTGATTTGTTTTGATTATACTTATGGCCATCACATTTCCTTAGAGCTTTATCACCTCCCCTTCTATGTAACCTCAAAAGAATGTACTCAAGTTGAATGTATAGATATATATAGATTGTGTGTGAAATGGCAGCTGGACTTAGAATTTAGGCATGTAACAGTAAAGTTACAACTAAACCTCCGATCTTCGAGTCTGTCACTTTACTCTCGTCGCCAATGCCTTCCCCCCACCAAGCTGTGCCATGACCCCTGCTAGGCTGGACCTTGCCAGATTGGCTTCCACACGTGGGGCACTTGGTAAGTATTTTATTTCATTTCATTCACTCCGGGAACTTGGGGGAAAATGCTAGGATCCTGTCCAGTGTGCTGAAGACCCCTTGGTAGAGAAAGGCCAAGTGAGGATACACAGGTAATCACAGAACTGAGAAGCAATGTGCCATGCCCAGAGCAAAGAGAGAGCCCTTTGCTTTGTACAAGAATGTTCCCCATGGTTACCCAAGAGGGTAACTTAAGTTTAGCTACTTGGAAAAAATTAGAGGAAGAAATGCAAGCTTATCATCTTGAACATGTCTCTGAACATGTCCCATATGATGCATCGGCCCTTTGCAATTTGCTCAGAGTTGCCATTGAGCCTACACGTAAAGTTATGCATTTGAATAAATGAGCCTCCTCTCTGGAGGAGACTCCACTGTTGTCTACAAAAGTCCCTAATTATAAGACATTCGAGTCATCTAGTAGTTCATCCAACTCAGAGGATGACAAAAGCAAAGGGTACAAACTTTTTCCCTCAGATGATGAAGACTTAGAGGAAGCAGCAGTCGGTTATCACATCAAGGATCAACCTCCTATGGTCGTTCCTACTGTGGCTTCTGCACCTCCTAAAAAGAGTAAAAAGAAAAAAAACAATAAAGATAAAAGATAAAGTAGGCTTCTTAGGGGCTGTTGCTCAAGCCCAAGCTGCAGGAGGGACATGTTTTGTTTGTCTGGTAATTTCTAATTGGGATGATGCTGAGGAACCTACTTGGAACCCATTGCCTTTTAAAATTATTAAAGAATTAAAAACAGCTGTAAAAGATTTTGGACTTAAGTCTCCATATGCCATACTATTGGTAGATGGTATAGGGGCTAAGGATATAGCTCAGTTGGTAAAGTGTTTGCCACTCAAGCACAGAAAAAGAAAAAGAAAAAAAAAGAAAAGAAAAGAAAAGAAATCATTTATTGCAAAATGGCAAAAGAAATGAGGTCCCAATCCAAAGTTAAAAAAGCCTTATTTCTAGCCCCTAGCCTCAACTTGCCTATGGAACAAAAATTTAACGTGCTTACCACTGAGAGAAAAATAACCCCAACCAGCCCAGCAATGGGTGGCATATCTCAGTAAGGAATATGATATAGCAGCCCCACTCCTCAAAAGTAGTGAAAGATAATGTTTCATAATTTTCTACATCCAAACCTGACCTGATTACCAACCAGGGAAAAAAGGCTTAAAAAGCCCTAGGCAATTTCCCTGCCTAGCCTTGCTAAAGTCCACTGTAGATTGTAAATCAGCAGGCTCAACAAAGAATCAACCTTAGACTGAAGAAAAATAAAGGGTGTCCATTTTAAACTTCTCTTGGGCTGCAACACAGAAAAATGGTTTTAAGACTCTCTTTCTCTCTTTCTCTTTCCCTCTCACTCTCTCTCCTTTCCTCTTTCTCACTCTCTCATGCTATTTTTACTAAAATAATTAATGGCCGTTATAATTTTTTCTCCTAGGACTCTTGTTTTGTTTTTTAAATGTTAAATTTTTGAAACTCACAATTTTAATCCTACATAATTAGGCTTATCCTTTTTTTTTATCAATTCCTTTTTTCAACTCAAGTTATTTTTGATCTATAACATTGCAATGGAGATTCATGTATAAAAAACTACAAAGGCCTTTTGTGTTTGTGTGTATGTATGTGTGTGTGTGTGTGTGTTGTATATTGTGTTGTCTTGTCTAATGTGTTCAAAGCCCATGTACATGGTATCAAATTGACATAAAGAGTGCTCAAATAATTAAGATTAATAAATAAATAAATAAACAAATAAATAAATAATTGATCCACATATTTTTAAGTCACGTGATTTAAAAATGTTCAATTTAAGTTGGGGAAAAAAGTATAAGTAAATTGTCTTTAACATCACTTAATTCACAAGTTTCTAGGTGGTCAAACTAATAAAATGTCTATAAAATGTTAATTGATATTATTCAATTGTTTCTAGGACTTTTCTTCAACAGGAGATGACAAATACTGTTCCATACACTTATCTAATATCTTGGTTTTTACAGTAAAATAAGTAAATTAGGTTTGATGTATATAAAATTAATCACATGTGTTTTTTAGAGACATCTGGTTTATTTACTAAGTTAAAATACTAACTGTTAAATACCATCGACTAATCTTAATGCTTAAATTCCAGCAGGTAACATACTTAAGCATTATTGGTGTTTTCATTGATTAATAAATAAAAAGAAAGGATTTATTACTTTGTGTCATCACTTAAAACAAGGTTACTAAAAATTAAGTTCTAACAAGTACAATTCTATATATATATAGGGATCCAAAAGATTCAACTGTTCTAATTAGAGTGCTATAAATAACATAAAATATTTCATCTTATTAAATGAAGTAATTTATCTAAATTCAGAAATTTCATGAGAGTTGTTTCAAAATGTGAACAAAAATGAATCAACAAATATGAAGGGGAGAACAGAAGGTTCTAAGTGTGGAAATATATTCAGCAGAAGAAAAAAGAAAATGTTTCTGGGTAAAAAATCTTTATGATGAAATACATGAGGATCTAAATAAGTGCTGAGAAAGTCTGTGTGTAAGTAAAGGGCAAATTTCAACAAGTTTCTGTGTAACTAAGTTGGTTGTATGTGTATGAGACAATCAATTAAAACTATTTAAGGTTTTTCCATAAGGTCAAATATTAATGTGCTAATATAAGCCAGAGTTTAATCTGTATGTTTAAATAACAAGGATTTCTTTAAAACACTAATTTACTCTTAACATTGTGCCTGTTCAGTTTTATTCTTTAGAACAATTAGTCTTAATAATTGGGATTTATACAATTATGGTTAAACAACAACTGTCTTTTCATGGTTACACAGGACTTAAGAGAGATTAATGACACCATGGAAACTCTGGATGCCCTACAACCTGGGCTTCCCTCTCCAATTGCAATCCCTAGAGGATTTCATACAGTGGTGATTGATTTGAAAGACTGTTTCTTTACTATCCCTTTAGCACAGCAGGATTGTAAAAGGTTTGCCTTTAGTCTGCCTTCTCCAAATTTATGAGACCCGTATCAAAGATTTCAATGGAAAGTTTTGCCTCAAGGTATGAAAAATTGTCCCACTTTATGTCAAAAATTTGTTGATCAGGCTATAGAACCTATAAGGACAGAATTTCCTAGACTATATTTAATTCATTACATGGATGATATTCTTTTAGCTCATTCTTCCTTTGATACTTTACAAACTATACTTAAATTATTAATAGAACAATTGGCATCATGGGGGCCCCCATTTTTGGGTCCCCCCAAAAATTTGGTTATATCCTCCCTATAATTATCTGAGACACATTATTAATACCCAAAAAATTTCTACTCAAAATTTATAAATAAAAACCGATAGATTGTGTACTTTAAATGACTTTTGAAAATTATTAGGGGATATTAACTGGATAAGACCATACTTAAAAATTACTACTGCTGATTTAAAACCTCTATTTAAAGTATTAAAAGGAGAGACTAATCTGGCCTCACCTAGACAATTGACAGAGACTGGCAAACAAGCACTAGTTAGAGTGAAACAAGCAATTCAAACTCATCAATTACAGCAAATTGATTATAATCAACCTTGGTCATTTATTGTACTAAAAACATCTTATACTCCTACAGGCTGTCTTTGGCGAGATGCACCAATAGAGTAGTTACATTTACCTGCTACTTTAAAAAAGATTGTTCCTTCCTATCCTTCACAGATTGCCTTATTAATAACTAAAGTCAGACTTAGAAGCAAAGAGTTATTTGGCCAAGAAATGCATTTAATTGTTATTTCTTATACCAAAGAACAATATTTACAATTATGCTAATTAGAAGATCAATGGACTATGGCTTTTCATGGTTACAAGGACAAATATTGTTTCATTTACCTAATCACCCACTTTTACATTTTTTACTCATATACCTGAATTTGGCACATTGTCTTTTGTTCAAGTCACTGTTGATACCTATTCTCATGTTATTATTGCCTCTGCCAGGACTGGTGAAGTTTATAAGGATGTTTCTCAGCATTTATTTTTATGTTTTGCTTCTTTAGGAATGCCTACAAAAATTAAAGCTGATAACCTGCCTATACATCTAAAGCCTTTAAAAATTTATGTGATATGTTTAACATTTCTCATTCAACAGGAATCCCTTATAATCCCCAAGGACAAGCAATTGTGGAATGAGCTCAAACTTTAAAAACACAAATTTGTAAACTAAAGGAAGGGGAATTAAAGTATAGCTTTCCTCATCATGTTATACACATACTTTATTTGTAATTAATAATTTAAATTCTGACTCTACAGGGAGGACTCCAATGATGAGACATTGGGACGAGAGTCCACAACCTAAATTTATAGTTAAATGGAGAGATTTACTTACAGGACAATGGAAAGGACCTAATATATTGTTAGCATCAGGTGGGGGATATGCTTCTAGATTTCCACAGGACGCAGAATCTCCCTTGTGGATTCCAGATCGTTTGATCAGACACTCTGAGCCATCCTCACAGGAGGAGAATTCCACCACAGCCTTATCCTCAGATCAGATTGACCCTGGATAAAGAATGGACTTACAAATTTCTTCAGCTTAAGCATTCCTCATGCTATTTTATTTGCTCACTCTGATTATCTTAGATTTTCCAAGGATAAAGATTCTTATTCTATAAAATATGATTGTTGTATTATAACTGATTGTATTACTTCCTCATTTTCAAAAAATTATTGTTTTTATGATAGTCTTTCAAAATTTAATGTTAGAATCTGTATAAATGCTACAAATACTATTTTACTTAATAATCAAAATTATCTTAACATATCTAAGGATAAGGACTCACATTCTATACAATGTGATTATTGTATCTAATTGCATTGTATCTAATTATAACTAATTGTATCAAAGCTACTTTTCCAAGAGGTTATACTGTTTTCATGATAGTCCACCAACCTTCTTATGTTATCTGTGCTGTTAAAAGAAAATTGGTATGATGACCCTGGTATGGAGGTTCTTAAAAGACTTAACAAGTTAATGAGGCCTAAACGATTTATGGCTGCCCTGACAATAGGGATTACTACATTGATAAGTATTGTAACTGCTTTAGCTATATCTACCACTGCATTTGTACTAGAATTCACACTGCCTCTCATGTTAACGACTAATCTCACAATGTATCTATTGCCTTGGCTGCACAGGAAAAGATTGACAAAAAATTAGAAACTAGAGTTGATGTTTTTGAGGAAGCCATTCTATACATTGGTATTCAAATCCAAAATATTAAGATTCAAATGACTACTAGATGTCATGCCAATTGTAAGTGGATTTCTGGGACACCTTTGAAAGTCAATGGTAGTGCTAAATGGGAACTTGTACAAAATCACTTACTTGGAATATGGAATAATAGTAATATTGTTCCAGATATTGCTATGCTACAATCTAGGATTAGGGACATTAGTCAATCTCATTTGGAAATCGGCCCCTCTGCTGATCTGGCTCAATGCATTTTTGATAACATAAAGGAGACCATTTTTAATAATACCTTTATTCAAGATGTTATAGAAATTGGCCTCAGTGTTTTTTGTGTTCTAATTCTGCTTCTTCTTCTTCTTCCAGTCATCATTGCCTGCACCCAAAGGGCAATAAAAAATTTACAAATCCAGATTGAAATCATCAAATTTAAAAATAAAAAAGGGCCGGGCATGGTGGCACATGCCTGTAATCCCATCATTTGGGAGGCTGAGGCAAGAGGATCGCGGGTTCAAAGCTAGCCTCAGCAACTTAGCGAGGCCCTAAGCAACTCAGTGAGACCCTGTCTCTAAATAAAATACAAAAAAGGGCTGGGGATGTGGCTCAGTGGTGGAGTGCCCCTGGATTCAATCCCTGGTACCAAAAATAAATAAATAAATAAATAAATAAATAAATAAATAAATAAAAATAAAAAAGGGGGAAATGCCACACCCACCAGTATTCCCCTCAGTGCTTGACACGGTTCCACTGGGAATAATGAAGATTCTTGCACGGTCTACTCTGTGAAATGTGGGCGTGGCATGCTCTTTCTTGTTTTCGTGCTATTTCTTATTGGTATTGGTAAAGATTTCAGTAGATAATCTTACTACTGAAAGACATACAAGACATTAAGTGATTTGGAACATAAAAATAACACTGCTCAAGACTTAATTGATTTCATATTAATATTACCTTAAGCAAAGAGAAAAATTGCTGTGGGTCAGATCAACAAGAGTTATTGTCCACTGCTCTCAGTTAGCTTAATGCAGCCAGACTGCCTGTCTGCTTTAGCTTAAACCAGGATGTGCCCCCCTCTTAGTGAGACTGTTTTCACAGTTCAGGGACCACAGTGGATTGTATATAAGATTGATGGGAAGCTGTATCTTGGGTGTCAATTAACTATTAACTAAAGGAAGTTCCACTTTATATACTATAGACAGGTCAAAAGGTATTTATGCTGCATATCAACCTTCCAGAGATGTCTAAAATACAACTGTTATACTTGACATAACTTTAAATCATGACATGTTAAGCCTATAAGGATAGCCTCAGCTCTTATAGTTCCTAGTAAGATGAAAACCAGAACCAGTTAATGGTTTAGTGATGTTTTGTTTAAATAGAACTTGATTTGTTTTGATTATACTTATGGCCATCACATTTCCTTAGGGCTTTATCACCTCCCCTTCTATGTAACCTCAAAAGAATTTACTCAAGTTGAATGTATAGATATATATATAGATTGTGTGTGAAATGGTAGCTGGACTTAGAATTTAGGCATGTAACAGTAAAGTTACAACTAAGCCTCCAATCTTCGCGTCTGTGTCTCTTTACTCTCTTCTCCGACACCTTCCCCCCACCAAGCTGTGCCACAACTCCTGCTAGGTTGAACCTCGGCAATTGCTGGGCACAGGCATGGCCCATGAGTTTGGCTGATTCTTTCATGGAAATTTATCCTAGAGTCAGTTGGTAAAATTCTGCAATATCCAACCACGTTCTAGTGACTGTGATTGGGGTATCTGGTCATACCCCAGCAACAAGGAAAGATTTGGAGGTATGGACTACCCACTTAGGAACTCCTTTAGTTCCTGTTCAATGACACTCCAAAGGGATTGGATCTTAGCTAGACTTGGATCAACCTCTAGTGCTGAAACAATTAGAAAACAGCAATAGTTGACTTGAGGAATCCTGGAGTTGGGTTGCCACCAGTTGTGAGGCACTGGAAGGAAAGAGAGCCTCAATGACAATTGGCACACTGCTTGGAATTTCTAGAAAGAGAAAAACAAACAACCCTAGGTTATGAAGCCAGGATACCTAGGTTTTGCCCTGATATCATCATATGTTAACCAGACCTAAAGCATTCAGGAACTAATGACCTCACTTCATGGTCAAAATAAGTTGTCAGAAACTGACCAAATAGTTATCACTATGATAGAAATCCTATAAGCAGCCATTAAAGTTAACACAATGATTCAAGGAAACACAGATCAATGACTGTTTATGTATTTTATAATACATAAATGGAATGTAATTTCACATTTTTCTGATTGTACATATTGTAGAATCTCATTGGTCATGTAGTCATATATGTATATGAGGCAATAATGTCTGTTTCACTGTACTATCATTCTTACTCCTATACCCCTTCCCCTCCTTTCACTACTGTCTACCTAATATAAAGTAACCCCATTCCTCCCTAGAGCTGCCTCTCCTTATTGTGAATTAGTATCCACATGTCAGAGAAAACATTTGGCCTTTGGTTTTATGGATTTGGCTTATTTCACTTAGCATGATATTCTCCAACTCCATTCATTTGCCAGCAAGTGCCTTAGTTACATTCTTTTTTAAATCTGAGGAGTATTCCATCATATATATATATGTATATACATATATATATATCACATTTTCTTTATGCATTTGTCTGTTGAAGCGCACCTAGGTTGATTCCACCGTTTAGGTATTGTGAGGTGAGCTACTCTAAAATTGATGTGGCTGTGCCACTGAGGTATGCTGATTTTAAGTCTTTTTTGTATAGACCAAGGAATGGGATAGCTGGATCAAATGGTGGTTCCATGAATATATTTCAATGCAGACTTTTAATGGAGAAACTGAAGCAATTAAAAATTCAGCAGGAAATTTTGATCTGAAAACTATTCGAAGTAAAGTTAAAAGTATGATACAGCCGGGCGTGGTGGCGCACATCTGTAATCCAAGCGACTTGGGAGGCTGAGTCAGGAGGATCGCGAGTTTAAAGCCAGCCTCAGCAACTTAGCGAGGCCCTAAGTAACTCAGTGAGACCCTGTCTCTAAATAAAATATAAAATAGGGCTGGTGATGTGGCTCAGTGGCTGAGTGTCCCTAAGTTCAATCCCTGGTTCCAAAAAAGAAAAAAAAAAAAATGTGTGGTACAAGGTATCCACAGTAAGAGAGTGTGGGTGAAGATAGGATGTTTGAGAATAAATACTTGGAGGAGAAAAAATAAAGAATGAAGAGTAGTGAGGGAAGGTTCCCATACATTTGGAATAACATTAAAAGACAAAATATTCAGGTTTGGGGATTTAGCTCAGTGGCAATTGCCCAGTATATAAATGACCCTGAGTTCAGTCCTTGGCCCTAATTTTAAAATGAATGAATAAATAAATAAATTTTTTTTTAAAAAAGTGTGTTGGAATTATTGTAGTTATTTAGGTTCAAGAGGGACTTGTAAATCCCAAAAGGAGAAATCCTTTATTCCGGGAGAGCATGTCAATACTTACCACACCCAGAGAAGAATGCCTAATACCAGGTAGAAGAAGATTAAAGTTCTCAAGACAAATAAACATTAACTAAGTCTGTCCCAAGAAATATTGTAACTGTACTCTCATGTGAAGATAAGAAGTTTCTCAGCATTGAGAGAAGAAAAGAAGAGCCAAGTAACTCAGAGGAGTGCTCCAATTAACCTAAGAGCAGACTTCTCAGCAGACTCCTACAGGGCAAGGGAGAGTGCCATGAGATTTTCACAGTGTTGAAAAGGAAAAACAAAACTTCCAAAACAAGAACATGCACCTAGCACTTCTGTCATTTAGAAATGAAAGAGAAATAAAGATAGATCAGAAAAGCCAAAACAGAGAATATATCTCACCAGGCCTGTCCTACAATAGTTACTAAATTATGCTTTTCAAACTGAAAGACACATTAAAAAGATGAAAAGATGGGAAAACAAAACTTGCTGAAAATAACAACAAAACAATCAAATGCAGAATGCTCTAGTGTTGTACACAGGGTGCATAAACCACTCATATGTTACATGAAGACAAAAAAAAAAAACAGTGAAAAACAATAATGATAACTCGTTAGGTTAAGATATAGACAATAGAAGAAGCTGCAAAATGTGATGTTAAAAACTCCAAATGTGGAGAGGAATGTGGCATAAATGCAGAGACATTTTTAATAATTCTTTTCTCTATTTAATTTTGTTAAACCATTATATTCATGTAATATTGCCATTATTTTGAAGTAGCTTGTAATAATCAAAAATTTGGGAGGTAAGCATGATATCAAAGATATAAATGACAAATCAAATACAAAAAGAAAGGAATAGAAGCACATTATTGAGCAAATCACTTAACAACTAAGGAAGAATATGAGACAGAAAGAGAGGGAAAAAAAGAACAAAACCAAAAAACAAAGAATCTAAAGCAAAAGTAGAATATATATCATTAAAATAAAGGAAGAGTAACACCTTATCTCTTGATAATCACTATGAATTAATATGGAGTTCATTCTCCAATTAAAAGACACAGTAATTGAGTGAACTGAAAAAAAAAAAAAAAAAAGACGATAATCACATTGCTCTTGAAAAACTCACTTTACATGAACTGGCTGATATTGAGAGGATGAAATGAAATATTCCATGTGACTGGAATCCTCAAAAAAGCAGGAGTAGCCATACTTGTATCAACCAAAACAGACTTTAAATACATAACTATAAAAATGACTAGAAAGGTCATTATACAATGATATGTGGCCAATTCAATGAGAGCAAATAATAATTCTGGTTATATCTGCACCCCAAATCGGAAACCTAAATATGTAAAGCAAGTAATAATGCAACAAATTAAAGAGAAAGATGTTCATACAATAATAAGGGACTTTACCACCCCATTTTTTAGCAGTGGATAGTTATCCAGACACAAAATCATCAAAGAAACAAGAGTTAGAAACTTACACAAAGTAGACCACACAGACATCTCCAGAAACTTCCACCCAACACCTAAAATATAAACAGCCTTCTCACCAACATATGGAACATTCTGCAGTTTGCTCACATAATTGACCACAAAACAGGTGTCAAGAAATTTTTTAAAAATGAGATCATATTGAATATCTTTTCTATAAACAATACTATAAAACTAGATAATTGAAAAATATTTTGTAAAGTATGCAAATAAATGGAAAATTCAAGAATCCTATTCTTTAACAACCAATGAATCAAGTAGAAATCAAGAGGGAAATCTTAAAATTTCATGAGAATGGAGACAAGAGTGGAAACAAATATGGAATATACCAAAACAAGTATCAGGAGAGAAGCATATACCTAAGCTAAACCTACATCTAAAAAGTGGAAAGTATTCAAAATAGGATTACTGTATCTCCAGAATCTAGAAGAACAAGAAAAAAACAACGCAAAGATGCACACAATACACAACTCAGAGCATAAATATATGAAACAGATGAAAAATGCAAAATATCAATATAAAACAGTATCTTCAAATAGAGGAACAAAATAAAAGTGAAATGAAATGAACAAAGTTAAAATGCCCCTTAATTACACTAACCAAAACAGAGAAGTCTCAAATAAATAGCAGATGGATAAGTAGCATAGGATGTAGCTCAAGGGTTGAGTACTTGTCCAGCAAGTGCAAGACCCTGATTTCAATTCCCAGGATCAAATATATAAAAATAAAAAAGAGAAGGGACTATTGCACATGGTACTGCAGAACTATAAGGGATCTTCAGAGAGAGATCATTTTGAAAAATACTACATCATAAAGAATGCTATTTTCTATAACCTGGAAGAAATGGACAAATTATGGATGCATACATCTCACCAAGATTGAATTGTGAAGACGTTGGACATCTGAACAGGTTGGAAACAATAATGAAGTCTCCCATCAGGGAAAGGTGGAGGAGAAGCTATTTCCTTGCTGAGTTATAAAGCATTAGAGAATATCCAATACTAATACTTAGATTATTCCAGGAAAGAGAAGATGGAGAGATAATGCTAAACACATTCTCTGAGGCTTACAAGACCCTGAAAAAAATCACAAAAGGAGAAAATAAAAATTGAAAGTACTGACCAATATCCATGATCAACTTGGTACAAAAATCCATAATGGACTCCCAGCAAATCAAATCAAATAGCATATTCAAAAGATTATTCCCTATGTTTAAATGGGATTCATCTCATGAATGCAAGGATTGTTCAACACATGCAACGCAATAAATGTGATATCACATAATTAGGAAGTATGATTACCTCAGTGTAGAAACCAAGAAGTGTCTAATAAAATTTAATACCCCTTCATGGAAAATAAAACAACATTGAACAGATAAAGTTTAAAAGAAATGTACCTCAACTTCATAAAGACCATTTATAATAGAAATCAAGTAAGTAATCCAATTTACAGTATTCGAAAATAAATAAAATATCTAAAAAAATTGTAAGCTGCAAAGTGAAAAATATCCCCAGTGAAAATTAAAATCATTAATGAAAAATTCAAAGGTTTCAAAAAAGCAAACAAATCTTTTGTTCATACATTGAGTCAATATCATTACAATGTTCATCCTATCTCAAGCAATCTACATTTTCACACAATTCCTGTTGAAATACCAATGACATTTGTCATGGAACTACAAAATACATTCCTAAAATTTACATAGAACCAAAAATCAAGCAAGGAAAAGGAAACAGAACAGGAGACTTTACACTACCTTATTTAAAATTATACTGTAAATGTAAATTAATGGACTCAGCATGTGTTGGAATAAAGCATGACCTAGAAAGCAGTACAGAGGAACTGAACCCCTAGAAGACAATGTAAGCATCTACAGTCAACTGAACTAAGAACACACAAAGGAAGAGGGACAGCTTCTTAAATGACTGGTGCTTGGAAAATCGGCTAGGGGGACAGGAATAGGAAAGAGTAGAAGGAATATGACATAACTTTACTATGTACACACATAAATACACCACAGTGAATCCCCCACATCATGTTCAACGTCAAGAATGGGATCCTAATTAGAATAATATGTGCTCCATGTGTGTATGTACATGTCAAAATATGCAGTCCATCATGTATAACCAAAAAGAACAAGAAAAATTTGATATCAGCATGATCAAAAATGAACTGCACTCTTATTTCTCATGAGCAATAAAAATCAACTCAAAATGGATTAAATACCTAAATGGAAGACCTGAAACCATGAAACCACCAGAAAGAAACATAGGAGAAATGCTTCACAGTATTGAAATTGACAAGAAGACCTCAAAAAAAAAAAAAAAAAAAAAAAGAAAGAAAAGAAAAAGAAAAAGAAAAAAAACCACAGCACAAACAAAAGCATGAAGAGAAACAAGAATATGCCAAACTAAAATGTTTCTGTTCCATAAAAGGAAACAATCATCAGTGAAGATACAATATACAGAATGAGAGAAAATATTTGTATCTAATAAATGTCTAATACTCAGAATATATAAGGACCTCAAAAACCTCTAAAGCTAACCAACTAATAGCCTAATTAAAAATGGGTAATCAGTCTGAATAGACGTTCTGAAAAGAAGATAGACAAATAAAGAATAGATACAAAAATATGATAATAATCAGGGAAATTCAAAATAAAGTCAAAGTGAGATATCACTTCAGCACAGTAAAAATGATTATTATCAAAAATATTAGTAGTACAGACAACCATGTGGAGAAAAAGGAATCTTGTATATCATTGGTGGGAATTTTTTTTTTATTTTGGTTCATTGTACACAAAGTAGAATCATACAATTTGAGTATTCATATATATACATAAGGTAATGATGTTCATCTCATCCTATTATCTTTCCTTCCTTGCCCCCTCCCCAACCCTCATTTTCCTCTATACAATCCATCCTTTCTCCATTCTTCCCTTACATCCCCCCACCCCACTGTGTGTCATCAACCACTTATCAGAGAAATCATTCAGCCTTTGGTTTTTTGGTATTGGCTTATTTCACTTACCATGATATTCTCCACCTCCATCCATTTACCTGCAAATGTCATAATTTTATTATTCTTTATGACTAATATTCCATTGTGTATATATACCACAGTTTCTTTATCCATTCATCTATTGAAGGGCATCTAGGTTGGTTCCACAATCTAGCTGTTGTGAATTAAGCAGCTCTGAACATTGATGTGGCTGCATCACTGTAGTATGCTGATTTTAAGTCCTTTGGGTATAGGCCAAGGAGTGGGATAGCTGGGTCAAATGGTGGTTCCATCTGAGTTTTCTAAGGAATCTCCACACTGCTTTCCAGAGTGGCTGCACCAATTTTCAACCCAACCAGCAATGTATGAGTGTACTTTAAATTAGTGCAATTGTTGTGAAAAACTTTACAGAAGTTCCTCTCAAGTTCCTCTTGCCGGCACGGTGAGTGAACAGTGAACTGCACATAGGCTGTGAGCCAGTTGAAAAAATAAAGGTCAGAAAGAATAATAAAGAATAAAAACAAAATACAAGAAAATATTATAAAAAGCATGGCCAGGTGGGTTGGTCAGCCAGATGGGTCTGATATTTACCAAAGAAGAAAAGCCCCTGTCCTTTGTTTTATAGGCAAGCATATCAAAAATATTTACTCTGAAAAGAAACTTCTTCAAGGTTAACAAAAAACAAAGATGAAAAGGAGCAGACTAATTGGAGCTTATCTACCTGCATGATGTCTTATCTACCTCGGTACTGCTGGAGCTTCAAGGCTAGAAAGCCACCCCTATTTCTTCCACCCCAAGACAGTAGGCATCTGAATTCAAGGTTATAGAACCCATGAATTCCACACCAGGCATGGAATCTGCCCCATTTACAGTGGCCCCCTGCAAATGGGTGTGTCTTTCTGCACCTTGGCACCCAATGATTCCCAGAAGCAGCAGGCTCACTGTCAAAAGCTCTAGAACTCAAAGCAATGATTTTATTTGCTGCTCCTTACACCCTACCACATGGTGCAGCAACCCCCTACTGGTACCGTATGGGAAGAAATGACGTTAGTTTGAGTGTAGAAGAGACATCTGAACTCCCATGTTCACAGCAGCACTGTTCAAAAAAACCACCAACTGGAAACAAACCAGGTGTCCATCAACTGAGGGGTGAATATAGAAAATATGGTATCTACACACAATGGAACACTATTTAGCTATGAAAAGGAATGACAGCCTGACACTCTTGACAACATGGATACAATTTCAGTACTTTTTAAAAATAAACCAGGTAAGTGATATCAAATATGTCATTTTCTCATCATAGTTGGCATATAAAATACTTGTGCTAATAAACTTTGAGAGTACAACTGTATTCAGGGACCAGCAACAATTGAAGGAGGGAGAAAGGAAAAGAAATGTTGACGAATGAGCTCTAAATAACATTTAGAGAGGAATAAAAATTACTGTTCTGCTTTTGCACAGAAAGGTGATCATAAATCTCAATAATTAATGTTTATTTAAAAAACTAAATTTTTGAATGACATAATAAAGAAATGGCAGGTGTTTGAGGAAAACACTTTCAACTTGGTGAAATACTACTGGATGCATTCATGAATAGAAACAGTGCATGGTATCCACGTTATCATGGATAATTGGAGAACTTGCATATCAGTTAATATGAAATTATAATGAAAACAGGATAAAAACTAAGGAATTGCCATAGGGAAGACGTTTTAGGCAATGAAGCACAAGAGAGAGCCCTGATACACTCCCACACATGTACGGCCAACTGGTTTTCAACAAGGGTGCCAAAATATAGCATGAGGAGAGGAGGGTCTCCTCAAGAGTGAAAGAATGAACTGAGACAGTCCTTAAAGGACTTACAGAAATATCAGCTGAAAATGGATCAAGGTGCTGGACATAGAGCCACACTCCTGCAAACCCAGCTCCCTGGGGGCTGAGGCAGGAGAAATCCAAGTTTGAGGCCAGCTTCTTCAATTTAGGGAGATCCTTTGACAAAAGTAAAAATTGAAAAACGCTGGTAATGTTGCTCAATGGTAAAGCACCCCAGGGCTCAATCCTTAGTACTGGAAAACTAAATAAACAAACATGCAAACAAATAATTAGGGCTGGTGGTATCTCAGTGGTGGAGCACCTTGGGATTGAATCCCAGGACTATAGGGGGAAAGTGAAAAAAAAAAAAAAAAAAAAAAAAAAGAAAAGCTTTAAAGTTTTATACTAAACACTCGAGAGTAAAATTCCCAGAACTCATCATCAGGGAAAATCTTTAGGGCTGTAATGTTGGCCATGATTTCTTGAAATGACCTCAAGAAACAAACAGCAACACAAAACTTGGACAAGTAGGTCTAGGTCTGCAAACAACTAAAAAATTCTGCAAAGCAAAGCAAACAATGACCATAGTGCAAAAGCAAGCTATAAAAATAGGATAACATATGTGTAAAACATATTTTAATATGAAACTCAATATTGAAAATATGAAGAAACTTCTAAAGAAGAAAAAAATTTATGATTTATAAGTAGGCAAAGTTCTTGAAAATATTTTTCGTTACTGAAGACAGTGACCAACAGGTGTATAGAAAGACATTCCATACTCCATGTCACTAATCATCAGGGAAATATAAATCTGAAACATTTGAACAATAACAAACAGGGAACACTATTCATTCAAAAAACAGCAGCAGGTAAGACCCATTCTGGAAACATTTTCTTTTTTGTTATGAAGTAAATCATTAGGTAGCTAAATTAAAGCAGAAGGCTACTGGGGCATATCCCTCTTGGGGCACTGCTGTGCCCTCTTCAATTCCCCTCAGTGCTTCACAAGGATTCCACTGAGTAATAAAGATGTTTGCAAGGTCTCATCTTCCTGGGAATTGGGGCCGCTCTTTCCTGTTGTCTTGTTTAATTTGCCTATGCTTGGGAATAATATTATATTGTATTTTTGGGAATTCTAGGGTCTTAGGGGATTTAGAACACAAGAATCAAACAGCTACTCATACTGGATATAACCAAGAAAGGCCCTTATTCTGGTGTGATAAAAGTATAACTTGGAAAGAATGTTACGCTCATTTCCAGCAACTTAGGCTAAATACACCGCAGATGGTGACTACTCCGGATGACCTAGGGCAGAAAAACATGTTACTCCCACCTTAACTCCAGACAAACAAGTCAAAAACAAAGTTGTTAAGGCTAGAGAAATAGTCCCAACAACTCAGACACCATTTGGTCATGCTTATTTGGTTAATGGAAAACCATGGTATCTTCCTAGGAAACCAGCTTCTGGTCCCTCAGATTTAGACCCCCCTTTATCTCCCACTGGCAGAATACACCTTGGTTGGCATCAAGTATATTATAATAGAAAATGTACATGGAAAGCTCATCTCCCCTTTTAAGAATATTTAATATATGTGAGACCCTGATGTTTGCTTAGTTTCTCTGAACAGTTTTCGTGGGCAAGACAGGTTAATGTATACTGGGCAAAAGTAGGAGGTGTAATCTAGCAAGAACTATTGTTCCTGTTAAACTGATTATTAACCACATAGTGTAAGCTTATATGTTGTTCATAGAAATGGCTTCTGTGCACGATGTTCCCAGTAATATAGAAAGTAGAACTAGTTAAAGATTATATCGAAGAATACTTAAAAATATTATGAAGAGCTGATAATATTTGATTTGCTAATAGGTTTTGCCTATTGTCTCATAGTTTGTGTCAGTTTCCTTTTGTGTGGCCTCAAGATATTGTACTCAAGCTAAAAGTTAACATATAAAAATGGTGTGTGGAAAAAAAAACTTAGAACTTAGCCTCAGATCACTGAGTCTGTGTTGCTTTGTTCTCCACCTCACCGATGCCATCCCACTCACCAGAGAGCACCATGACCCTTGTGCTAGGGCTGGACCCAAGCAGAGCACCTCCTGTGGGCTTCTTCAATCATTTGGTAAGTGGATATAAGTGATCTAAATTAACCACATTCACAGTGTACCTCAACCCGTGTTGCTGTTTCTTGGGTAAGAGAAAATTTGAGATCATTTGACAGATATTTTGGACTTTAAAGTACAATTATGTGATTTTGTATTTAACATTTTATCTGCTAAACTTCAAGTACTAAACACATTAGCTCGTACAAGTATAAATCACATATATTCAACAAAATATGTTTTATTACTTTAAACCAACTTTTTGATAAAGGAAAATACCGAATTTGTGTGTTTCTGTAGGTCAATAAGTGTGCTTTTTGTTGTGCATATATTTTAATTTTTCTGATTTACATATTTCAAAGTAAGGACAATCATGAATTGAACTCCATATTTGAAAAAAAATATTTGATGTCTCCAACCATGGGGTTCTTGTATTTTTATATCACAGATAAGAAGCAGATCCTAGCTATGGGATCTAGTGATCTCTTCGTAGTATGACTTTCTCTTAACATATCTCTATTTTTAATGATCTAAGAATAGCCAAACCTGTCTTTACTCAGGTTTTGCTTTGATTCCCTGAGATGTGGGGGTGCTGTTGCACAAGGGAGCCCCAGTGTAACAGGATGCAGTTGAACATGCTGGATAAGAGCATGCACTCCTGAAGGAGAGCTGGGAGTGCCTTTTACCTCTGGAAATCATTACCTATGAAATTTGCTATTAAGTAAGACAATGTAATGTTCACAAAAGTTCATGCAGCAAGTGGTTGTTATAATTTCTCTCCTCTATTGCAAATACAGTGCTTCTTCATGGTGCCCAAGATACATGGGTTCTACCATCTATTTAAATTGGATTTAAATACACTAATTTTATAACTTGATCATAGTTATTTCTCATTAGTTCTCTGAAGTATTTGAATATGTGTCATTATTGACTTGTACAATATAGTTTTCTTTTTTTAATAATTCAAATGACTTATATTTCTCTAACCACTTTAAAATAATGCCATAAAAATCATAAATGTTTTCATATTTACTCCACATTCTTGAATATAATCTTAAATAGAAGAAAATGAGCATCAATACAAACTTCCAATACTTAGCCTCCATTCAATTAACAATTTTCAGTTTTTTTTCTCAATTAGAAGGATATGGTCTAGAATCTCACTTTGTGTTTACTTGTCATTTTTATTCATCTCTGTCTAGATAATTTCTTCATCTTTTTCTTGGATAATCTTAACATTTTGATTACAGATCAACTATTTTGCAGAGTAGAAGTTTTGGAAGAACTGGCAGGTTGCACATACTGTTTTTATAATCATCTTTGTTTCATGGGGATAATCCTTCAATTGAGAAACAGAATCCTCAAAAGGTAACAAGGATGCCTATTAATAAAGATTCAAAGGTAGAAAAAAAAAGACTCTCTAATCCAATCATTTCATCTCTAATCTTTCTTGCATTGTCTCAGATATAAGAGATTTGGTGTGTGTGGGGGGGTGGACACTTCTTATCTAGGCCATATCAATATAACATTCTTTTAACATGTAATAGGAATTCCTGTACCAAGAATAATTTATCTGAAATATCTTATTTACTCAAAGCAAAAGTAAGCCCCTATAATGTAGAAAATGGAACTGAGATCATCTGCAGGTGTATTGTTTTTGCCAAGTCACCCATTTCATACAATTTATTTTTCTCCAAAGAGTAAATCAGAGATATAAAGCATATGTATTGGAAAAAATCATATAGCAAAATGTTTCTTTGAATTTAATCCTGATAAATTACCATGTAAATGAACTAATTTAGCACATTTTATAATTAATGCCATCCAAAAGCTTTAAATTTAGCATGTCACTGAATATTAATTGCAACCTTGATAATAAATATTAAATTTAACATTGTACAGGTGAGTAGATTATGGCAAATCATTTCACATAGTTGATGACCGATATAAAATTCTGATTCTATTCCAACGTTATGTCTCTGACATAATAGCTACTTAAAAACATATTTTAGTTGCAGATGGATACAAGCAATAAATTTATTTTATTTATTTATTTTTATGTGGTGTTGAGGAGTCAACCCAGGGCCTCACACCTGCTAGGCAAGCACTCTAGCACTGAGCCACAACCCCAGCCAATAGCTCATGTTTTTAGACATCAGACGGAATGGTTTTCCTTCGTACCTGGTGTTTCAATGTGAATAAAGCTGATAGAATTCAATGGTATACTAATCAGTTTACTTGTTGACTTAAGAAATGACATGGGTATAGTCACCATGAAAATGCCCTTGTGTTCCACATGACTCTCCAGGGAATGCTGGGAGTGTTTCATTCACCATCATGACTGTCTGCTGATCTGCTGCTTGGAAATTATGCAGAGAAGTAAGCACATGTGCACACACACGTGCAATCTATAAGCATGGTTCATGCTTCTTAGGTCACTGTGCTGTTCATTCTTTCCTAGTAATGTCACCTGTCATTTTATGATCATCTTCAAGTGTGCTCCATAAGATTTCAGCATGAAGAATGTCACTGAAGTGACCGTATTTGTGTTGAAGGGCTTCACTGACAATCCTGAACTGCAGATCTTCTTCTTCCTCCTGTTTCTAGCAGTTTACCTGTTTACTCTCATGGGAAATTTAGGACTGATTGTATTGGTCATTGGGGATTCCTGGCTGCACAACTCAATGTACTATTTTCTGGATGTATTGTCTTCAATAGATGCCTGCTATTCCTCTGTGATCACTCCAAATATGTTGGTGAACTTTTTGTCAAGGGAGAAAGCCATTTCATTTGGTGCGTGTGCAGCCCAGATGTTTTTTGCTGTATCCTGTGGAACCACAGAGTGCTTTCTCTTGGCAGTCTTGGCTTATGATCGCTATGTGGAGATCTACAACCCACTTCTGTATTCAGTGAGCATGTCACCCAGGGTCTATGTGCCCCTCATGGTGGCTTCCTGTGTTGGTGGAATTCTGCATGCTGTAACACACACCACAGCCACTTTCAGCCTATCCTTCTGTGGATCCAATGTCATCAGACACATCTTCTGTGACATCCCTCCTCTCCTTGTCATTTCTTGTTCTGACACCCGCCCCAACCAGCTTCTGCTCTTCTACTTTGCTGGCTCCATTGAGATGTGCACTATCCTAATGGTCCTGATCTCCTATGGTTTCATTCTGTTGGCTATTCTGAGGATGCGCTCTGCTGAAGGGAAGCGGAAAGTCTTTTCTACCTGTGGCTCTCACCTAACTGCAGTGTCCATTTCTCATGGCATTGCTGTATTCACCTATGTGAGACCAACATCCAGCTATGCTTTGGAGCATGACATGGTAGTGTCGATATTTAACCCCATTTTTATTCCCAGGCTGAATCCTCTCATCTACAGTTTGAGGAACAAGGATATAAAAGAAGCAATGTGGAGTGTTTGGGCAAAATTGGTTTATCATTAAAGAATAGTTTTCACAGTAAAATTACATTGACAAATTTTGTGTGATAGGTATTTCAGTATCAAGAGAATTTAATGAAAGTTTATTTTAATATATTAGTGTATTTTCTTGTTTGCAGTTATTTAAAAATAAACTTCATGGACAATCTCTACTACATTGTTTTACATGCAGAAAAACTTTTAACATCCCTTTGATTTTTACAGTGTTCATGCTAATATATGGATATGCATACATACATACACATGATCATAGATGCTGATATTAAGTGAAATGCTAAAAGAGCCACCCATGCTGGCATATATTTACATATTATTTGCTTTAAAATGCTGGGTATGTTTCTTTAACCTCTAGATCATATTTTAGGTTCCTATTGTTGGAATTACAAATTCTTGTATAGTATTATCTGTCTGACTTGATACAAAACTGTTAAATGAAAAGAAAATAATTCTGTGTTCATAATTCCAGAGTGTTTTCCACAGAGTCATTTGTACCTGATTCTATTTCAAAGGAATCTGCTATGTCCTTATGTCTATGCAGCAACTACTCAGCCTGTGGTTCATACACTACAGGCAACTGGATCAAATTCCAGTTTTGAGGGGGCATTTCTTTCTCTTTTATGGTATCTTCCACAGCACTGATTTAAGACTATTTTCTAATTCCTCACAGACTGCAGTAACTGTACATCAGTATTTTTCAAAATCATACTTACACACAAGAATAACTAAGGGAAAACACAATTCAGAGTCATGTGGTCCTGGCTAAACGATTTTGCTTTACCTACGACAGGCCACATCCACCATTGTGAGACTCCCCACAGGTCTGGCCACTGCTCAGTTTGACTTTCTTTTTCTTTTGACCACTAATACTCTGTGAGGCTTTTGCAAATGCAATTCTTCCTTAATACCATGTTCCTAAAAGAACAGAAAAGGATCTCTGGCATGCTCATATTGAACCCTGCTTCTGATATACTTCATTATCATTGAAAATATATGACTCAAATTTAAGTTTATGTCATATTGTTTTTCCTTCCTTTATCATTACTTTTAGTTATTTTGTGGATTAATTTCTCCCTCAAGACTACATTTATTCATTAATCATAACGGAGCAAAATCTTTATTATATATAATATGAATGATATTTTCTAAATATAGCACTAATAAATTTGATTATTATGATAAAAATAAAGACTGACTAAGGTTAGCCAAGCATGGTGGCCCATGCCTATTACCCCAGCAATGTAGGAGGCTGAGACAGGATGAGCTTAAGGTCAGCCTGGGAAACGTAGGGAAATCCTTCCCCAAAATAAACAAAGTAAAATAAAATAAAAATGAGCCATGGATATAGCTCAGTGGTAGAGCACACCTGGGTTTAATCATATATGCTGGTGAAAGAATGAAGGAAAGAAGAAGGAAGGAAGGAAAGAAGGAAGGAAGGAAGGAAGGAAGGAAGGAAGGAATGAAAGAAGGAAGGAATGAAAGAAGGAAGGGAGAGAAGGGAGGGAAGGGAGGGAGGAAGGAAGAAAAAAGACAAAGGTGAATATATAAAGTAGGTTTTACTCTTATCTAATATTAAGAAAAGACTGTTTTAACTTAAGAAAATATAAAGTAATATTTTTAATATGTCAGAAATCTAAGTTACTATGATCCTGATAGTTAATTACACATTTTTTTGTTTGTTTTTTAAATTTATTTTGATTCCTTGTACACAAATGGAGTACAGCTGTTGTTTCTCTGGTTGTACACAAAACAGAGTCACACCATTTGTGTTATCTTACATGTACATAGGGTAATGATGTTTGTTTCATTCTGTTATTATTCTTACCCCCCAACCCAATCCAACAACTCTTTTTCCTCTATGCAATCCATCCTTCCTCCATTCTTGCCTCCCTCCCAACCCGCATTATGTATCATCCACTTAGAGAGATCATTTGACTTTTGGGTTTTTGGGATTGGCTAATTGCACTGAGCATGGCAGGTGTTGGAGAGGTAATTACATATATTTTTAAGTTATGTAATGTTCAAATACAAACTATTTTCAGTATTCCAAATTCAAATCTTCAGTGAAGCAATATCTATGGCAAATTGAAAAGACATTCATTGTATGGATAAAATAGACACAATTTATTTTTAAAAATGAATACAAATTATATGGATGGAATACAAAATTAGTCATGTTACTAAATAAGATACAAATAACAAAAGTATAACATTACAAGCAATTAAAAAAATAACTAATCAAGATAAATTTCCCAGTCCATAAAACTATTTTAAAGGATCAGTTTAGTGGCAATTCTTACATTAACAGTGCTGAGCGACCACCACCTCTATTAATGCACCAAGGTTTCCATCACCAACATATCCACTAAGCAATTTTCCCATCCTCACTTCTTTTCACCCCAGTAATATTTTTTCCATCTCTCTGTACTGTACATTTCACATAAACCATTCCCGGTAATGATGATCTTTGTTGCTTACATACTTTGAATTAGTATATGATCATCAAGATTCCTATCTTTAGTGGAATGTATTGACACTTAATGATTATGGTAAAAAAAAATTTGGTGTGCTTACCATGAGTGACACCCTCTCAATATTTTCAACTGTGCAATACAGTGCTGTTAATTATAGCAACGATGTTTTACACCAAATCTCTAGAGCTCTCCTATTTTATGTAACTGAGACTTTGATGTCTACCCACTAACAACTGTTCATGTTTCCCAACCCTCAGCTCTTTGCTACCAACATTTTATTTTCTGATTTAATAAGGTTGCATATTTTAGACATCTCATGCAAGCCGGATCATGCAGTGTTTCTTAGACTGACTTATTTAATTTATATAATGTTCTCCAAGTTCACCCATGTCGTCATGGATTGCAGGGTGTAATTCTTAAAGTTGAAATGTTACTACCTCTTTTCTATACACCATACTCAATTCATTTAACAATGAATGGATAATGAATTTGCTGGCATATATTGGCTACTTAGAAAGATGCTGCAATGCAAATGAGAAACTGAAGTACCTTTGGGATCTTATTACCAACACTTTTGATAAAACCTGTAAGTGAGATTGCTGTAGCATAAAATTTAGTTAAATGAATGCATAAGTAAAGTCATAGTTGATTATAAATTGTTTCTGATGATTAGTGGATAATCTCCAGGCATTTTATTAAACTCTAAAATACTTTAAATATAATGAGAATATTACTTTGGCATCTCTCAGGGAGAAAATTAGAAATTTAAAACAATAAAATAAAAAAGCAGAAATTCTTCTCAAAACTCCATGTTTCCACATTGGAAAGTCAAGAGAGAGATTTCATTACAGGTAATAAAGGCAGAGGTTTAGGTGGTGCCATGTATTACTAGAAACTTCAGAAATCATCATGTTTTGCTAGGGATTGGCCATGTAATGTAAGTGGCCATTTTTGGTTCTCTGCTTTCTACAATTGCTGAATAGCTGCAGAAATAGGACATGTTTTTTTCCTTCATGCTAATTTATGAACATTTTACCTATGCTCTCATAAGCACTTTTAAAATACACATAATGTGCTTTTTTTCAAAAAAAATTTCATATATATAATTTTATATCTAATGGAGATCAAAATTGAGAGGAGATACAGATTAAAAAAAGGGATGTATCTTTTTCCCCACCTCCTTGCCAACATCTACTGTTGCTTGTATTCTTGATAATAGACATTCTAATTGCTGGTGGGGCTGCAAACTGATGCAGCCACTCTGGAAAGCAGTATGGAGATTCCTTTGAAAACTTGGAATGGAACCACCATTTGACCCAGTTATCCCACTCCTTGGCCTATACCCAAAGGACTTAAAATCAGCATACTACAGTGATGCAGCCACATCAATGTTTATAGCAGCCCAACACTATAGCTAGATTGTGGAACCAACCTAGATGCCCTTCAATGGAGGAATGGATAAAGAAACTGTGGTATATATACACAATGGAACATCATTCAGCCATAAAGAAGAATAAAATTATGACATTCGCAGGCAAATGGGTGGAATTGGAGAAGATCATGTTAAGTGAAATAAGCCAATCCCAAAAAACCAAAGGCCAAATGATCTCTCTTATACGTGGTTGATGAAACATAGCGGGGGTGGGGGAGGCAAGGGAAGAATGGAGAAGGGATGGATTGTGTAGAGGAAAATGGGGGTGGGGATGGGGCAGGGAAGGAAAGATAATAGAGTGAGACAAACATCATTACCCTATGTATATGTATAAATATGCAAATTGTATGATTCTACTTTGTGTACAACCAGAAAAATGATAGTTGTACTCCATTTGGTACAATGACCTAAAATTAAAAACAACAACAACAATAACACCAAAAATAAAAAATAAAAAACCACAAAAAGCAACAGATAATCAAGGCAAACAAATTCCATAATGCACAAAGAAAGGAGGTGCACCCAAGGCCAGAGTCTTTTTATGAAAGCACTGTGAACACAAACATGAGCAAAGCAAAGTACCTAACAGCAGGGAGTAGACAGTGGTGATGGGTAGCAAGCTGAGAGGATGAAGGAGGCCAAGGGAGGGAAGGTTTAGTATAGGGCTAGAAAGGGCCAGGACACTTGAGAATTGTGCCAAGTGAAAAAAGAAAGGATAAATAAATAAATAAATAAATAAATAAATAAATAAAGGGATGTAATCTCTTTATTTGAAAAAGTTGAAACTCAGTGGTGTCTTTGCAAATAATAAGTCTAGACTCTTTAGGTGACACCACAGAAAGTAATTTAACATTTAGTAATTGTTCAGATAAATGTATAAATGTGATCCATTCCAGATGTCCTGATGAGGAAATAAGTGTCCTCCTCACATTGAGATGTGCACAGCCTTATTTAAGGGTCAGAATACTTTGGGTATCTGCTGTAAAAGTGATGATAGAATGTTATCTGTTTTCCAGTGGGATCTGACTAAATTTTTCTCAAAACTATAGTGTCGAAAATGAAAATTCAGGTATACAGCAAAGATAATAAACTAGGATAAAGCAATTTGTCACTTTAAAAAAATTTCCTATGCTATTCAGATGAAACATTTTTATCTTTCCACAATTATAAAAATTGATAATTACCATAATCTATGTACTTTATTTTTAAATTCTCAACTGAAATACTTAATCCTCTTTTATTCTTTCCCAAAAGCCTACAAGGACATGTGGGATTGTATATGTGGATGAAGAGATTTAGATAAATTATTTGCTAAGAACTACTTTGGTATGTACACTGATTTCAAATATAACTGAGACTGTATGTACATATGTATATTCTGTTTTATTTCTTGGAATAAAGACAATTTTCAATGTGATCCATTATAATTTTCTTATTCTTACATCAGTGTAATATCTACCAAGAGTTTTGTCATATTCTGCTCTAATACCTGTAGGTGTAAGGATTAAACCACAACATTTGAATTAGAGAGTTGTATGTATATTTATCATTAAAAATTATTATACAATTGATATATGTTTTGTATCATTTTACTGAACATGATTAATAAATGTTACTATTTGAGTAAAATTACATGAATGGCAAATGCAAAACTTGAAGAAGTGCTATAATTTCTGATATATCTATCACCCAAAGTTACTACTGTGTTTATACTTTTATAATATTCATGCATGCTATCATCTCTAGTTATTGCATCTCTCTCTCTCTCACATTTGGAGCTATTGATATTTGGAGCTGGATATTTAATATAGGAGGGTGTTTAGGAGCTTAACTGGCCTCTGATTAGATGCCAATAGCCTGTCAGCTCCCAACTGTGGCAAACTATCTCCAGCAGTTAATACTATTGTGAGTAACGAACCCTAATTAACATCACTGATCCACCTCTATCTCTAACACGCTTTATACATATCTTTATTTTTTATAAATAAGTTGAGTTTATTTTCAGAGATTTTAAATGGAAAATTTTCCATCTATCTTATTTACATCAACCTTACTTAATAAAAGTACACAGGTGATAATATTTGAAATCTATTGACCATGATGATGTCTCTATCCAGAACTGGTTTTGTGACAAACTTGGATGGAGAAACCCAACCTCAGTGTTACATGAGTTCATTCTGAAGGGCATCACAGATCACCCTGAGCTGCAGGCTCCACTTTTTGGGCTGTTCCACATCATCTATGTGGTCACAGTGCTGGGCAACCTGGGCATGATCATTCTCACTAAGGTGGACCACAGCCTGCAAACATTCATGTACATTTTTTGAGGCACCTGGTTATTACAGATCTTGGATATTCTACAGCTGTGGGCCCCAAAATGTTAGAAAATTTTGTTGTGGATCGAAATACAATCTCCTATTATTTTTGTGCTATACAGCTAGCTTCTTTATTGTGTTCATTGCTTGTGAGCTGTTTATTCTCTCTGCAATGCCCTATGATCGCTATGTGGCCATCTGTAACCCTCTCCTCTATACTGTCATCATGTCACAGAAGGTATGTTGGGTTCTGGTGGCAATCCCCTATCTCTACTGCACATTTGTTTCACTTCTAGTCACCATAAAGATTTTTACTTTACCCTTCTGTGACTACAATATCATCAGTCATTTCTACTGCGGCAGTCTCCCCTTGTTATATTTGCTCTGCTCAAACACACATGAAATTGAAGTGATGAATCTGCTCTCAGCAGCTTTCAATTTGCTTTCCTCTCTTCTGATTGTTCTTGTGTCCTACCTGCTCATCTTCAAAGCCATTCTCAGGATGAAATCTGCTGAGGGCAGGCACAACGCTTTCTCCACCTGTGGATCCCACCTGACGGTGGTCATAGTGTTCTATGGGACTTTGATATTCATGTGTGTGCAGCCCAAGTCCAGTCACTCCCTGGACATGATTAAGTGGCTTCCATATTTTATACTCTGGTTATCCCCATGTTGAATCCCTAGATCTATAGTTTGAGAAACAAAGATGTAAAATACACCCTGCAGAGGATGTGGAAAAAAATACATAATATTTTTTACTAAAGTTCATATACCATATGACCCATATAAATAAGATTTGAATGTTAACTTTCTGTAGCAAGTACAAATGAGCTCAACATGTATTAAAACAGTGACTGTCTTAGTAATAGCCCTGACATCAAAATGCTGTAAAAATTAGTGAAACAAAATAATTTAAAGGTTTTGTCTTTGGGTACAAAACCTGAATCTTGAATGTGATGCTTGAATAAATGATATAGTACCATAGTAAGGTCTTCAGATTTAAAGACAAAAAAGGCATTTACAGAGCTGCATGCTGAATGGGAGTGAGGAAGTGGAGTAGGCACTGCCTGGGAGTTCAATGGTTTCTGTAGCATTCTCAACTATAATGTCAACTTTGGCAGCATCTCCATGTGTATTTGGAATTTCTTTGTTTTTTGGATAAGCACATCCATGTCTTTTATGCTTCATACATTTCTATAGATTATGCTTAAATCAGGCTTGATTGCAGAATTCGGAGGCCCAGTGTAACATGATTAGTTATTGGAATCAGCCATATGAATGTGCTAAAATGTCCATAATTCATAGGGGCATCTTAGGGTCTTCCACTTTGCTCATCAGTTTCTTTGCTTTCATATAATTCCAACACAGCCTGTTTAATGCTACATATTTGGATAGAAACAGCTCATAACTTCAGTGCAGCATCTAATTCTGTCTATTTCAGTGCATGTGTTTATGTGAGTGATCACTGCCATTAAGAGAGATTCCTTGAGTTCTGACAAGGAAGTTTCCAGACTTTTTCCCTTTGATTTTCCTTACTGAGCTGATACTGATTTCTGATGGCAAATAATTTCTAATGCATGGTTACTCCTCTTTACCTCTCTAAAGATTACTTCTTGAAAAGTCACAAGAGCAACTTGACTACTTCTGGGCTGATAAGAAGGACCCCCAAGGCAATGGCACCATGGCTGGGTTTGAACTGATGCTCCAAGAGCAACTGAAAGGCAAACAAATGCAGAAAGAAATGTTTGAATTCATCAGAGAGAAGTTAAAGATTGAAGAATATGCAAAAAACTTGGCTAAGCTCTCTCAAAACTACTTGGATGCACAGGAGGAAGACTCCCTGGGAGAAGCCTGGGCCTAGGTGAAGAAGACCCTGACAGATAAAGAAGAAGTTCATCTCAAGGTCTCCACCAAGTTTCACAGGGGTTAGAGAAACCCCTAATGAACTTTCATGAGAACTTCAAGAAAGACATAAAATAGTGTGACCACCATATTGCTGACCTCCACAAATAACTCCCACCCACTATGGAGAAGGCCCAGAAAGCCCTCACAGAGTAGTGAGGAGATCTACAGATGAAGACCCAGCAGTTAGAGATCAAGCTGTGCAAAAAGACAGAGGAGGACCTCAAGAAAGCAGGGAGGAAGTCAACAGGCTGGCAATGACCCATGCCCTGTGTAGACTTCTACAATCAGGCCCAGTCCAAGTGGTTCGAAGAGATGATGACCACCACTTTGGAACTGAAGTGGCTGGAAGTGGAGAGTGTGGAGATGATCCAGGAACTTCTGTGTCAACACACACAGCTGCAGCATGAGAGGGATGTGTTCAACCAAAGCACAGTGGAGCCTGTAGTCCAACTGCTTCAAAAAGTGGACTTAGTCAAGACAGAGAGCTGGGGGTCAGAGAGCAAAAACAGGAAACATTCACCCTTTGTACATGGAGATGTAGACATACCTGTGTGGCACTGAGGTCCTGCCCAGGAGAGGGGTTGGGTGTCCCATGGAGAGGAGGCAGTCGTCTCACTGGGTGAAGTTGCCCTGCCACCCACTCTCCTGTCCACTGAGGAGAAAGGAGAAAGAGCTGGCGATTCCAGAAGGGTGTTCTGGATGGCCCAACTGGGGGATCCCAAATATTCCCAGTCAAAGAAGACAGACCTGCAACCCTGCCCTTGTCTCCAAGACTGAAGTCCCCCAAACTCCATGCTGTACTTGTTGCTCTGAGAACAAACTGAGGCTGGAACTTTGTGGTCCCTTCTGAGTTCCATAGGTGTGGCCATCACATACTTGTGTCCTTGGATGCCCCAAGGCCCATCCTCTAGCTGGTCCCTTTATCTCTGAGGTTTTGGAAGATCAGGGGAGGGCTGTCTCTGCCTCCAAGCCAATGTCAGGATCAGAATCATGGATAGAAGAAATCACCAGTTCAGCCTGCACCTAGAATCCTTTAAAGCCCTCTCTATTTTTCTCATTGCATTCTGGGAGCCAATATTTGGCTTTTCTTGGCCACTTATCATAGCCATGAGTCTTAGGAAGACCTGTTTTCTGTCTTCCCAGACCAACCCTGCCAAAGGAGGTCAGGATGCAATTACCTCATTTGGCAAATTAGCCCCAAGGCAAATTAACCCCAAGTTGGAGCATTGAATCGTGGTTCGTATGAGACCAGGCATCATCTCTGAGGTCTCTGAAAATCCCATTCCACCCATTCCTCAGTGGCTTTCTCAAGGCAGTCCATACATCCAACCTGCCACCCCTGACCAGTCTTACTAGAGGGAGCTTTCCAATGTTCTCAGCCAGCAAGACCTTCTTCAGTTGTGTGCATGTCCAAAAGCTTTGAGGGTGGAGACGA
This sequence comes from Glaucomys volans, assembly GCA_020662805.1. Lineage (NCBI taxonomy): Eukaryota > Metazoa > Chordata > Mammalia > Rodentia > Sciuridae > Glaucomys > Glaucomys volans. The sequence continues at coordinate 57,753 of JAJEJO010001143.1, read as the reverse complement.
ACCAGCTCACCTCAGAAATCAGATGGTGTCTGTCTATCATGGTGTCCTGTCCAACACTGGGCTATGCTGACCACCACTCTCCCAGGCTGCCCACCATGGGCTTAATGGGGCTGGGTCAGTCCCACATGGGAGACAGGTTAGGACAAGTCTGTCATCCCACATAGGGCTCCATCTGCTTATACATGATGGGATTTGGACTGTTGTCCCTTGTATGGGCACTGCAGACTCTCATGGCTATAGGAGTTCATTGCTATCCAGGTGTGTCCTTCCACCTGGGCCTCCAGCTACTCTGAACCACAGTCATGTGCCAAGTCTTTGCTTAGTGCCTCCTTTCCCTCTGTCCATCTTCTCTGGAGAAGCCTTGGCCTAGTGTGACTTGGGAAGTTTTTCAACACCACCACTGAGTTCAACCCATCACTTCCTTTTTCTACTATAGCAAATGTGATCTCCAACATATTAACCTAGAGAATCAGCCTGAAGGGGCTGGGAGAAAAAATTGACATAGTGAGCAAAGAACAGATTCTAGTCAGAAACCCATGCTCTGAGAGTCCATCTTTCTTCATTTTTCCCAATGATGACTTTGGACTTGACCCTTATATCTCCCATGGGGGCAGAATTCTGTGAGTACAATTGACTGATATTTCCCTCAGTTTTACATGCTACTAATGGATGACATTAATCTTGAATCTTTTGGTGTTGCTTCCATTGAATCAGTATTTGTTTCTCATAGTTTATATTAGAAAGATGTCCAATATACTAAAGCAAACTGAAAAAAAAGAAAGAAAAAGAGAAAACAACATATTTAAAAGAGTAGAAATGAACCAAAGTATAATTTTTATCATTCAATTAAAAATTAAAAAATGAAAAGAAGGATGTGACTTCCTGAACATTCTGGTAATTGTGCAAATAATCAATAAGCCAAAACATTGCACAGTTAAGGAACAATTTTTGAGAAAAAAAAACATGAAATCACAGAGAGAAATAAAAATCAGGGTGATTCTGAAATACATTTAACACTAAAAGAATGAGTAATTTTCCCAGTTTTACTATGTGTACTTTAAGAGGACATCTAATCTGGACACCTTCAGTGCAATCTCACATAAAATTCACTCTTTCTGAACTAATGAATGAAAAGCAGTTTGTAACAACCACACCCCAAGGAAAAATTGGAAGAATCTGTAAAATATACCAACAGACGAAGGGAAATACAGGTTCCATATGCAAACCCTATTTTGTTGATCAGAAAACAGGTAGGTGTGGGTAAACCCAGCAGCCCAGAGGCTAGAAATGAAGGGACATTTATATTGACACCTGTAGGTCAGAATTTGCATTCCTAGTCCAATAATGCTGATTTTATGCTAAACTTCATAAATAAATAAACAGAAAACAAATACAAACAAGCCTGTTAGAGTAATGATACATCAAAATTCAGACTTCTCCAGGAAAAAGCTCACAATATCCAACATAGAATCCATAATTTCTTAACACCCAAATGTACAGGACAGTTAGAACAAGGCTTTATGTGAGAGCAGAGCCTGGTTCTTATTTCTCCAGAATCTTTCTATTCTTGGGTGGGTTCTATGAACCTGGACCTTGGCAAATGGCTTCATTTACTTCCTGGCTCTCCTACCTGCCCCATCCCAAGCATCAAAATCCACTTTCTGTATGAGGAAGTCTTGGATGGGAGGCTGTTTTCTCTCGACACCAGTGATATAATAGCTCTGCTATGGAGCACTGAAGGAGGCTGGAAAAGAGAGCTAAAATGAACAGCAAAATGACTTGTAGAATAAAATCCAAACAACTAATTTAATCCACAACACATATAAACATTCCAAAGATCAATAAAAGAAATATAACCCTATTAAAAATGGGCTAATGTTTAGAAATTTTATGAGTGCAGATAAATGATAACCAACGAGTACATGGAAAAATGTTAATTTCCCATTAACATTCAAAAAGGTATCACATTCAAAAAGTAAAACTACAATGAGAAACCATTTTGTGCCAATTCTATTTCTAGTCTTAAAATTAAACATTAAAATTAAACATCTTTCAACACTTATTATTGATGATGATGGAGAAAATAACCTCTTCATATGTAGCTGTTGGTAATGCAGAAAGGTAAAGGTGGCATATCGTTACATAACGACTCTTTCTTGCATTTTTTTCACTGATTTATTTTTAACTTCAGTCACTTCTCCAATTAAAATATGCTTACAGAATTCTGGTTTTCACTGAAGAAAAAGTGAAGTGGTAGGAAGGGAATCCAAAAGAATTACATTAAATCAATAAATCAGGCATTATGTTTAAGCAGAGCATATTTTACTGACTCTTCATGTAAATTTATAAAGTGAATGGTGAGATAATTGTCCCTGAAATATTTGAAAAGCACAACATTGTTCTCTATAAATAACCCTCTGTTAAATTCCAGAAATTTATAGTAATAAATACAGAATAAATGTGCAATTAAATATTTCAAGTGTTCATGCAATCAGTGATCTCCAATATTATATTAGAGGAAGCAAACTATCTGGAAAACTCAAAACCATTGAATAATATAAATCATATATGATTGCATTTCTAAAGTGCTATGTTAAAGAAAATAAAGTATATTGAATTAAACACTTGAAATTCTTCAGTAATACAAACTACATGTTTTTACAGGAATGGATCCAGATCATGTGTTTCTTTAAGGTTATGGTGACTTGGAGCATTCCTCTTAAAAATGAAATAAAAACATACCTGCAAGTTGAGAAATGAATGTGAATATATAGAGAGAGTAAAAAAAGAATTTTAAAATATCAATTGTAAATAAACTAGTGGTCAAAATATCATGAAAGATATAATCATTTCTAATTATTAAAGAAACTCCACCCAATTTTCAGATACTGAGTAGGTGTGTTCTTTGAAGTCATTATTGTCTCATGATGGGAAAGATTATTCAATGATAAATATTATTGGTTCAAACCATATGACTCTACCCAGTAAGTCTCAAACACACTGTAATTAACTCAGTCTTCCCTTAGCTGGACCCAGCCAATGCTCTGCCATATTAATGGAAGAGATGTTGGAATTTAAAGAAAAAGTGGGCTGAACTGGTCAGGGCTAACTCCCTTCTGTTTACAATGTTCACACAGAAATAAAATTTTGTTAGTGCATTGCTAGACTTTCTCCAGAACTTTGAAGTGTAGATGCAGAGCCCTAACACTTAGCAATTTTTATGTTCATCTTGCCTCTTCCTCTCTCTTTAAGAATATAAAAATTCCACGAAAATTGTCAGGTTAAAATGAATGTTTACTAAAGAAACACTTCAAGGTTGTAAAACTCGCGAAAGGGGGCGGTGGGGCCAGCGGGTAAAGCTCCCAAAGGTGGCGGCGGGTGGCCAAAAGGAGTGGGCTCGCCAGGTGGGTTCACCAGAATCAGACAAAAGTAGTAGCTTGATTTTATTGGAATGTGTGTCCCGGGTGAAATCTCCAGCCCCCTGGGGTGAAAGTCGGGGTGGGAGAGCCAGGAGAAATCGCACATGGCTTTGGCTGCTCAGGGTTTTTATACAGAGGAAAGGGGTCAAGGGGTCCTGCCCAGGAAAAGGTGGACCCAAGGTGGATGTCAGGGTCAGCAGTTCTGCCTCATTGGTCACTTCTGGCACAGTGTGTTGCTAGGTGACCATGCTCCCTCCCCCTGCAGCCGCCCAATTCTATCTAACAAAGGTCATTTTGAAAAAGAAAAACATTGACTGTCTTGTCATTGATACCTCTGTGGCTTTGTTTTCAAATGCTATGCTTTGAATATTGCTGTTTGTAGTGTTTAATCTAGATTATAAAATGTATGTGTTCCAAATGAGTTTCTTCTTTTGGGAGGCAGAAGTTCATGCTTATTTGGAAGTCAGATACAGAAATTATTTCTCTTTCACATACTGTGAAAAAAAATCTCCATTCTTTATATAAATACTATAAATATTTTAGATGACACTAAAAGAAAGTGAATAAAACTCTCTGTTTCCATAAGGAAAATCTGGACCAAATGGGTCAACAGAACGTTACAGTGCTGACTGAGTTCATTCTGACAGGAGTCTCAAGGCAACCCCAGCTGCAGCTTCCCCTCTTTGGGGTCTTTCTCATCATCTACACAGTCACTGTGGTGGGCAACCTGGGCATGATCATTCTGACCAAGCCGGACTCCCGCCTGCACACACCTATGTATTTTTTTATCAGATATCTGGCTTTCATTGACCTTGGCAATTCCACTGTCATTTGTCCCAAGATGCTGGTGAATTTTGTTGTGGATCAAAATACCATTTCTTTCTATGGATGTGCCACTCAGATGGCTTGCTTTATTATGTTCATCATCAGTGAACTCTCCATTTTGTCTGTCATGGCTTATGACCACTATGTAGCCATCTGTGACCCTCTGCTCTACAATGCCATCATGTCTGAGAGACTCTGTCACGTGCTGGTGGACATTCCTTACCTCTACAGCACCTTTCAGGCTCTCTTGTTCCCTATTAAGTATTCCACATCAACCTTCTGTGGCTCTAAGGTCATCAGTCATTTCTACTGTGATGTTCTGTTGTTACCTATGATCTGCTCAGATGCACAAGAAACGGAATTATAGTGCTATTCTCAGCACTTAATTTGATCTCCTCCCTCCTGGTAGTCCTGGTATCCCACATTCTGATTCTGCCAGCCATATGTCGAATGCATTCCACACAAGGCGGGATAAAGGCTTTCTCCACCTATGGGTCTCATCTGACAGTGGTGGTGGTGTTCTATGGGTCTCCACTTTTTATGCATGTGCAGCCCAAATCCACCCACTCCTTTGAAACTGATAAACTGGCCTCTGTGTTTTATACTTTAGTGATCCCCATGCTTAATCCCTTGATCTATAGGCTAAGGAACAACAAGATGAAAAAGGCCTTCCACAGGGCCCTTAAAAATTACTGCAAGTTTTGTATTTAATATTCAGGATGAAATAATTTTATAAAAAACCATGAAAAAGGAAACTGTTACATGATAATACTTCCCACAAAATAATTGCATTCCTTTTATCTCCAGAGCAAAATCTAGTTATAACACATATTATGTTAATCTGAGCTGCCTCTCACAGTTTAGATCGTAATAAAGTATGACTTCCTTACTATCACTCCTCTGTGATTTCATGCTTCATGACTGATTGGTTCATTATTCCACAGAATTTCACATTTTTGTTAAATATTTAATAATCTACATATTTAATATGTAAGCTGTATGTTTGTTTCTGTCAATTGTTGTTTAGTTTAGTATCTTCCTTAGCCTGTTTTCATTGTATTTTACTAAACTAAAGCAATAGTGTGAAAAAAGTGGTTCTCTTTTAGATGGCATGGTTATTTTAGAGGCATATTGGATAAGAGAGTTTAAAAATATATATTATGGCAATACCATCTTTTCTTTGAAGAGTTTAAACCAATTGTCATTAATTATATTTAATAATCTCTTTGTGTATATTGCTATTTTTCCATTTGTTGTATGTGATAACATTTTATCTGTATTTGTATAACAAAATCTTGAGTTTCAGATTAAGCTATGTATTATGAATACCTACAGTAAGAGTCTACTTGGCTGCTGAAAAAGGAGAATATCATAATAAAATGGCATTTTGCACATGTGTTTTGTATATGACACAAAGAAAATATTTACAAATTCTATTTTAATTGTCTTTACATTGGTTCTCAAAGTTTTCATATTATAAAAGCTCTTTTATTTGCTTCATATATGTATGCTATATATCTGCCTATCTATCATCTCTCTCTTTGAGATTACTCACCTTAACTTTATTGACAATTTGAGTTGGATATTATCTTCTGGGTTTTAGGAATAATCGGTTGTCTAACAGCACAGCTAGCTTCTAAATGTTATATACGAGCAAAGCGGAAGTTATACTATTGGTATAAAATCACCTAGGTAAAAATTTACTATTGTATTTATGTTTCGATCTCTTTTTGTATTGATACATCTTTTGTGAGACATGGTATTATTTTCAAATATCATACATTGGAAATTACATATATTTTATTTATAATATGTGTTCATGTTAAAACTGTCTCCAAGAAAATAGTACATGAGATCTATTGCCTATCCTGATGTCTTTGTACAGATAGGATTTTGGATAAATCTACATGCAATTTCACCATCTAATAATGATGAAAATATTCATTCTAATGGTCATCATGCATTGCCCTGAATGTAGACATCTTTTTTTTCAGTCTGTTCAGTTCTGGACAGCTCAGAAAGAATCATCTTCTCCAAGGTGGGCACTGGGCTAAAAACATACACTTATCTATTTTCTCAGACACCTATTTTTCATTGATCTTTGTTAAACTATAATTGTGGGACCCAAAATGATGGTAATTTTTTATGAATAAAAATAAAATATATTATTTTTGTGCGTCTCAGCAAGGTTTCTTTCTAGTGTTCAATATTAGTGAACATTTTAGTATGAAGTGTATCCTATGTGACCATTTTTAGCATTCTTCTTTCCAGAGTCATTTTGGCACTAAGGTTTCTCGGTTGCTGATGACAACCCCTAGCTCTACTGCACATTCGTGTCTCTTCTGGTCACATAAAGGTTTTTATTTCATCCTTCTGTGGCTACAATATCATGGGTCATTTCTACTGTGACAGTCTTCCCCTTTTATCTTTGCTCAAATAGAAATTAGTAGAGAAAGTAGAGGAAAGTGGGTCATAGATTGAACAGATTTGAAATAATCTATGGTGGCAAGGAAGCAGGCATTAACATTAGTTAACATCCTAAAAAAGAAATAAAGGGGATGGTTGCATTTTATTAATAAGTGTCCCAAGAAGTTCATCAATTTTTAAGAAAAGAAACAAAAAACCAGCTAAATTCTTATGAAAATGGCAAATTGCTAATGATTTGTAGTTGGGAGTCTGAGAATGATGTACAAAGGAGAGTCTTCTCAGAAGAAGCAAAGTCCCTGAAGAAGATTTTATTCCTATAAACTTCTGCTTCTTTGACTCATACCATTTTATGTTAGCTTCATCAATATGAAATATTAATTCAAACCCAAGACAATGTCTAACAAATTATACTGACTCTAGTATTGTCAAGCTACTGAACTAATGAAAACAAAAGCTATAAAAACTCCAAATCATACTTTTTTTGTTAAAGTAAGCCATCTTCCTGAAGCCAACATTTGTGAAATGGTCCATTGTATGCATGAATAAAGCACTCCTAAATGTTATCATGGGGAAAGACAAAAACAGCATATGGAATTGTGAATGTCGGGCACAATGTTATTCTGGGATGTTCCATTCACATAGACCAAAATTAGAAAATCACCCTCCTCAGATGTGTAGTACATTGGGTATCAAAGGGGACAACACAAAACTCAGGATCATGCGTCAACCTCATTAAAATATACTTTGCCAATTGACCTACATAATTTATCATTGAAAGAGTTCCTGAAAACAAGACACTAAGGAAATATTGAGGATTTTGAGTATGAACTTTAGATATTATTACTATTAGAATATTTGATTCACTAAAATATTTAATGTTTGCAATATTCATTGTAATCCCAAGTGTCAAATTGTATATACATATAATTTATTAATTGGAGAAAGGTGTCACCAGAAAAGAAACTTTAGAGGAAATTACGTATTGGCAGATTCCTAAATTCCTTGGGAGAGAAGTAAATCATTTAAGTGGCAAAGTCAAAAAAGAGGACACAGTATTCTCACATCCAGTGAAGATGAGTGGCATACCTGGAAACAATGTGGGTCATACCTTGCATGATATGGAGTGCCTTCCATCATGATTCTGTCATATTTGAGCAGGAGCATGCACTTTATTTACTGTTAGCCTACTATGCACAGTTAGCTATGGAAAAGTATATGTACATTTCACTGCCACTATCAAAGTCTGGACAAAGGTGAAAGACAAAGGAGATAAAGGGTGGAGAGAAAAAGTAACAGAGAACTTATAAGAGGTTATAATCATACACAGATGGCCTTTGGTTTTTTGGGTTTGGCTTATTTCACTTATCATGTTTTCCTTCAGTTGGCAATTTTTGTAAAATAAAAAATTCTACTTCTTTTATTTCTACCCTCCAAAATAATAATCATTGGAAAAATTTAATCCTTCGAAGTTCTAAGATTGATACTGGAAATCTGAATTTCTTTGCTCAATTCACTTTATTTTCTATTCCATAGTAAACAGCTAAAATTGTAGGCTCTGTGACCCTGTAAATTCAAAAATAACATTTTCAAAGGAAGCAAGATTATGGTTCTTGTTTTTGGGTGAGGAAGGGACCTGAAACTAGAGGATACTCAATGCAAAAAGAGCAGAAACTTCATCCTGGAAGATGGAATGGAAATTAATCTGCAATCTCCAGGGTCACCCTCCAGTCCAGCACCAACACAAACAGATTCTAGAGCTGCTGCCAATGCCACCAGGTGGTTCTGGATTGCAGCTGCTCCAGACTACAGTCTTGGACCTTTTGGTAGATTCCCAGAAGTTTCCACCTGACAGTTGTGCATGCTGACACTGGCATCCTGCTAAGTACTCACTCTCTTCTGCATTTTATCTGAGTATGCAGGTATCCAATTTCTTCTCAAATCAAAAGTCACAGTTACACAGTGCTGTGTTTTCATTGAGAAGACTCTGAATATGATAAGAATAGACACTTCATCTTTAATCAGAGCAATTGTATATTCTTGTACTGACTTCCCATATTAATTTTGTCAATACTGAAATATCTAAAAGTAGAGAATTATGCTCTCTAAATATTCCATTACAAAATTGCAGAAATAATTTAGCAGTTACTAATACACAGTATAAGTTCTCAAACATATATCTTAAATTACATATAGACCCTGTTATCTTCATAGTGTTAAGTAAAATGAAATAAAGCAGACAAACCTAAATACTCAAAATCCATGTATATAGACCTAAGTAACATTGTATCAGCAATATATCCATGTATTGTGTGTCTTGAAGCCTATACTAATCAATTAAGGATTTATTATTTTTCTAAGAAAAAGTAAAATTACACACAATTTGAGAAATAACTGTATTTATTTTGAATAAAAAAAGAATCTTAAAGTTTCAGTATGAATAAACCATCGCTCAACAACCACATAAATATGTAAATATATTAACTTTATTAACAAAATTATAGGGACATTCAAATGAGTGTTTTTAGTAACAATATATACATGATAAAATAGTATTGCTTAATGTTATTAATTTTGAATCTTTATATATGTCCACAAATCTCAATGTATAGTATTATCCTTATCTCAATTCCCTGTTATTTGGACCCCCTAAATGCCTAGAGACATGTCAATGTACCATGTTATTTGTTAAAGTGTGATGGAATGAAAGTCAAACTGGAAACAGATAGTGGTTAATTGATTGTGCCTCACATATCTTCCCTTGCAAGTTTGGGAACAATATATATATGTGAGTTCATTGATAAAAGCCCATGCAGGGCCTTCAAGTAGCAATGAGTTATCCAATATTCAAATTTAACTTGTTTCATTTTTCTGCACCTCTGTCTTTAAGAATACCAAAACTCCACAAAAATTGTTTCATAAAAATGGAAGCATATTAAGAAAAATTTGAGTCCATTGTATAGAGGATATGAAGACTGATGTCTCTATATTAATACCTACATAGTATTGTGACCAATAATTATACTCCAAATATTGCTGACTCTATTAAGAGTTTATGCCATAACACAGGAATCACAAGAATCCCTGCTTTGAAAATTTTAACTTTTATTTTAACTTTTAGAAGCAGATGTTGAAATAATTACTCTATCCTGTATAAACTTTAAAATTTCTATCCTGTCTACGAATTTTTTAATTTGTTTGAATGACTCTAAATGATGTTGATAACAACACCTCTGTTTTGTCCAAGCAAATTGACCTGGACTAAATGGGACAACAGAACCAAACACATCTGACTGAGTTCATTCTGACCAGAGTCTCAAGGCGGCCTGAGCTGCAGCTTCCCCTCTTTGGGGTCTTTCTCATCATCTACACAGTCACGGTGGTGGGCAACCTGGGCATGATCATTCTGACCAAACTGGACTCCCGCCTGCACACGCCTGTGTATTTTTTTATGAGACATCTGGCTTTCATTGACCTTGGCAATTTCACTGTCATTTACCCCAAGATGATGGTGAATTGTTTTGTGTGTCATTTCCTTTTATGCATGTGCCACCCAGATGTCTTTCTTCATTACTTTCATTATTAGTGAATTGTTCATCTTGTCCACCATGGCCTGTGACCACTATGTGGCCATCTGCAACCCTCTGTTCTATAATGTGATCATGTCTGAGAGACTCTGTCACGTGCTGGTGGGCATTCCATACCTCTATAGTACCTTTCAGGCTCTGATGATTACTATTAAGATTTTCGTCCGGACCTTCTGTGGCTCCAATGTCATCAATCATTTCTACTGTGATGATGTGCCCTTGTTACTTATGCTCTGCTCAAATGCATGGGATATACAATTGTTGATCATACTGTTTTCAGCATTTAACTTGATCTCCTCCTTCCTGGTAGTCCTGGTATCCCACATTCTGATTCTGCTAGCCATATGTCAAATGCATTCTGCAGAAGGCAGGGAAAAGGCTTTCTCCACCTGTGGGTCTCACCTGACAGTGGTGGTGGTGTTCTATGGGTCTCTACTTTTTATGTATGTACAGCCCAAATCCATGCACTCCTTTGAAACTGATAAAATCTCCTCTGTATTGTACACTTTAGTGATCCCCATGCTTAACCCCTTGTTCTACAGCATTAGGAACAAAGAGGTAAAAAATGCCTTCCACAGGGTCTTTAAGGAGACTGTTATGCTAAGTGAGATTAGCCAATTCCAAAAATCCAAAGGCCAAATGATCTCTCTGATAACTGAATGATGATGCATAATGCAGGGTGGAAGGGAGGCAAGAATGGAGGAAAGATAGATAGCATAGAGGGAAGGGAGGGGTGTGGTCGGGGTGGGGTTGTAAGAATAATAACAGAATGAGACAGATATCATTGCCCTGTGTACATGTATGAATTCACAGATGGTGTGACTCTACTTTGTGTACAACCAGAGAAACAATAGCTGTACTCCATTTGTGTTCAATGAATCAAAATTAATTGAATTTAAAAAATAAATAAATAAAAAATAATCAATGCAAATTTTGTATTTAATATTTAATGTACAGTGCTGTTTGAGTAAACTTTGATAAAGGCAAAGTCAGTTGACACTGTATCTAACAGATATTAATATATTCTTTTTTATCACTTCAAAAATTTATGATATCATACAGAAAACTAGATTGTTTCCTTTATTTCCACCCAAAGGAACCCTCATATTTCACATCTGAATTAAATTTCACTTCTTTCTTAACATTTCTTGCTTCTGGTTCAATATTCCTTTAGTGCTTCCTTGACCCTTTATGTTTATTAACTATGTTTATTTTGCAGGATTTTGTTGTAGGATTTTGTTCTTTGGACAAATACATTCCTATGCTTGCTTTCACTGTATGTTCTGAACATAAAATAATAATGTAAACGAAGAGAGTGTCCTGCAGACAGCATGCATTTAGAATACCTGTTGTTTTTTATGTTTCCCATCTTTTCAATCTCTGTTCTTTAGTCGGAAAATGTAATATTTTTATTTAAATTAATCGCAGGTTATGGAAACATACTTCGGTCATGTTGCTCCCTGTCTCCTAAATATCAAAACTTGCTATCATCATGAATATTTTCCTCCACACAAATTGCCCTTGAGTGTGGTTGAATTCTGGGTTGCACATATCAGCACTAGATATTATCAAATGTTTCAAAAGAGTGACCAAGATACGTTAGCTAGACAATTCCCAGATATAATATAGGGCAGGAAGACATGCAAGTTCCAAATAATCAATGTGTGAGTTCTCGTCCAACACCAGGACATCTAGACAGATCTCAGAGTGTAAAGCTGCTTTGCACGATTCTCAGAAATTGAAAATAAGTCTTAAGTAGACATAACTGATTCTTGTTTAAAACATTTGACGTTTTTAAAGGAAACAGATCAAAACTAAAATTGCATAAAATTCAAAATATTCAACATCTAATCAGAAAAATTAGATTTACAAGAAAGCCACAGGATGTGACTCTATCCAGGAGATAATGAAAATAGTTCCTGAAATGACAGTGAATTAGTAGCAAGTTCATTCAATCATTGTGTAATTCAAGATGCTTTATAATTTAACAAAACATTAGTATCATAAGGAATAAATTAAAATATCCAAAAACTCAACTGAATTTCAAAAGCTGAAAAAGAATATTGTGAATAAGTGTTTATTGAATCTAATGTCAGATTATATACTGAAAAACAAAAGATGTCAACTTGAATGAGTCATTCTATGTAAGCCAAGAACGGTGGCACATGCCTGTAATCTGAGCGGTTCTGGAGGCTGAACTAGGAGGATCTAGAGTTCAAGGCCAGCCTCAGCAACAGTGAGGCATTAAGCAACTCAGTGAGACCCTGTCTCTAAATAAATTACAAAACAGAACTGGGGATGTAGCTTAGTGATTGAGTGCCCCTGAGTTCAATCCCTTGCATGGCCATTCCCCTGCCGGAAAAAAAAAGTTGCTACCTAAAATAAAGACAAGGAAATTCTGAACTGAACCATGAAAATAATCTCAGTGATCTACTGTAAAAAAGGCACAAGTTACCTAGTGATGTATAATCATTGGTTTAAGTGAAGAGTATATGTAGGGCAGGAAAAAAACATGGAAAGAAATGTTGGCCAGAATTTCCTTCCCAAATTATCTTTAAAACATAATACCAAAAAAAAAAAAAAAAAAATCCAGACCAATGTTTGCTATTAAGATTCACAAAATGCTTTTTAGAATAAACTTTTGTTTCTGAACAGGTTAATACTTCTGTGAAAGATTTTTCACTTAGGGAAATAAAACAAACTCTAACGATGATTAAAAAAAAACAAACATAATACCAGAGATGTAAACGGTTAAAATAGTTCCAAGAAGGATAAACAGAAACAAATTACACCAATGTGCATCACAATCAAATTTCTGGAAACAAGTGATAAAGAGCAACTTTTGAAAACAATCAAAACAGAAGATTCATGAACCTATGAAGAAATTATTATTACTAATTTCTAGGAAAAAATAATACAAGTCATAAGGTGCTGTCTTATGCCAGTTTATATTTACATATCTGGCAAAGTTCTGTATTCAGCAAAACTATTCTTGGTCAATGGACATTGCATGACCAAATACTGCCCCATCTTTTCTACAAAGTCATAGTTTTATTTACACATGAATTACATACTTCTGTGTGTACATACCTAACATGCACATGACATTGTGACACTGAAATTCTGGCAAAGGCATACCTGTAATTTGCAGGATTTTGTGAGAACGCAAATTTTTATTCAGTTAGAATGAGGCATGTTTTTGTTCTTCCTAGTGGAATATTCTGAGAATAATTAACAGAGGTGCAAGGCACTCTACCTCAGGTAATGATGTGTAATTAGTTTGTATTTGAATTAGATTAAAACTTCAATTAAATGAGTCTCAAGGTTGAAAAGATAATTTAAATCCATTCTGTAGCAACCTGACAGGATTAAAACCACGGGAAGCCAAAGCAGACCTTCAGGAAGGTAGTAGCAACATTGGTCTTTGACATTTCTAAGGGCACACAGCTTAAGATGGACTATCTCCAAAGATCCTCAAAGACCCTCTACTCTGCAAAAGTATTTCTGTCTTTGGAATGCACTTTTCTGCTGTCAAAAGCATTAATGAGCAGGACTGTCGTGCAGTCCGCAATACTCTTTTCATTCCTGACACCACCTTGGTTTCACATTAACTCACTGATTTAACCATTTACTTTAATAAAGACCTATGTTTATATTCTCTACTTAGTGTTCCTTCAGTTCTATTCCTCATTCCTGAGAGTGCCCTTCACGGAGGAAGTGATCTCAGAATAGGTTGTCATTAAAATTAATATTTTACAAGCCTCTTGTACAGAGTGGGCATTTTGGAATTTTTTTGATTAGGTGCCATTCAAAAAATGCAAATAATTCTGTACCCTCTACACAAATCTTCACACTATAGTAAAATTTTGATTTATGATGGCATCCTGCCAGATTTTTTAAAAACCTTATCTAGGATTAGCAAACCTCACAGTAGGTTTCCTTGTCATCTACTGGAATGACATCATTATTTTGAAAAACGTGTGGCTCCGACAATGCCTATTAATGAAAAGGTTAATTTCATTTGCTTCCATGTCTGCTTTTTCTTTTTCATAGGATTGTCTGCACAGTGTCACAGACTCAGTGCTAACACACGGTATCATTCACTGTGTCATTGTGGGCTCTCATTCAGCAAATAAATGGCTTTTTTACATCTCAGTAGTCTCTGTGCTTTTTTAGTAGGCATTTTTAAATTGAAGTATATGCATTTTACAAATAATACTTGTTTCAATCCATTGTAATATTCAAAATTAAAATTTTGTGGAATTAAATCAGAAAATGACTCGTTATCTTAAATCTTGACCTAATGCCACCAACCTACTTAAAATGCTCTCATTTTCTTTATTTCTCTCTTCCCTCTACTATATTTTGCATTATTTAAAAAGATAAATTAAGCTCAGTAGCAGAAATACAAAATTCATTGTACAATCACATCAAATGTATTTACCATGTTATGCTTGGATCTTATTATCATGGATGAGTTTTATTTTATATTACACTACACAGACTTGATCATTTTGTCTTGTAAAAGTGCTCTTCATTTTAATTTGCTTCCAAGCAGCACTATTTTTTCTTTATTTCACAAGAATTTACTGACATATAATTTCTAGCACATAATGATAAAACTGAAAAATTGTAATAGTAGGTGTGTAATAGCATCATGGCCTCATGGTGAATCATGAATGGTATTAAATTTCACATTCTTTTCCACAGACTGTTTATAATATTCCAGACCTCACAGGACACAAGCATTGCCCCAAGCAGTCACAAAACAAATGTTCTTTTAGTAATTATAATCATTAATAGTTGAGAAATAACACTGCCATCTTCTATAAAAACGCCTTTACTATTTATGTAGTCTCAAAATTCTTCCCAGAGTTAGAACCTTAAGCCTTATCTGTGTTCCATATATAATAATAGATTGAGGTATCAAGCTTTTAGGTAGAAAATTGTTATATATTTGTATTAATGCATAAGGGACAATAGTGAATGAGCATAATGAATGGCCTCCATAATCCAACCTCCACTATTTCTAAAATTCCTTGAGGCTGATTTTGCACATGGACCTCTGAAATGTACGTCTTCCACTCTCATCCCCTGACTCAGTAAGACATATTCAGACAATAAGACACATTTTTTTCTTGAAAGAATTTTCTCAAATACATCACAATTTCTGCCTGAAACAGAAATTTCAGGCAGCTGGATGATAACAGCTAAAAGGGGATCATCTTCTTTACTTCTTTATACATAGCATCCCAGTGCTTATTCCTTAATGCAATAAAACAGGGTTTAGACCAAGGAATAGGTTTTCATAAGGCTCAATTTTAATAGGACTCAAATTTGAATATCAAAATAATTCAATGCCTGCAGCCAAAGGTGATTGTTGTCATAGAGACCTGGCCTAGAAGCAGCCTCATGTACACAATCAAGGTCCCCAGGTGTGCCTTCAAGTCTGCTTTTATACAGTAGAGAAAAGATCCTGTGCAGGTAGTCAAAACATTCTCTTAAAGAATAAGAACACTGAAAAACTTACACTACATATACTAAGTATACACGTATACGTGTACACTAAGGACCTACAATAATCAAGATAATGTATTATTTTATAAAGATAAATAAAAGATTGAAGAAAAAGAATACAGCCAAAGCATAAATTTGTATGCATATTCAATTGATTATCCACTAAGAAGTCCAAATAATTCTTCACCAAAAGAAATCATGTGTTTGAGGAGATGTTTAATCTGATTTGACATTAAACACTGTTTACATTTATTTAAGCATTACATGCCATCCCATAAATATGCATGCTTTTATGTTTTTATGGATCAGTTAAAAATAAACTTAATTTAAGAAAGGAAGTCAAGAATTCAATAGGATCAACAATATATATAGGCATCCCTTTCAAATCTATAGCAAAAAGCAACCTAATAAAGATTGGGAAAGATATATGAAATTACACCTCACAGGAGAAACACTGATGATATTAATATCATTAATTTAAAAAGTACATTGAAAGATCCAACATCCTTAGCCATTAGGGAGTGAAACTATGATAGCAATGAGCTATTACTCCCCACCCACTTGGGACACAATTAAAATACTTTATTACCAGCAACAAAATAACAAGATGATATCAATTATTCACTTTCATTTCAATTTCTGAAATTACTGTTTTCAATTGGTATGTTCAGTGGTACTGTACATTGGAAAGCAATTTAGATTTTGAAATATAATTCAATACATTACTACCATATGTCCCAATAATTTATCTCCTAGATACTTAGCCCCAAATGAATTTAAAAAGCCCATAAAAATAAGTATATGTGAATACTTACAGAGAGACTAATTCATATAAAATGAACTATTTCAATTGTGTCAATAACAGATAAAAAAAATTGTGATGTATTTGTATAATAGAATAAAACACTATTCAGCAATACATTTCAACAAAACACTAATACACACATTAAAATGGATGAATTTCAATAGCATTAACCAGACATAAACACTATTCCATTTATGTTAAGTTCTATAGTACGTAAAAAATTTATGGTGATATAAATCATAGCATTTGTGGTCTGGTATATATTGTATTGGCACTTAAAGGGGCAGTAGGGAATAATTTAGGGTTATGGATATATTTTTCACTGAGAGCAATGGTATCACAAATGTCATTTTTCAAAAGTCATGCACAAACACTTGACATTTTACTCTATGTAAACTGTAACACAAGTATTGGCAAATATAACTATATGTTTATGGCAAGCAACATGATATTTGGGACACTTACACACATTGTGAAATGAGTGTAATAATTAAGATAATTCCCTCTTTGTCACCTAACATGACTATTATTTCTTTCATTCTTTTTCTTTTTTTTTTTTTTTCTGTAGTAACTACATTTAAAATCTGCTCTCTCAGCAAATTTCAAGTAACAGATTGCTCCTATTTTTGGAAAGGCAGGTTCATAAAGTAAGGGACAAGTGTCCTGAAGCTTGAACATTGTCTGGCAGAGCATCAAGTAAATAAGTATGTGATTAATAATTAAATGAGAAGATAGTTCAAATAAACCAAGGGAATGAGGGATATTAGGACTCGGGGGAAAACAACTGACATGAGATACTCAATAGTGTTACAAATTATTTTGGTTCTTTCTATTTCTCTGGTTCTTCTAACATTGTCATTTCATTATTTTTCTTATTTCAGAATCATTTTCTCTTTTTCAACCTATTGTATTCTTTTTAAAAGGAGAGAGCATGTTAATAGCCCTAGGTTTTTACTGCTTCGACATTTCTGATGATACAGTCACAACGTAAGCTTAACTTGAAGTTTTTGATAAGGGGCTACCACAGGACTTGCTGCTCTAAGTGCCCACCACTGGAACTATCAATTGTGAATGCAAAGAGAGCCCATTGTTTTAACTAGAGGTAGGTGGTCATCATTAAAATAAATGATTCTAGGAAAATATTTAGCTATATTCAAATAGAAAGTAATTCTATGGTAAATCTATCCAATGCAATTATCTGTATAAAATAAGGATAATATAATAAAAATATCTACAAGAAAGGTATAATAAAAGATCTGCTAAAGACCATGTGTTTTTTGATTTTATAAATAATATTATTAAATTTTATAAATAAAAATAGTGACAAAAATGCATGGAAATAATTTGAAGAATACACACAGACAAGAAGAAAAAGAAAAGATTTGTGGAATTAAAAGCAACATCTAATAAACCATGTGAATGATTTACAAAAAATGATGCAAATTGCACTGATTTTATTTATTAAAAGTCAATGAGAGAATCAGAAAATTGAAAGGAGATCTGAGAATGCACCTCCATGTATTTTTGTCTGATTTAATTAAATTTTGTCTGATTTAATTATTTTTGTCTGATTTTAATTAAATCAGAATAAGTGGCTAACAGACATGGGTGACAGAATTTGTAAGTTCATATAGCTCTTACACACACATGTAAGAAAAAGATGGAATAAAGGAACTGGGGAAGACCAGTACCCAGATGACTCTTTATAAAGAGCAAGACATCCCAGATTAAGAAATCACAAGGAAACCTTGGTTTTCTTGAGGACATAACACCTACTCAAGCCCTCTATTGCAAAATACATACATTATAATTGAAAGGTTTGCAAGGTAGGAACATATTCAGAATTTAGTTAGGTTGCAAGGGAGTAACTCTTCAAACTCTTGCATGATGTTGGACCATCACTTAATGTATCCTACTTTTTTTTCTCTCTTCAAGCAATGGGAAAGTATACTTGTTTGACTAATTTTTAGTGTAATAACTGAGCTAGGAGAGTATATGTTTCAAGAACATTTCACCCAAGGATTTGTCTTTGCTCTCTATTTACAGTTCTATAAAATGATTACTTAAATTCATAATTACTTCTTTTCTTCCTCATACAGATGAATTTCCAGTATCTTCATGGCTCCTGGAAATCTCTTCCTGGTGATTGAGTTCATTCTCATAGGAGTCTCAGATCTTCCAGAGCTGCAAATTCCTCTCTTCCTGGTCTTCCTGCTCCTCTGTGTTGACAGTGATGGGGAACCTGGGTATCATCACCCTCAAAAGTGTTGACTCTCAGCTTCAAATCCCCATGTACTTTTTCCTCCGACATCTGGCTATTATAATTTTAGCAACTCTACCATCATCACCCCTAAAATGCTGGTCAATGCTTTGCTAAGTAAGAAAACCTCCTCATACTTTGAATGTGCCACCCAACTGGGAACATTCCTGGCTTTCATCGTAGCTGAGGTTTTCATGCTGGCGGTGATGGCCTATGACCGCTATGTGATCATTTGCAACTCCCTGCTCTTCATGGTGGTGGTGTCTCAGAGGATCTACCTTCTGCTGGTGTCCCTCACCTACTTCTATGGCTTTTGTACAGCTAATGTGGTTATGCCTTGTGTGTTCTCTATGTCTTATTGCTCTTCCAATGTCATCAATAATTTTTATTGTGATATTATGCCTCTGTTAACATTGTCTTGCATGCATTCACCAGAGGGAAGAAAAAAAACCTTTTCCACCTGTGCTTCACACATGACAACAATCATGGTTTTCTATGGGACTCTGATGTTCATGTATTCGCAGCCTCGAACTAACTACTCATTAGACACTGATAAAATGGCATCCATGTTTTACACCCTGCTCATCCCCATGCAGAACCCCATGATCTGTAGCCTGAGGAACAGGGATGTGAAGGCTGCCTTAAGGAGATTCCTGATGAATCTGTGCTGTTCCTTTAGGTCAATGTAATTTGGGGACTCTTTGGGTAAGCACATAGAAGGTTTGTGCAATACAGAAGCAATGCTGTTATTCAATAACTTTGTCCAGGAATGAACAGGTAGCAAGTTTGGAAGAAGTATTTCTCAGAGTCAGAAAAACAATCATTATGTGCTTTTGAGCAAAACAACAAAACATTGATGAGAGCAATAAATCAATGATACTCATTTTTTTGTTACAAACAGTATGGTTGAATATAAAGTATCATGTTTCCACTGTAATTATTCAAAACTAAAATAATTTTTACAACTATGTTATTCAAAGTAGAACTAACAATTATATTTAAAATAAAACTCCCTATCTCTTAATATTATTTAAATGAAATTTATTCCATCTATGAATATATATTCTCACTGCTAACTAGGATATAATTGAAATTATTTTACTCCAAGTTATGTAATTTGTATAATGAATAAAAGACACAGAGATCAATCACTGAATACTCTTTCATGCAAGGTGAAATTTTACTTTTTTGTTACTCTAAGTTTCATTGTACAACTGTGTGCAAGAGTAGTGGGCTAGGAATTAGCACTATTTAGAAACTCAACTGGAAGATACATATGGCAGATTAAATGAACATCCAGTATGTATGTCTATTGTACCTATAAACAGGTTCTGGTTCTTTCAGAGTTCCTTAGGTGTAGGTAGTAGATCTCAGGCATGGTAGTTAGGCTAATGAAAAGGAATGTAATCCTACAAAGTACAGTTAGATTAGGAGACATGGAAATATGGTAGCTGGGATATCACCAAAGTTTCCTTAATGTTTCTATTTTTATTTTGGATTATATTTCTACTTTAATATAAATGTTGGCACAAATGTGTGTAAATTTAGTTTCCTGGCATATTTCAAAATTCTATCCAGTAAGTACTTGGCTCCTGCCAAAATACTTTCTAGTTAGGTTTTCTACTGAAGTGTGGTATGATATGACCACAAGTTAAATTACAAAATACATCCCACTATACTTATTTTTATAAATTAATAAGATGGACCCGATTGATACATTTTGTATTTAAGAAGAGGTGTGGGACATCCATATAACTATGTCCTCCACATAACTATATATTAGCCAAGTAGGACAAATGAAAAAGGTTAGATTTAATGAGATTTATTTTGCATTGTTGCTTTTCAATTGAATTTTCAAGTAAAATCCATTAAATACGCTACTTATTTCTTAATTTAAAAATTCCTGTCTCCCTATATGTGATAATAAATTAATATAGTGTTTTCACATTGGTGCACATTGCCATACTGAGCATTTCCAATAAAAGAGAACAGTTATCTTTCTTTGAAATTAATTCACTAATTGTTTGGGTCTCTAGACTAGCTTTGTACCTACCTGATACTGGTGAAGAATGTCCTGAAAAGTATTTGATTTTATTTGGACCCTGAAGGGCAGAGATATGTTAAAACTGTGTAACAGAAGGTAGTATTATATATAGTGATTAGGTTTTATTATGCAAATTTACAGCACTACAGGAACAACCTATGTGGATAAACATTTCTGATAATCTCAGAAGTGTCCTCAAAAGAGCACAGAGTGAATATTCCCATGTCTGCTTTTTTTGCACTTTTTTCTTTCGCATTTAGTCACTTGGGTTTTATCCATGACTTTCATTTATTACTCATTTAAAAACTTATCACTTGCTAAAATTGAAAAGCAAAACCCATATTAATTAAATGATGCACTGTGAATTTACCAAATCTACAAATATGCTGACACTATTATTCCCTGTTAAGTAAAAAGGGTGGTGAGCAAATATTATGATTTATTAAAGAAAATGTTAATGTAGACCTTGAAAGGATCATCTCTGTTAGAGAGAGTGTGGCCAAAGGGGGCATTGAAGATGAAAATGTAGCCAGGAATGGTAGCACATACCTGTAGTCCCAGCTGCTTGGGAGTCTGAGGCAGGAGGATTCCTTGCATTCGCAAGTTCAAGACCAGACTAGTAAACATAGCTAGACCCAGGCTGAAAATAAATAAGTAAATGCATAAATAAATAAATAAAATGCTGAAAACTCAGTGTGAGATGTAAGACCAAAAAAGAATGAGGTTAAAAGGAAAGATGGAGAGCTTAATGATCTTCCAAGCATTTGTTTTTTAATCTCTGGAGGACCACATATACCCAGGAGGATGAAAGGTGAGAGTGCCTGATTACCGGGGCAAGTATTAAGGAATGAGGTGTGTGGTCCTTCTGAATTGTGACCTGAGCATATTAACCACAGAAAGAAGGAAATCACCTAAATCCAATATATCAGTCAGAAAGCTACACAAAAGCCTGAGGTCTTCTGATGTTGAGTGGAGACTGACGCTGCTCATTGGGACCTGCCTTGAGCATACAAGAATAAACCAACAGTCATGAGAAAGTAATGTGGAAATCTTTCCCAGACTACAGTCAAATACCATCACAGTTCCCATAACAGGAAGACATGATGAAAAGCTAAGAATCAAATGTTTACATGATACATTATGACCACAGTTTTGGAACAAACGCTCCCTTTCTGATTTGTGAATTAATTCATATTAAAAAACTTAATGAAAACATGTAAAAATTAAAAACATTGAATTAGTAGCCATTTCTAAGTCTTCAAAGTACACCAACTATTTTTGGCACAGTTTCAAATAATTTAAAATTCTTATTTAGTTGTAGAGAAACCCATATTTTCTTTTAAGCCAATTGAAAATAGCATTTGCTTTTTAATCCTACTTTACAGATCATTTAATTACATTTCTGAGAAAGCTAAATAAGTCTCCAAGGTCTTCTAGATAACAGATAACAGGTAACAGATAACAGAGCTTAGATTCAATGCAAAAGATTGACTCTAAAGTTCATACTCCTGAACTCTAAAAAAAAATCAATATCAAAACAGGTTTAGTGCATATATAATTACTCAAAATTAAGTTATATGTGCATATGTATGTATGAATTTACATCTATCATTTTACATCAACATCTTCATTGTTTTTTTTCTTTTTGTGGTGCTAGGGATTGAACCCAGGGCCTTGTGATTGCAAGCACTTTACCAACTGTGCTATATCCACAGTCCACTGTCATCATTTTTTAAATCTGTTATGTTCAAGATACTGTGTATCTCTTTTGTCTATTTTAACTTTACTGCATTCCTTTACATTGAAATATTTTAACATACAATATGCACATCTGTATTGTTAAGTAATCACAGATGCACACATTACTGGTATTTATAAGGATTTCCATGTTTATTTTAAATTATTCAAATGTATTTCAGGTTAATGTTAGTATAATGCTAATAAAATAAAGACTGTCCCAAAGTAGCCTCTTTTGTGTGTGCATGTATGAACACCCACAAACACAACTCTGTTTCAAAATATATGTATGTGTGCTTGTATGTATATTTACATACACACATATAAACATATATATAATATCTACACATTTTATAAGCTTCAAAACAGTATTATTATAACAGATATATATATACAATGTTATGTCAATTAAATAAATTGAGGAAAAAAGAAATACCATTTCACATCACTTAAGTATATTAAGAAAACTAGTATATGCATATGTATTGCATTTGCATCATATATATACATATAAACCCACTCTCTTTTATATAAGCTGACATATCTACAAATTCCAGTGTGCTTTAGTTTTTTCTGTGAGTAATGTTTTCATATAGAATGTCTTCCTTTCTGCTATAGGAGGACCTGCAGTACTTCTTGTAGGGAAGATTTGCAATCAATTATCTTGGTCTTGTTTAACAAAACCAATCAGATGCCACATTTATTTTTGAAATATGATATACAATCCTCAGTTGAAAATTGTTTTTTTCAGCATTTTTAGTTTTGCCTCCCCTTGTCTTCCATTCCTTCTTGTGAGAACCCATCTGCCAATCTTATTGTGGTTCTCCTCTGTTGATTTTGCTCCAGTAAAATTTCTATATTCCCCTTTAGCAACAGTTGATGATGATGTGTCTATGTTACATTCCCTTGATGCTTATTCTTCTTGTGTTTGACTGCATCTCTTAGAAATGCATATCACTGATTTTTCTCTAATTGGATAAATTTTCAGTCATTAATTATCAAACATCCCCTCCCCCATGCCTTTTCCCTTCATTTCCACTGGGACTCACTGAATCTATTGCTAAATGTGAAAGTTGCCCAAGTGCTCTGGAAATTTTCTCATTTTCATGAAATCTTTTTCTTTTTTCTTGGCCTTTATTAGGGCACTGGAATTTTGTATAGTTGTGGGGTTCATTTTGACATATTTATAAATACATATAACATAATTTGTTTTGCTTCAATTCTAACACTCCGACCTTCCCCTCACCCTCATCCTTTACTTTAGTGGTCTTTCTTCTATTAATTTAGTTTTAAATTGCACAGTATATAAAAGTGGAATGCATTGTGATATTCTTATATATGCACATAGCATAATTTGTTTAATTCCATTCTTCAATTCTTCCTTTCCATTCCCTCTTCACTCGCCCTTGGTAATTTTTCTACTCTACTGCCCCCCTTTCTATTTTTATTAGAGTTACTTTTGTGAAATCAATTATTTCTCTCTATCTTCTGCAAATGAGAGGAAAAAGAGTTCTTCCCTTGTCTCTGTCATTCTGGCTCATTTTACTTAGTATGATATTCTCCAGTTTCAACATTTATGAGAAAATGACATAATTTCATTCTTAATTATGGCTGAATAATACTTCATTGTGTATTATGACATGTTCTTTTAATTTTTTTATTTTTACAGACTTCATTTTGATTCATTGTACACATATGGGGTACATATTTTCATTTCTATAGTTGTGCATGATGTACATTCATATCATTCTTGTTAATCACACATGTACATAGGGTAATGATGTCTGTCTCATTCCACCATTTTTCATAGCCCCATCCCCACCCCCTCCCCCTCTCATTTTCCTCTGCATAATCTAAAGATCCTCCATTCTTCTATTAAGAGATACTCAGCCTTGTTCAATACCTTGGCTATTATGAATTGCACTGCTACAAACATATGCATGCATTAGGATTATATCTTGATGTTAGTTTTTTTTGGGTAGATAAAAATGAGTGGGATAGCTGGGTCATTTGGTAGCTCCATTCCTAGTTCTTTGAGGAATCTGCATACTGATTATGTTCCCACCAACAATGCATGAGTGTGCTTTTTCTCCACAATCTTGCAAGAATTTATTCTTATTTATATTCCTCATGATTTTCCTTCCAAATGAAGTAAAATGAAATCTCATTGTAGTTTTGATTACTATTCCCCTAATTTTCAAAAATGTGAAAAAATTTTTCATATATTTGTTAATCACCTTAATTTCTTCTTTTGAGAAATATCTGGTTCATTTGCCTATTTATTGAATCTTTTTATCATTAAGTTTGAGTTCTTTATATCTTGTAGATATTAATCTCCTGTTGGAGGATGCCTTGCAAAGATTACTTTCACGCTTTTAATTGTTTCCTTGGCTGTGCAGAAGTATTTTCAGTTGAAATCATTTGTTTATTAATTCTTTATTTCTTGAGCTTTAGGATTCTTGTTAAGAGAGTCGATGACTGCATTGATATGTTGGAAGGTTGGCCCTGTTTTTGTATAGAAGTCACATTATTTCTGGTCTAATTACTAGGTAATTTATTTAGTTCGAGTTGACTTTTATACAGGAGAGACAGATGTCTAGTTTCATTTTTCTCCTTATGGATATTCCATTTTCACAGCACCCTTTCTTTAAAAGTGGCACTTTCCCAAATGTATTTGGCACCTTTATCAAGGATCAGATGATTGCATTTATGTGGATTCACTTCTGTGTCTTACAGTATTCCATTGGTTCTCATGTCTGGTTTTATGCCAACATCATGCTACTTGTTACAATAGCTAAGAAGTATAATTTGACATCAGGTATTGTGACATCTCCAGCATCTCTCTTTTTGCTTAGCAGTGTTTTGATGATTCTGGATCTCTTATTCTTCCATATGGATTAGGACTTTTGTTTTTCTAGTTCTCTGAAAGTTGTTGATATTTTGTTGAGGATCTGGGGTTCACATTGATTCTGTATATTTTGTTAGTAATTCTTTCCTTGATGTGTCTTTATCTGATTTTCCTATCCAGGTGTTACTGGCTTCATAGAATGAATTTGGCAGTGTATATTTCATGGAATAATTAAGGAGAATTGACGTTAGCTCATCTCTAAAGGTATGTTACAATTTAACTGAGAATCCACGTGTTCCTGTGATTTTCTTTGTTGGAAGATTTTTATTTGCTACTTCAATCTCACTATTTTCTCCCAGTCTAAGTTTTTTATATTCTGTTTATTCTATTTGGATAGATTATATATATATATGTATATATATACACACACATAAACTAGAAATTTGTGAATATCTTCTAGATTTTCCAATTTATTATAATTTGAGTTCTTGTAATCATAATGATTTTATGAATTTAATTCATGTTTCTATTATCTCATTTTTCATCTGCAATTTTGTTGACTGGGTCTTCTCTCTTTTGGTTAGTTTGGTTAAGAGTTTATCCATCTAATTTATCTTTTCAAAGAACCAACCTTTTGTTGCAATGATTCTTTGAATTATTTATTCTCAATTTCCTTAATTTAACCAGTGATACTAATTATTCCTGGTATTATACTAGTTCTGGAATTTCTTTGTTCTTGCTTTACTGGGGCATTAAAATGCAACAATAGGTTAATTATTTGGGCTCTTTTTCATGAAATCAAATGCTATAAATGCTTTTTACTTGGAACTGCCTACATATTATTTCTGATATTTTGAAATGTTGTACCTCTATTCTCATTTTTTGTAAGATTTTTTTCTTTGTTTCTCTATGATTTGTTTCTTCCTGTTAGTGGTAATGAGGATTGAACCCAAGGCTTCATACATGATAGGCGAGTACTCTACCACTGGACTACATCCCCAGTCCTTGCCATGATTTATTCTATTATGCTCATTTTAAAAGCATTACTCAATCTCTCTGTGTTAAAATAGTTTCTGTTTAGGTACATTTTATTAATAATATTTTTAATTCTGAAGAAACTATACTTGGGTTGATTCTGTATGACCTATCTATTGGTACAAGTGTCATGTTGAAATCACCCAGTATTATTGTGTTTGGGGTCTATCTGAATCTTGATATGCGTAAGGTGCACTTTATGCAAGTCGGTGAACTGATGTTTGAGGCATAAATGTTTATAAACAGTTTATGTTCTCCAGTATGGATTAACACTGCTTGAATTCTCTGATTAATTTTGGTTTTGAAGTCTTCTTGGTCAGATATGAGAGTAGTTACTTTTGCTTGCATTTTGTCTCAATATATGTAGTATAACTTTGTCCATACTTTCAAGGTCAACATGTTAATTCCTTGCCTATAAGTTTATTCTTTCTTAGAAAACATGATTGGGTCTTATTTTTAAATACATCCAGTCTATACCTTTTAATAGGAGAACTGAAACCATTTACATTCAGTGTTATTATAGAAATAAAATACTTGGGAATCAATCCAAGAAAAGAGGTGAACGCCCTCTGTGATGAAAACTAAAGATCACTAAAGAAAGAAATGGAAGAAGACCTTAGAAGAAGAAAGATCTCCCATGTTCTTGGACAGGCAGAATTAATATTGTCTAAATGGCTATAGTGTCAGAAGCACTATACATATTTAATGCAATTCCTATTAAAATTCCAATGATGTTTTTAATAGAAACAAAAAAGGCAGTCATGAAATTTATTTGGAACAATAAGGCCTCCAGAAGAGTTAAACTAATTCTTAGCAAGAAAAGTGAGGCAGGAGGCATCACAATTCCAGACCTTAAAATATACTACAGAGCAATAGTAAAAAAAAATGGCATGGTATTGGTGGAAAAACAGATATAAAGACCAATGGTATAGAATAGAATACAAAGAGTCAAACACATATAAGCACAGTTATCTCATACTAGACAAAGGTGTCATTAATATACATTGAAGAAAAGATGGCCTCCTCAACAAATGGAATTGGGAAAACTGGAAATCCTTATGTAGCAGAATGAAATTTAATGTCTATTTTTCACTCCATACAAAACTCAACTCAAAGTGGATCAAAGACCTAGGCATTGGACCTAGGACCCTGTGCCAACTAGAAGAAAAATTAGATCCAAATCTCTATTATACCAACTTAGGAACCAAATTCTTCACTAAGACTCCTCAAATGCAAAAATTAAGATCATGAAATTAATCAAGGGGATGGTATCAAACTAAAAAGCTTCCTCACAGCAAAGGAAAGAATCAAGAATGTAAAGAAAGAACATACAGAATAGGAGAATGGGTGCCACCTGCACCTCAGATATTGCTTTAATATCCAAGATATACAAAGAACTCAAAAACCTAAATTAAATAAAACAAATAACCCAATCAATTAATGGGCAAAAGAGCTGAACGGGCTCTTCACAGAAAAAAAAATATGAATGGTCAACAAACATAAAAAATATTTGACATATCTAGTAATTAGAGAAATGCCAACTAAAACTACAGTAAGATTCCTTCTCACTTCAATCAGAATGGCGATTATCAAAAATATGAGTAACAAGAAATGTTAGCAAGACTGTGGGGAAAAACTTTATCCATACATTGCTGGTGGGACTGCAAATTGGTGCAACCACTTTGGTAAGCAGTAGGGAGATTCCTCAGAAAACTTGGAATGGGAACCACCATTTGACCTGGTTATCTCACTCCTCAGCATATACTCAAAAGACTTAAAATCAGCATATTATACTGATAAGGCCACATCAATGTTTATAGCAGCTGAATTCACAATAGCTGGTCTGTGGAGCCAACCTAGGTGTCCTTCAACAGATGGATGGATAAAGAAAATGTGGTATACATATACAAAGGAATATTATTCAGTCATAAAGAAGAATGCAATTATGGCATTTGCCGGTAAATGGATGGAACTAGAGACTTTCATACTGTTATGGTTTGAATGTGAGGTTTCTTTTGAAAGCTCATGTGGGGGACAATGCAAGAAGTTTTGGAGGAGAAATGATTGGGTTATGACATCAACCTAATCAGTGAATTAATTTATCTCTGATGGGATTAACTGGGTGGTAACTGAAGTGGTAGGGTGTTGCTAGAAGAGGAATTGGGCATGGTTTGGGGTATATATTTGAATCTGACAAGTGGACTCTCTCTCTCTGCTTCATGATCTTCATGTGAGCTAGATCCCTCTGTTACACATTTCTGCCATGATGTCCTGCCCCAAGGATTGGAGCCTGCTGTCTATGGATTGAGACCTCTGAAACTGTCAACCCCTAAATAAACATTTCCTCCTCTATAATTGTGCTGGTCAGATCCTTTTAGTCACAAGAGTGGAAAAGCTTATTAAAACACATGCTCAGTGAAATAAGTCAATCCCCAAATACAAAAGGCTGGAGGATTTTCTCTGATATGTTGATGCTAACACACAATAAGGGGACGGGAGAATAGAAGTTCATTGGATTAGACAAAGTAGAATGAAGGGAAGGAAGCAGTGGTGGAAATAGGTAAGATTGTAGAATGAATTGGACATAACTTTGATATGTTCATATATGAAAACGACCAGTATAACTCCACATCATGTTCAACCACAAGAATGGGATCCTAATTAGAATAAGTACTCCATGTATGTATAATATGTCAAAATACACTCATTGTCATGTGTATTTAAAAAGAAAGATTAAAAATATAAATAAAAAGATTTTTTTATTTTCAGATTTCAGATTTATTTTTTTATTTTCAGATTTTTTTATTTTTATTTTTGATTTATTTCTGTGGTTTATATCAGAGTTGATGATGTTTTGCTTTGCAATTCTACTGAGATTTTATGATTCACTGGTTCTGATGTTTGTTTTTTAATTTCTTCTGTATAATATTTCATTAGATGTTTTCTGTAGGGCTGAATTAGTAGTATTGAATTTTGTAGTTCCTACTTGAATTGGAAGATTTTTATTTTTTCTTTAATTATGGAAGACAGCCTTAATGAAAATAACAATCTTATTTGGCAACCATTTTTTTTAATATTATTCTAAACTCTCCTACCTTTTAGGGTCTTGGGTGAGGGATCAGAGAAAATCTAACTGACTTACCTCTGTATGTTACCTGCCATTTTTCTCCTGTGACTTTTAAATTTCTATCCTTGTTTTGTACATTAAACATTTTAATTATATTGTGTCTTGGAAAGAATCTTTTTTATTTTGTCTATTTAGGGTTCTAATTGCATTCTGTATTTTTATTTCTATCTGATTCTCAATATTTGGAAAATTTTCTGATATTATTTTACTAAAAACTTTGAGCATTACTGGAATTGGTAATTTGATGCCTTCTTCTAATGCAATGATTCTCTTAATGGTATCTTAATGGTCTCTTAATATTATCCCAAATTTCTTGAATATTCTGGTCATGATCTCCTGTCATCTTTTCTTTATTGCTTACTCTGTTTTCAGGGTTATATCCCTTTCCTTTGAGGCTTGAGAATCTGCCCTCTAGGTGGTCAAATGTGTTTCTTATATTTGTACCAAATTTTTAATTTAAATCATGGATTATTTCTTTTTCAGAATTTCCATTTAGTTATTTTTCAGAATCTTAATCTCTTTTTTTAAATTTTAGTTCATTGTACACAAATGGGGTACAACTATCATTTTTTCTGGATATAGACAAAGTAGAAACATACAATTTGCATATTCATACATATACATAGGGTAAAGGTGTTTGTCTCATTCTATTATCTTTCCTTCCCCCCCACTCCTCATTTTCCTCTATACAGTCCATCCCTTCTCCTTTCTTCCCATACCTCCCCTCACTCCCACGATATGTCATCAACCACTTAATCTCTTTATTGAAACATTCTTACTTGCTGTACTTTCTTGCTTATTTCTTCTTTTAGATTCCTTTAAGTTCATTGATAATTTTAACCATGATCTTCCTAAATTTTTTTGTTCTTTTCCTTCACTGTAGTTTTTTTTTTTTATTTACTTATTGATTCATTGAACACAAATGGAGTACAGCTATTGTTTCTCTGGTTGTACACAAAGTAGAGTCACACCATTTGTGCATTCATACGTGTACACAGGGCAATGATGTCTGTCCCACATTCTGCTATTATTCTTATCCCCCCCCCCCGACCCCTACCCCACCCTTCCCTCTATGCTATCTATCCTTCCTCCATTCTTGCCACCCGCCCCCACATTATGCACCATCATTCATTTATCAGAGAGACCATTCAGCCTTTGGATTTTTGGGATTGGCTGATCTCACTTAGCATAACAGTCTCCAACACATCTAT
Source organism: Glaucomys volans (assembly GCA_020662805.1). Taxonomy (NCBI): domain Eukaryota; kingdom Metazoa; phylum Chordata; class Mammalia; order Rodentia; family Sciuridae; genus Glaucomys; species Glaucomys volans. The sequence continues at coordinate 26,914 of JAJEJO010001143.1, read as the reverse complement.
TTACCTACAAATGCCATAATTTTATTCTTCTTTATGGCTGAATAATATTCCATTGTGTATATATACCACAGTTTCTTTATCCATTCATCTATTGAAGGGCATCTAGGTTGATTCCACAATCTAGCTATTGTGAATTGAGGAGCTACGAACATTGATGTGGCTGCATCACTGTAGTAATCTGATTTTAAGTCCTTTGGGTATAGGCCAAGGAGTGGGGAAATGCAAATCAAAACCACCTTGGATTTCATCTTACCCCAATTAGAATGTCTTTTATTAAGAATACAGGCAACAACAGGTGTTGGCGAGGATGTGGGGAAAAGGGTACACTCTTACATTGCTGGTGGGAGTGCAAGTTGGTGCAGCCACTCTAGAAAGCAGTGTGGAGATTCCTTAGAAAACTTGGAATGGATCCACCATTTGACCCTGCTATCCCACTCCTTGGCCTATACCCAAAGGACTTAAAATCAGATTCCTTCACTGTAATTTCAATGGGATCAGTCATTAAAATGTCCTGGCTTATTTGGAGTGACATGTTCCCTTGCTTTTCCTTATTTTTTTTTTTTTGTATTTCTGCCCATCTACTAGGATGATTGCCTCTTCTACTTTTATGTAAGAGACGATGTAGCGAGTGTCCTTCTCTTATACTTAAGGCTGATGAATATCTAAGTATCAGATACTTTCACTCAAAATATACCAACTTCAGTGCTCAGTATCCTGTGGCACTTTAAGAGATGATATCCTATCAACTGCAATAACTTCAGAACAAAACCCTGCACAAATAAGCCTCAGAAAAGAATGTCAAAAAATATTTTCCCTATGTCTAAGGGAAAATTGGAGTAATGTTCTTGAACAAGTTGAGCAATGGGTTTTAAATGTAGTAACTTTACTACTACAGAATATAGGAGTTGAAAATGGAAAAGAGGGAAAAAATGACAAAGAATAAAAACAGAGAAAATAGAGGAAACATAATACAAACCAAGATAAAAGAAGAAGAATTGGGGTAGGGGAATTGAGATAGAAGGTACTTAAAGTGGAAAAATAAAGAATAAGAGGAGCCAGTAAAAATCTGAGCCAGGAAAGGAAAGGTAGAAAGATTGATTCTAACTAATACTTTAAAATATTAGAAAAAAAATCCTGTTTTAGTCATCTTTTTCTTCATTATGACCAAAAGACCTGGCAATAATAACTTTATAGGAGAAATAGTTTATTTTGATGCTCAGGGTTTTAGAGATCTCAGTTCAAAGCTGACCCACTCCATTGCTCTGGGCTCAAGGGGAGGCAGGACATCATGGCAGAGGGTGTGGAAGAGGAAAGCAGCTCAGGACATGGCAATCCCGAAGCAGAGAGAGGGCTCCACTCACCAGGGATAAACTCTACACACACACACCCATGACCTACTTGTTCTTGTCACAGGGTACTTGCCTGCAGTTACAGCCAGTAAATTCATATCAATGGATTCATGATATAATGGTTATATTAAGAACTTCACTATCCACTCATTCACCACTAAATTTTGTTTCATTGCCTCACACATGAGTATTTGGGGCCACCTGTATCTAACACATAACAACAATCAACTGGGTTGAGGACTGTGATTTTTTTTAAATGAGCAAACATCTATTGATTCAATATGAAAATTAATGTCTACAAGATAAAAACTGATAAAAGAGCTATTTATAACATTCCTTGAGGAGTTTTTGAGGTTAGGGGATTTTGTATTGAATCTTCCTGTTTCAAGTTTCACAGGATGTGGAGGCACTAATCACACCAGCACCCCCGGTACAATTCCAGGAGCTCCCTCCAATCTTTGGGTTGTTCAAGTACATACTCTCTTTCTGGTGTGCAGAGAAAATGGTCCCAGTTGTCTGTGAGTTATCCACCAGATTCCCCATTTTAAGAGACATAGTCTAAGGTGCCCTCCTGAAGGAAAGTTCTGGGTAAACAGTGCTGTAAATTTCAGTGTGGGCTCCCACACATATATTTTGGCATGTGTGGGATTTGATGGTCTAAGGGAGAAGCACAGTGGTCTCTTTGAAATGGTATTGGTTGGCCTGTGAGAGGTGCAGAGCTTATTGTCCCTCTGGAGTGTGCAGGTCACAGGTCAGTGGGCTTGTATCTGGACACATTGGTGGTGACTGCTGTCTGTAGGATGCTCCTCTTTAAGTCCCTTTGTGGGTTATAATTAGCCTCATGTGTGAGAGGTTTTCCACTGGCTGCTTGCAGTTATCCTCAGGAAATATCCTGCAGGGATTTGTGTGTCTGAGCAAGAATCTGAGTTAACTGGGATCTCTGGGGATCACACTGTGGATCCTCCAATAGATGCTAGAGCACAACAAAAATCACTTTTGTGGTTGCTATGGTTCTCTTGCCAGCCACTGGTGCTTGCTAGCCCAGAGGCCCACAGCTACTTATTTATTTGGTGTTGCATCAGCTGACCATTTTGGCTGAGTGTGGGGCCCAGGGTTCAGGGTTGCTTTGGCTGCTGTAGATGACTGAGTGCCCAGTCTCTTCTGTCAAGGCCTGTTTAGAGTGCCTGTGTCTACCTGCTTGACAGCCGTCTCCCACATGGAAGCCTGTGAATGCAACGCAGTCTCTTTGTGGGTGGTCTGTGACTACAGAACACCAGGATAAGTTGCTTTTTGGCTCTGGTTGCCGCCTGTCTTTACCTCCTGTGGCTGGTGTCTCTGAGGAGCCCTGAGTTGGGATTAGCACTCCCTAAAGTGATTTGATCTTGGGTTAGCTCCACCCTGCTCTTCTTGACAATGTGCAGGGGAGGGTGTGGTTTTGATGATCCCTTTAGAGGGATCACTGAACTTAAAGGTACTCCTAGGTGGACTACTGAGACAACTAATGTCAGAGTTATTCCCTATGGTTTTATTTATTGGTGAATAATTTGGGCTAAATTGTGTGATCACCTTCACTGTCTTTGCTGCTCCTGTCCTGTTTTAACTTGGTGTGACTTTCTTTCCACCTTCTGTTAAGGATGTAAACTTGAGGGTTCTGTTAAGGATGTAAACTTTATTAACTCCTCTCCCTCATTAGGGTGCTGGGTCAATAAATTATTTCCTTATTTTCTGTTCCAATAACAGAATTCCAAGTCCCTCTAAGTCTCCCGATGTCCCATATTAAATTTTAGAGCATTCACCCTGTCACCCAGCTCTCTGGTCGGCTGTTCTTTCACTGTTTTTATTCTGGGCTACAGAGGGGTAGAGATTTCTGCCTAGATCCCATTCACCATCTTCAACCCTTTCTTCTTTCCTGCTACTTCTTTTTTCTTTAAATTAGATAAATTCAACTTGGCCATTATCAAATTGACTGATTCTTTATCCTGCTATATCAATCTTCTGTTGACTTCATCTATTCAATTTTTCTTTTCAGTTAATGTGGTTTCCTTTCTTTTTTATTTTTCTATTTTTTGTTTATTTAACCCCAGATGGTTTTTTTTTTTTTTTGGTTATGTTACAAAAAAATTCTATTGTTTTAAAAATTTTTTCTTCTTTAATAAAACATTGTGTTCGTATTTTCCATTTATTCCTTATAATTGTATCTTTTATGTTGGAAAATATTTGCATCGAAGATTTAAATGGTTTTGTCTATTAATATCACTTCCTGATTCCGTTCTCAATTTTTCCTATGTCTGTTTTTTTTCTTTTTTTTTCTATTGTGCTTGGAACTTAATACCTTCCTGTTTCTTTGTTTTTCTTGAAATTTTATTTGAAAATTGTATATTTGCAGCATATAATGTGGCAACTATAAAAAGCAATCGCAAACACACTCTCTTTCTCCCCACATCTGTGTATACATATTCTCCAAGATTTGTTGAATTGCCCCCTGCCTTCACATTCTTGTTATTGTTGTTGCTGTTTAGTGAAATTTTGGACTCATTCTGTGACGTCTATATTTCCTCCAGTGTGTGGTCAATGATTGGAAAGTAATCTTCTTACATGCTTCCAACCAATAAGTTAAGCCTTCTATTCTTTACTTACTTCGTATCTGTGTGGCGTATGTCTATGATGCAACTGCAGTCTGAGTAGTCCTCTGAAGTGCATGTGCTTATGCAGTATGAAGAGATGGAGCCTTTAAAGAGAGATTAAGTTCTGAAGGAAAGCCCTAATGTGTGAAATTAGGGCCCCTAAAAAAGAACTGACGGAATGGATCTGTGTCCTGCTCTTAGGGCAAGTGAGTTCAACTAGCTGGATTCATCCAGAAGGGATGGATTTTCACTAGACCTGCGGGAACCTTGATCTTGGACTTCCTGCCTCTTGTACTGTGACAAAATAAAGGTATGACCCTGGTAAATTATACAGTGTCAGGTGTTAGGTTATAACAGCACAAATAAGGACATGTGCTTAAACAACCGGCAACTGTCTAAGCCTTCAGTCCCTGCGTGTGAAAATCCTTGTCACTCAGGATGGAACCCTTTCAGCTCAGGCCTGACAGATATTCACTCCTGCACGTGATGCTGCTTACAAAACCCCCACACTTACCACAGAACCTTCAAAGTCTCTTATGAACACCTCATTCACAAATCTTCCTTTTAAGTTTTTGTCAGGGCCTCATGTGCCCCAACATTTCTTAATTCAATCAATTGCCAATTACTCTGTCTTGTCAAAGGAAGGAAATGACCATGTAAAGACTTTCCCAGGAAGTCAAAAGACAAATTACTCGGGAGTGGGAGAGGGCTTCTTAAGGAGCTACAAAACCGACCTGCACACCGGAATGGTTGCACCTTTTCTGATTTTCAAAGCTGCTGTTCCCAGGTTTCTGTTTTTTGAGGCTTTGCGTATTCTAGATGGTGAATGGAAGTAGGTTAAGTTACAACCCCCAAATATATTTTTAACAAGGTTCAACAGCTTTTCTCTGAATATATAAGTGCTTTAGATTGTTACTAAGCATTAGTTGATTCCCAGAGTTCTATAAAAATTGATTTTTAAAATACTCTCCAGTGATGATGTAGTTTTTATAGAGGCATGCATTCATTCCAGTCCTTGTTCCATTGTTGCATATAAGTTCCTCGCATTTCTAGTTTCCTTGGCCAAAACTACAAGAATGATTTATAATCCATTAGTTAATTAAGATCTTTCATGATTACATAAATCCACATATATTCATTATAAAGTCAGCAAGATAACTCAAGTAGTTACTAATGGAAATATTTTAATATTTGTCTTGGTAAGAAATATGATTTCCTATATGACTACCTGGTGAGGAATTCTTTTTTTTATTTTTACAGGCTGCATTTTGATTCATTGTACACAAATGGGGTACAAGTTTTCATTTCTATGATTGTGCACTATGTAGATTCACACCATTCATGTAATCACACATGTACATAGGGTAATGATGTCTGTCTCATTCCACCATCTTTCATACCACCATTCCCTCTCTGCTCTCATTTCCCTCTACATAATCTAAAGTTCCTCCATTCTTATTTTAATCCCCATCCCCCATTCCCATTATGTATCATCATCCACTTATCAGGGAAAACATTCAGCCTTTGTTTTTTTGGGATTGGCTTATTTTACTTATCATGATATTCTCCAGTTCCATCCATTTGACCTATAAAGGCCATAATTTTATTCTTCTTTATGGCTGAACAATATTCCATTGTGATGAAGTTTTAAAAGACAAAGTTTTGTGAGCCAGTTTCCTCCTATTGCATCACTTTCTAGGCATAGGCTACTGATTATTTCTCTGGAGTACTAATACACCAGTGAATACAAACCATCCTTGACTACAGCATAGCCTCTAGGCATTTTGTTATGCTCTCAAATGTTTTAGGGGTAATTAACAAAACCATTGGCATCTCCTTAGGGGGACCCTTAAGAGGCGAAAAAATGTATAAATTGTTCTCACTATACGGCGTGAGAATTACATGGGAGAGTCAAGACAGAGGCTTCATTACAGGTAAAAAATACAGTGTTTCTTGTGTTGGTCTAAGTTACAGATAGTCACAATATATGGGTAACATTTGCAAAGTTCCATGGAAAAAATGGGGCTATTCTGACTTAGTGCTGTTCTTTCTACCCTTCTTTATTGTCCAAGCAGAAATAGGACTCCTCTTCATTTTACTTCATTCATTTTTTAAATATTTTACTTTTTTTTTTTCAAATGGAGATTTCACTGAGGGGTGCTTCACTGAGCTACATCCACAGTCCTATTTGTTTTCTATTTTGAGACAGTCTTACTAAGTTGATTAGGGCCTCACTGAGTGTTTGAGGCTGGCCTCAAAATTGGGATCCTCCTGTCTCTGCTTCCCAATAGCTGGAATTGCAGGTGTGCAGCACCATGCCCCCTACAGGTTTTTACAGGTATGCGTTTTCAAAATAGCCCTCATGGGATTCTTTATGAAATATTTCATATTTTTATCTTCATTTGAGGTCAAAACCAAGAACAAATAAGACACAAAGAAGATAGGATTATTTTAAAATGCATAACGAAGTAACTGATGGTAGTTAGATGCTCGTGTTTATGTCTTTCCAAATGGAATTAATCTCTCTAGGTTCTTGTGGTGCTATAAAAATAATTTGATACTCAGTAATCATTTCTATAAATAAATAGACATATTTCCTAATTTGCTAATGTGAAAAGAAGGAGTTATTATCTCATGTTTAGAGGTGAAAATCATTATTTGAAAATTAGGAGAGTATGAAGAAACCAGGTTTGTGATTAAAATAGAACGTCCAGATTGCACTCTGCATTCCATTGACATCTGAAAAAAGGAAGTTACAATTTTTTTCAAAGAGGATACAATTTTCACACACTGCAGTTGCTACTCAGCATCAACATTAAAAAATGAAAACACAATCTGATTCTTGCCATAAACTCCAAAGCTGCTGAGTAGAAGCTCATTTGTCTTTTCTGACCTAACAAGAAAATAGATAACAACAAGTGTGATTTTTGTGGTTTGTAACTGCAAAGTAAAACAAAGCAAATAATCTAAATGCAAAATTCATCTTGCTTCCTATTACATTTAACCAAAGATATTTTCTAATGGTACCATCTTTTTTTATGTATTTCCATATTGATAATGTAGGAAAAAATGTACCCTTGGGGACAGTGTGGGAAAACAAGAAAGCACAATTTTTGAACAATACTTTAAATGACTTAAGTGAGAATTATAGTAACCACCTTGATAATTAATGTAAAAAATATATCTTTTGTTTTGTTTGTAGCTCACAGATAGCTCACTAAAATTTTCATTGTAAAACCATCTTTTACTTTTCAAAGATGCATTGCAGCTTTGCATTGCATTGATTGTGAAATCAATAGCTCTCTACCATTAATATGCATTCCAACTCATAGTATATGTATAT
>JAJEJO010001143.1:0-19498 GCA_020662805.1 Glaucomys volans | reverse complement strand
GCCTTAACCCACATATGCAGGTGCAAAGTATGTGTTGAAGTTTATAGATTTTATGTATATATATATATATATATATATTTCAATATGTAGGATATTTCAATGTGCATCTATTTAATTGTATACATGTTTATCTCCACTATAACAAAATTTGAAGAAACTAATTGTACAAAAGGATTTCAAATCACATCCTAATAGTATCTAAACTATGATGTATTTTATCTTGTCCCATTAGTATTATATAACATAGTCATATACAAATTTTTGTTTAAATCTTCAATCAATACTACTAAGGAATTTTCATGAAGTTCCTCAGTATAAAACCAATGGTCATGACGTCTTTCTTCTAGTCGACTCAGACTTCCTTCTACTGCCCTAGGACTTTGCATGATAAAATGCATTTGATTTTACATACATGTTTTTATTCCTCAATCACAATGAAATATTCATTTGAGGAAGATTAATATTTAAAGTAAATGTAGGTCAAAATGATTTATATTAAAAAGTTATTAGAATAATTTTGAAAATATAATATAGCAATCATAAAAGAATATTGTTTGCTCAATTTCACTATGGAATGGGTGAGAGGGTGGGGAAAGACCTGGAGGAGTTATATGACTTATATCCTAGCTGACCTATTCCTCATCTGTGCATCCAGAAGCACTTACACATACTTTGCACATGCATATGTGGGTTAAGGCATTATCATGATTTTTAAAAACAAAACAAAGCAACATTATTTACATGACATTCAGAGTCAATTTTCTAAAGCATTTAATCTTCACTCATCCTTTTCAACAAAACTTGGCAAGGACATGTTCATTTTTGACATGACAATAGTTCTAACTTACATTCTAAAGAAACCCTTCAAATCTACTGCACACTAGGATACAGTGTAGAATATATCTTCATACATAAACCTCCTGATTTTTTTCCACTTGCATACAAATAAATATTACTATGATCAGTTCCAGTCTTTTTATTCATACAAATGTTTGACATCTATCCAGTGTATTGGAGTTGTATTTCACTAGCTCTAGAGAAAAGGGTTTTGGAAGGACTATTTTTGAGGTAGGTGGTCTCGTGGATTTTTAAATTTATAGTTAGAAAAAAATGTTTATATGCCTGTGATAATTTAATTTAATTTATAAGTTATACATTTATATTTCAATGCAATTTGTAAATATGATGGGGTGGTTACAATTATATTCAGAACTCTTAAGAGTACTAATCATCCATGTATTGGATACCTAGAGTTTTAACTCATGATCTTTGACTTTATAAATCCACAGTTTTATATATGTATACCTAACAATTTATCTGCCATCTACCAATTTATGAATCTTCTCAGGGTTTCTTGACCTTAGTACTATTGATAGTCTGCACTGAGCTTAATTATAAATGCATTTTTGATACCTTAGGATGCAAAAATTCTTAACTGAGTTGTAATTACTAGATGCTAAGAGCAGCCCATCTACTGGCTGTGACAAGGAAAATCTATCTAGATAGTGGAAAATATTGTTTGGTGAGTGAAAAATTGACTTATCGCTGTTTCTATCTCTAATTCTACATAACCATATTTTTGTGAGAAATAGGTTTATTTCCAGATATCCTTAAATCTTAAAATTTGTATGTACCTTGTACTAACTTTATACTAAAAAATTATCTTCCAGCCATAAAACATGACAGGTTTTGACTGTGGTATTGTCTCTATGCAGAATAGATTTTCTGATGAACCTTGATGGAAGAAAGCAATCTCACGGTGGTGCATGAGTTCATTCTGAAGGGCATTACATCGCGCCCTGAGCTGCAGGCTCCACTGTTTGGGCTCTTCCTCATCATCTACCTGGTCACAGTGCTGGGCAACTTGGGCATGATCATCCTCACCAAGGTGGACCACAGCCTGCAAACACCCATGTACTTTTTCCTGAGAAACTTGGCTATTACAGATCTTGGTTATTCTACAACTGTGGGCCCCAAGATGTTAGTAAATTTTGTTGTGGATAAGAATACAATATCCTTTCACCTTTGTGCTACACAGCTGGCTTTCTTTCTTCTGTTTATTGTTAGTGAACTCTTTATTCTGTCTGCCATGTCCTATGATCGCTATGTGGCCATCTGTAACCCTCTCCTCTACACTGTAATCATGTCACAGAGGGTATGTCATATATTAGTGGCAATCCCCTATCTCTACTGCACCTTTGTGTCTCTTCTAGTCACCATAAAGATTTTTACTTTACCCTTCTGTGGCTACAATGTCATCAGTCATTTCTACTGTGACTGTGTCCCCTTGATATCTTTGCTATGCTCGGATACTCATGATGTTGAACTAATAATTATGAGCTTTGCAGCTTTTGATTTGATTTCCTCTCTTCTGTTCGTTTTGGTGTCCTACCTGCTCATCCTCATAGCCATTCTCAGGATGAAGTCTGCTGAAGGCAGGCGCAAGGCTTTTTCCACCTGTGGATCCCACCTGACGGTGGTCATAGTGTTCTATGGGACTTTGATATTTATGTATGTGCAGCCCAAGTCCAGTCACTCCTTTGACACTGATAAAGTGGCTTCCATATTTTACACTCTGATTATCCCCATGTTGAATCCCTTGATCTATAGCTTGAGGAACAAAGATGTAAAATACGCCCTACACAGGACATGGAATAACTTGTGCAATATTTTTTCTTTAAGATTTTGTACAATATGATGCCTACAAATTGGGTTATGGGCATGCATCTTTGCTCTGTATACACTCAGAAGAAACAAACAAAAATGGGGTTTAACATGTATTTACACATTGTACAACATGTGTCAGTTTCTTTCCATTGCTACACATAGATTAGTGAAGAAAGCAAAGAAGTTATTTTCCTTCTTTGAGAGGGACAAATGAAGCTTACTCATAGTTAGTCAACTTTGTAGGACAGTAGGTATGCTAGATGAATATAGTCCAAATAAAAACAGCGGGGAAAGTGGAAATGCAGAGGCAGAGAGGGGAATGGTGCGAGTCAGGGAAGGGAAGAATTCTTGTGTTTTTATCACCTTTGTAATAAAACTCGCAGTTCCTGTCTCATGTCTGTCTTTTTTGGTGTGTAAGCAGTCTCTTTCCTTCTGTCTCAGCCCTCATAATTTTCCCTTTTGTATTTTGCAATTGTCTTCAATACTGGTCATTTACATAATTTGTGATGATTTGAAGTTTAACAAATGGACTAAAACTATGACTATTACAAGTATTGGTGTCCTATCCTTTGCTCACAATGCCACTATTTCCTCATGTGAGTTTTTTAACTAGAACTCAGCAGTCCAAGGATTCTGACTGGCTGTTATTTTTCCCTCAATCATTTCATTTTCTTGTCACTCATGAACATGTCATTTAAGATACATTCGGAGAGTACACAGGTTTGCTCAAGTTTGTGCTTGTACACCACTTGTTGTCCTAAGTTGGTAACTGACCATTGGATTTTATAGATTGTTATTTTTTTTTGTTTAATCTAAAAATAAGCAATTGCCTATATTTAAAATTTTTGTTTCAATAGTTTTCACATCTTTTGCATTAGAGGACCATCCAGGTAGGAATGAATTTTGTTGCCTTTTGACTATGTGGACATTTCTCTCTTTTGATCAGTATTGAAAGTGTATCATACTAAATGATTTTCATTTCTTGGCTATATTAATTGGTTGTTCAACTTGGGCATGGCAAGAGAAAATAATCACATATGTTGCAGAGTATCATATTTATATTCCTGTGTTTATAGGTGACCATTGGTCATGAGAAACCTTTTTTATTATAAGTGAGATCCAATATGTAGACAACAATATAATTATCTTGTGTTTTGGACAGAGTTTTTCAAGATTGCTCCCCATATTTTAGCATGAAAGTATAGTTATTTTAAATTTTTAAAATAATCCTAATATCCCTTATTATTTTAGCATTGTGTAATAAAATTCTATGCATATCTAATAAAGTTGAATGAATATATTTCATTGAAATAAATTTTAAGGTGCCTAGTATACTATCACTTGAGGCTAAATATTGCCATGTGGTCGATGCAGTTAAAATCAGTCTTTAAGTTGGTCCTACAAACCACAAAAGCATAGTACAAGAGTAGATATGCTAGATGGATAACAATACTATTGAGTACTGTATGACACATATTTTTTAGCTCTCAGTTAATGTGGTCATCTCAACAGCTCTGTGAGGTAAGTTCTACTAACTTCCAATTGCCAGATGATAGTCTTAGAGCGAGTAAGTAACTTGGCAGAGGTCTCCAAGGTATTTGACATTAGAACCAAATTGTAAAACCAAGTAATCTATCTCTAGATTTCATGCTCACAAATACCTTATATTATCTCTTAATGTTGTTTTTCTGTTTCACTAACGTCACCCTGAGAAGTCAGAAAGTAAAACCTCACATTACCATATTTCAGATTAGAAGAGGCCAAAAGGAATAAAAGTCAATAATAAGATGAATAAGTTCTGGAGACCTAAAGTGCATAATGGTGACCAAGTTTATATCACTACATTGTTTATATGAAATGTGATGAAACAACACACACATACACACATACAGATTAACTATGGTGTGTGTGTGTGAGTGTGTGTGTGTGTGTGTATACATATATATACACATGAATATTCATATAAAGTCATCGGTTTATATATTCTGAAAATATATAATTGTATTAATTAAATATTTAAAGCAAAATAAAGATCAGTGTATAACTTTATGTTAAACACAAAATGAATTCAAGAAAGTGAATAAATTAATTGACAGAAATATAAACTAATAAATCCATTTTAGATGAGAGAATTTGCTCAAATATAAAGTCATCATACTGTTGATGACTCACATAGTTTGAGAAAATTTGCAATAAATTATAGAACAGCAAGGTATTAGCAGAAATTAGCATTAAGCAGTCAGGATTATACTGAAAAGAATTTTAAAAAACAGGTTTATTTGATTGCTGTCCTTTGAAGTTCAGCCACCTCTGGCACAGAAAGACTGAAGAGGTGAAATTTTTTTTTTAATATCTATAGCTCATGGTTTGTAGGTGGAATTCTATCAGAGAGAAAACAAGAAATAAAAGTTTTTCCCAGAAAAGGGAGGTTAGTGAGAGCAATAGCTATTTATCATCATTTTTTCCTTCTTGAATGAATCTTCTTTTGTGAGCTTCAAGTGATTGAGACCTTCATTTAAGGAACAATGACAAAAAATACTGGCCTTGATATTGTTAAGCTACCAAATAATGGAAACAAAACCATCAGGCTACAATAGTAGAATTTTTTTTTTTTTTTTAAAGTAAGCTATCTTCATTGAGCAAGCATTTTTTGAGAAAATGAATAAATAAACAGAGAAAGCATTTTTAAATGATAAGATGGGGTAAGGAAGAATCCCACATGAAATTATAAGGTTGAGAGTTATATTATTATTCTAGACTAGACCATTCATACATACTAAGATGAAAAAATTCCTGAAAATATGGAGTATATTTGATATTGTAATGATTAATGTAATTATCCAAAATTGTTCATCATAGTGGTTAAAAAGGAAACTATAACTCTGAAATATATTTTAAACCCATGAAAATGTGTGTCAGAAATTAACACAATGGCGTGTGCTTTTGAAGGAGTTTCTAAAAACAAGAGTAAAAGAAATATTAATTGAGGAAATTGAGTATGAAAGTTAAATATTATTATGCCTTAAACAAGAAACTGATTATTTAAAAAATATTTTAGGATCCATAGCAATCTTTTTATTTCCATCAAATTGCATCTTCACATATTTCTTAATTGAGGAAAGGTACCACCTGGAAGGAGAGGGTTGGGGGAAATTATAATTTAGTAAATCCCTGGATTCCCTGGCCAAAGAGTAAAGCACTAGAGAACTGAAGAGAATTGGCTATGAGATTACAATAGACAATCAAGTTTTACTGGGTTATTAGGAAAAATGAAACTATGGCAATTGTTGGTAAATGGATGAAATTGGAAAATATCATGCTAAGTGAAATAAGCCAGACTCAGAAAGCCCAAAGCCAAATTTTTTTTATATGCAGAAAGTTGACAGAAATAAATATGATTTCTTAAGTGGGGCAGCCCATGGAAACACAAAGGAGATAAGTGGAGTAGCAAAAGGGGATTGAAGGAGGAGGGAGGAGGGATGGGAAAAGGTAGGAATTGCAAAATGAAATTTACCCAATTATGCCATGGATATATAGGAATGTGCCACAGAAAATTCTATCTTTATGTGTATTTATAAAGCACCAATTTAAAAACTGATGAATAAATAGAAGGAAGACCAGTAGAGCAGACAAAGGGGAGCAGGAGGAGGGAGTAGAGGAGGGAAAGAGGAAACACTAGACTGAAATGGAGCAAGTTGCATTCCATGCATGTATGATTATTTCATAATGAACCCCACTATTATGTATATCTGTAGTGCACCAATAACAACATTCATAAAAATAAATGTTTGAAGCTATATTCTAATCTCTTGCCTATGTGAGAGTCATACCCAGAAACAATGAGACGCACCTGTTAGCAGGACATGTGGTCTTCTTACACACCCCACTGGGGTCCATTGCTGCAGAAGCTCATGTTGTCTTCAGCTAATCTTACCTATAGAAGCTCACTGATGACAGCAGTAAAACATTTTATATTATATGCACGAGATAATACATGAAATAATAATAAAATGTGGAATCAGATCTATTTCTAGGATTGGCAACTCAACACTTTACCTTTTAGAGCAACAGAAATGAAACTCAGCAAGAGTTCATAAAATGAAATTCCAGCTTTTCTCCATTGTAAACATTAAATTTCATCTTTTCAGGTATTTTTTCATTGGTTATAACCACCATTATCAACTCTATGGTTTTTCAGACTTACTTTTGTATTTTTAACCAAGGCATTAAAATTTTCATGTACTTTTCCTTTCCTTTTCTTTTTTCTTTCTCTCTTTGGTGCCAGAGATTGAACTGAGGGGTACTTGACCACTGAGTCATATCCCCAGATGTATTTTGTATTTTATTGAGAGACAAGGTCTCACTGAGTTGCTTAGCACCTGACCATTGCTGAGGCTGACTTTGAACTCATGATTCTTCTTCCTGTGCCTCCTGAGTGGCTGGGATTACAGTCCTGCACCACAGTGCCTGGCTTCATGTACTTTTTCTGGCTACAAAGAAATTTGATGCCTAGTGAATAAACACAATTTCTACAATTTTCAGAGTGGATGTTATGTAGATGGATCTCTAATTTCAGATCAGCATTCATGAGATAATTGTTTTTTCTGTCACTGCTATTAGTATAGCAGTATTGTTGTGATGTAATTATAGAGTATATAGTTCACTTATTTAAAGCGTAGAATTCAATGACTTTGGTTCGTCTATAGAGTGTGAAAACATCACATCAAACAGCCTTTGAATGCTTTCATCACTCCAAAGTTAAAGTGGTCTGTTAATAGTTCTCCTTTTCCCCTCAACACTCTTCACCCAGCCCTACGCAATCAACAATTTAGTTTTTGTCTCTATAGATTTGCTCATTCCTGGCATGTCAAATAAATGTTATCATAATTTTTTTGGAGTCTGGTTTCTTTCTCTTCACAGAAACCTAGAAGTTTTTGTTATGTTATGAGACAATGAGTTTTACTTATTTCAATTGGCTTTCTCTGGCACGGAAGGAGAAAGTGCCTCATTACTGCTAGGTAGGAGTCCAGATACCACAATTAATCATCACCAAGCAGTTGGAAGCTGGATGGAAGTCAATGATGCCAGCACCTCACATGGTCATCATGGTCAACACTAAGGTGGGGTGGACTTTTTACCAATAGGCACTGCCAATATCTGACTCTACTTGAATAGGCATGGAGAAGGGTCCCCCAGTAAGATCTCAGGATGGACTTACAGTCTCTATATCCAGCCTCCCTTGACACTGTGTAATGAGACAAGGTGTTATTACCAGACAGCAGGGAAGAAATATGTGGCTCTGCTTGGTGTGGTTTTTCTTTCTTTGAATGTTCTTTTTTTCTTTTTTTTTGCTTTGTCAAATAGAAAGGGTTCTATTGCACAGTAGGGTGATTTATAATGATTATAGATGACAATGACATACACTTCAAAAAGGAAAAAGAAAGAATTCTAAAATTTTTCAACAAAAACAAATGATAAATTTTTAAGGAGATAAATATGTTGAACCTGACTTAAAACATTTTTAAAAAATGTATGTATGTGTCAAAATATAACATAACCAATTAAGAAATAATTTTTAACATTTGTATTTGTCAGGTAAATTAAATAAATTATCTAATCAAATAAAATACGATTTCCTTCTACCTGTGTGCCACACAGATGGCTCCATCGGTACACTCATTGTCCCTGAGCTTTTCTCTTACTGCCTGGCCTACAACCAACACGTGGCCATCTGCAACCTTCAGCTCTACAGTGCTATCCATCAAAGCTGTTCACATATGTTCCCATGAGAACAATTATTAAACTTGATGTCAGTAAAGGAACTGCTTGCTTCTTTCTGTTTTTCTAAATAATAATTAGGTTCTCAATGCTGTTTTCATTGTGATTTCTGAAATGAGAGGACACTAAAATAAACAGAGGGTATTTGTTTGAATTTCCTCTGTTAATTTTTGCCTTTGAATTGCAATATTTAATATACTTCTACTTAGAGAAATTACAGATAATGGAGGATACACTTCTGGCATTTGGCCTTTTGTCTCTTCTGTCTTTTCGTTACCTTTTTTTCCTTTCCTCCATTAAAAGAAGTTCCCCTTGAGTTGGACTGAGCTTTTATTGGGGTGCTTACTTTAAATATTCACAAGGTCTTGAAGAATAAGCTAAAATTATAAACTGAACAATTCTCAGAAATCCCAGAACAGGAAGGCACCTGAGTTCCAAAGAACCAGAGACTAAAGTCCTTGAATACCTGGGCATCCAGTGCAGCTCTCGGTGGTCCTATCAAGAGCTAGAAACAAGTTTCAAATAGAGCCAGTGTGTTTTCATTAAAAATTTAAATCTTTTTTGGAAAATAACAACAAAACAAGCACTGTTAAAATTCACAATATTAGTCATCCAATCATAAACAATAGACATGAGGAACATGTGACACTGTTCAGGAGATAAATAAAATGCATCCAGATAGAATTAGCAGGAAAAACATTTCCAAAGATTTATTACAGGGGCTGGGGTTATGGCTCAGCGGTAGAGCACTTGTCTACCATGTGTGAGGGACTGGATTTGATTCTCAGCACTGCATATAAATAAACATAGTAAACATCCATTGACAACAAAAAATTATTAACAAAAACTATTATAAGCAAGTGCAATACACTGAACAAATATACAGAAATTAAGATTGTGAAGAAAAACTAATTATATAGCCAAAGTGGATTCGTAGAGATGAAAAAAATGTTAGATGATAACAAATATTTGCTAAATGAAACTTATAGTTTATACACTGAAAAAGAATAGATGACTTGCTGGGCATGGTGGCACACATGTGGAATCCCAGTAACACAGGAGGCTGAGGTAAGAGGATTGCAAAGTTCAAGGCCAGCCTCAGGGACTCAAGGAGGCCCTGGATAAAAACAAAAATTAAAATAAAATGGAGTGGGTATGCAATTCAGTGGTAAAATACCCTGGGCTTAAATCTCGGTACCAAAAAGCAAAGAAGGAAGGCAGAGATACCTTGACTTAAGAAAACCATATCACAGATCACTCAAAATGAAGCCAGAGAGAAAACAAAATACTGAAGAAAAAACTTGAAAATAATCTTTGTTAACTGTACAACAGTAGCAAGTTATCAAACATGTTCACTTACAGGTCCAAGTTAAAATATGGCACTATATTGAACCGAAGAAGAAAAAATAATGAAGACTTGTTTGCCAGAATATTTTCCAAATTTATTTTAAAGAAAAATATATTTCCATAGATAAAACAAGCTGAATAGCTACAAGAGGGTAAGCAAAAGGAAAATAAATCAAGTGCATCAAAATTAATTTTCTGAAAAATATTTGTAATCTTTAATCTTTTTAAAAACAGCCAGAGAACCAGGCACAGTGGATCACGAGCTCAAAGCCAGCCTTAGCAAAAGCGAGACAATAAGCAACTTAGTGTGACACTGTTTCTAAACAAAAATACAAAATAGAGCTGGGGATGTGGTTTAGTGTTCGAGTGCCCCTCAGTTCAATCCCTGTTACTCAAAACAAAAATAAAATAAAAAGTAGGAAAAGAAAAAAAAAAAAAAAAACAGCCCGAGAATAAAGCATAAACATGAAGAAATGATTTACCACTGATTGATTTGTAGAAATATTATGCTATGGACATTGTTTTGTTAATTTATAATTATATTCATGTCAAAAATTTATTGTCAAAAATTAATCAATGGATTTATTATAATAATATTGTTCTGAGAATTCATTCTTCCATGTACTCAATGAACTGTGGAAGAGCAGTATGTCAATAATTGCATGATACTGCATAAATGAGATGGTGACAAAAGTGTATTTGCGATTTTAAGTGTTTACTGCTATTGCACAATTTATTCTGTTATGCCGAAATATGAAATACTTTTTACTTTTCCTAATGGAATATTCTGAGAATAATGAACAGATATGAAAGGCACTCTCCCTCAGGTAATTAATTATGTGCAATTAGTTTATCTTTGAATTAGTTGAAATCTTCAGGAAAATGAGTCTCAAGAGTGAAAAAGATCATTTAAATCCATTCTGCAAGGAGCTATTAGGATTAAAACAGTAGAAAGCCAAAGCACATCTCCAGGAAGGTAAGTAGAAACACTGGTCTTTGACATTCGTAAGGGCATACAGCTTAAATCGGGCCATCACCAAAGATCACAGAAGACCCTGAAATCAGCAAAAATATTTTTTTCCTTTTTTTTAAAATAATAGTTTTAGATGTTGATGGTTTTAGATGTTAGACCTTGATTTTATTCATTTATTTATATGTGATGCTGAGAATCAAACCCAGTGTCTCACACATAACAGGCAAGTGCTCTACCACTGAGCCACAACCTCAGCCCTTTTTTTGCCTTTTGGAATATACTTTTTTGGCATAAAAACATTAATAAGCAGCATAATCCTGTTATATAGTCCCCGATAGCCTGTGTTGCTCATTACTGGCACCACACATTAGCTTCACATTAACTCACTGTTTGAGTCATCTATTTTAACAAAGACCTCAGTCTATATTCTTTACTTGGTATTCCTCCTCTCCAATTCTTATTTGCTAGATTTTCAGAGTACCTCTAATGGTGATGTCATGTTATAGCATTTGTGAGAACATATTTAGAGCAGAAAGATTTTATTAGAACCCTGACTCCAACACTTATCATCTGAGTGAACTTTGCCAGATCCCCCTGAACCTGTATTTCCTTGCATTTTAAAGGGGAGGTTATTATTATCTATTTCCTAGAATTTTATGAGTCAATATCTGTACAGGGTTTAGAATACTGTAAGTTTAAAATGAGTTCCTCTTGTTCTGGACATTCCTTGGCATTCTGCTCTTTGTTGGAACTCTTCTCATGATGGTCCACTGCTGGCTTATGAATAATCAAGTGGGGTCAGGTCCTGTTCCTTCATCACAGGGATGTACGATTGGGACGAATTAACAGCAATGCTTCATCTGTCAAAAAGGACGGACGTGGCAGAAACAAAGATATTAACAAAAATCAAAACTGAACATTTCATGGCATTAGATTTTATGTTTGGTAAACACGCTGAGATGTACTGAGACATGCTTAATGGTCAGAGGTTCACTAATTACTGTTTTGTGGATTAGCAAAGGTATGGAAGTTCTTTTTCTTCTTGTTTCTATGAACAATATGAGGATTGACTCCAAGGTAAAGTACACAGTTTATGTACAGATGTTTGTTTCAAAAATTACAAGAAAAAAATTTAAAAATTTGAGTAAAATAACTCTTTCAACACACTTACAATGACTTTGAGTCAAAAGAACTAGATCTTAACATCTGCATGAAAACTGTTCTATCTACCTTGCCCGTTTAAAGGATCCTTAACCAAAGTTTCAGTGACACCTATTGTGTTCTCCACCTCAAGACAGCAGAACTGTCGCCTTGGTGTTAGAGAAGAAGAGAATGACCCACTCTCATATTATACAGCATGCTGTAAGTTTTCACAGAAGGTAGGATTTCATATATAACTTTTATTGACTTCTAGGCCTTACACAGGTCACCATGATGAGCCGTGTAGAGAAAAGCAATCATACTGCCGTGATGGAGGTTACAGAATTTATTCTCTTGGGGATCACTGACAACCCTGTTCTGCAAGCACCACTCTTCGGACTCTTTTTTGTCATATACTTGGTCACAGTCGTAGGAAATCTGGGCATGGTCATCTTGACCCATTTGGACTCCAAGCTGCACACACCCATGTATTTTTTCCTTAGACATTTGTCAATCACTGATCTTGGTTACTCCACTGTCATTGGCCCCAAAATGATGGTCAACTTCGTGGTACACAAAAATTCCATTTCCTACAGTGGGTGTGCCACCCAGCTGGCATTCTTTGAGATTTTCATCATCACTGAACTGTTCATCCTCTCAGCAATGGCCTACGATCGCTGTGTAGCCATCTGCAAGCCACTTCTCTATGTAGTCATCATGGGAGAGAAAGTGCGTTGGACACTGGTCCTGGTTCCCTATCTCTACAGCACATTTGTGTCCCTGTTTCTCACGGCTAAGTTATTCACGTTGTCCTTCTGTGGCTCTAATGTCATCAGGTATTTTTACTGTGACTGTCTGCCTCTGCTCTCCATGCTCTGTTCTGACACACACGAATTGGAACTGATCATTTTGATCTTCTCAGGCTGTAATTTGCTTTCCTCTCTCTTGATTGTTCTCATATCTTACATGTTTATTCTTGTGGCCATTCTGAGAATGAACTCAACTGAGGGGCGGTACAAAGCCTTCTCTACCTGCAGCTCCCATCTGACAGTGGTGGTCGTGTTCTATGGGACATTATTGTTCATTTACCTACAACCCAAATCCAGCCATGCTTTTAATATTGATAAAATGGCCTCTGTGTTTTACACCCTAGTGATCCCCATGCTAAATCCATTGATCTACAGTCTGAGGAACAAAGATGTAAAAGATGCTTTAAAGAGAAGTTTAACTAGATTCAAATTCTCCACTTAATACCTTTATTGTCACTTGCACCTTGTGTCCAACAGACTTAGTTTAATGCTGTGTCAAACCAAGTATATCGTCAAAAAGTAAAAATATTTCACTAGCTTAAATTTTTCTCTTAAATGTTTTTCTGGATAAAACATTCTATAGCAAACTGCACTCTTCTCCACATCAATAAAATAAATATTGTAGTCAGATATTAAGTACCAAATTTTCTGTTGAATTTAGACTTGCAAGAGTAATACTGTCTTAATTAGTGAAAATAGGGCAAAATAATTAGTAATAGATGTTTTATACCAGTCACTGAATGTTAAGGATACAACATTTTCAGGGTGCTTAACTCGTCAGCTAGATAGGAGGAAGAAAATAAATAGGTAATTATAGCACAACATGAATTTTTGTAAGAATCTAGGCTAAGTATAAAATATAGCATGCCAATTTAGAATGAGGTTATCCATCAAATTAATATATTATATTTCAAGATAGATTGGACATCTTTGAAGATTGCTTTAGAAGTCTTGTGAAAAGTGTTCAGTGATTCTAGGTCATCTTTGGCAGTTTCTCAAGTTCTACAAACTGGTTTTTCAAATCCCCCTGATAAGACTGATTTAGGATTGGAAGCCTCAAAATAAGTGAATTATCTAATCATGTAGGGGACTTATGTTAATGTTTTAAAAATATACTTTAATTCACAGGTTAAAAGTAAGTGATACACTTAAAGGGTTAAAGGTATTTTCATTCCTAAGCTTATTTTGTCTCTATCAAGGGATTTTATATATATATAATTAGGTGGTGCTAACAATGCTTTCTTCACATTTGTAAAAACTTTCAAAAATGATTTCCTGTAAGATTTCTGTAATGCACATTTCCAATTCCTTTCTCATGGCTTCTTTATTCAGGCAGAAACCCATACTCATTCCTGATAGAATTTTCTCAAAGACTTCAAATTTTGTGCATGGAGCAGGAAAATTTCTGCTTAAAAATATTGAAGAAAGATGGCTAAACACAGAAAACAGATTTTTTTTTACCATTTTATTCAAGCATCTAAGTGTTCTTTTCTTTATTTAATATGGTAGGGTTGATAGCAAGGTCCATTTTTATTAAGTCTGCTTTAAGTTATGCATCAAATTTTATTATGAAATGTAACAACGACTGCCAAAGCTGACTGTTCTCTGAGGAGTCAGGTCTGGTCCTATTCTCACAACATGTAATCAAGGTCCCTTATATATGGCTGTTGACTGCTATATGGCAGAGGAAAGATCCAGAATAGCCAAAGCAATGGTGAAAATCAAAGAAGTTGGAAAGTTCACAATATATATTTCAGGACAGTATGTCAGGTACAGTATACAAAAAGATGATGCAATGTTTGTAAAAATGGATTAATGGATTAATGGAATGATCTCCAATAACAATCAAATAAAATAGTAAAGAACACATGAAAAAGTATTGATCAATAGGTATATGATAAAGAGGCTCAACACCCTTAGTCACCAGAGAAATGAAATTATAATAGATAGCAACAAGAAACCATTTCCCCATATAACTTTACCAAGTATGAAGAGGATTGCAAATATCAGTTACAATTTTTTTATTTCTAAAATGATTGTACATTGCTGACTGATCTGGACAATGGTATTTTGTTTTCTTTTGGTCCTGGGAATTGAACTCAGGACACTCGATCACTGAGCCACATACACAGTCCTATTTTGTATTTTATTTAGAGACGGGAGCTCACTGAGTTTCTTAGCATCTCACCATTGCTGAGGCTGTCTTTGAACTTGCAATCCTCCTGCCTCAGTCTCCCAAGCCACTGGGATTACAGGCATGCACTACTGAGCTGGGCCTACCCTAGGTTTTAAAAATATATTTCCTGGATTTGGATTTTTATTTACAAGGAAGGAAAACATGTCCAGAAAAATATGTGTATGTTTATGCTACTGATAGTTCTTATTCAAATAGATCAATATTAAGCTATCCCACTACTCATCCACAAATGAACGGATATGTTGTGTTGTGTGAATAGACAAATAGATGATTGATAGATAGAGAGAGAGATAAGATGATGGATAGATAGATAATAAATTGCTTTTTTTTGTACCAAGATTGAACCCAGAGGTGCTTTACCACTGAGCTATATCTCCAAGTTGTTCGTTCTTTCTTTCTTTCTTTCTTTCTTTCTTTCTTTCTTTTTCTTTCTTTCTTCCTCTTTTTTTTTTTTTGTCTTGAAGTAGTGTCTTACTAAGTTTCCAATGCTCTCTCAAACGTGGGATCTTTCTGCCTTAGCCTCCTGAGTCATTGGGATTACAGTCTATACCACTGTCTGGAAAATTGTAGTGTCATTTTTAAAACAGAAAACTATTAAAAAATTGCATGAAATAACCTATGCATACATGTAGCAACGTGGATGAATGTCAATAGCATCAGCTAGACAAAAACGTATCTTATTGTTCTCTTTATATGCTATTCTAGAACAGGCGAACTAATCTACTGTGTAAAATCTATTGCAACTGTGGCCTGAGATATGTAATGGTGGAATTTCCTATAAAGAGTCACTGGGAAACATTTTAGGGTGATAGAAAAACCTTCTTAATTAGGAACAGAAATACCATTTTTCAGATGTTATCCATATACACAGGACATTGTTTTATATACTCTGCTATTGTTTTAATGAAAACCAAAGTGATATGACCCTATAGGATATTTTTAGTTACAGCTGCTAAATAAAATTTGAATATATATAAGATCTACAAGATGCTATGATATACCTATGCTATGTGAAATATTTGCTATGATCAAACTTATTTACATGTCCATTACCTAACCTAATTACCTTTTGTATGTGTGTGTGGTAAGAACATTTAATATCTCCCATATAAGAATGATTTCAGTATTGTTAGCTATAATACCATGCTGGAATTAGCTCCCTTATTCATCCTCCGTAAATGAAATTTTGTATCCTTTGACCAACATGTCTCTATAGTTCCTACCCCAGCACCTTGTAACCATCATTGGACTCTCTGATTCTATGAGCTAATCTTTGAGATTCCACCTAAAAGTTTGATCATGGTAAAATATGACCCTTTTAATATGATTTTCAGGATTCCTCTCAGAAGCTTTCCTCACATATCTGTATAATCTGTATAAACAAAATTTTAAAAGATTATAAAATAGCATGCTAATATATGTATATTCTAGATTTAATATCGTTCAACTGTATATGTAGTTTACAATATTTCACTCTGTTGAATAATGATGATATCAATAATTTTATTTACATATTTTAATAGCTTGCATTTCATCTAGAAAATAGATTTCCTGAGCAGGGTTGTCAAACAGAGACATAATCTTTTCAACTGTTTGGAACCTTATTCTAAAGTTTAGAATAAGAAGATTGAGAGGCTTAGAATAACTATGTTCCTCAGTTGATGGTATATTATCATGATAAGATCAGCCAAGTTTCTCTTATTTTATCTTTCAGTGTAATAGTTTGAGTATTTCAGACTCAAAAATATGTTGACTTATGCCCAACTCCAAATTTATATGTTTAAACCTTAATTCCTAACATCTCAAATTGTGATTACATTTGAAAATTGGGCCTTTAAAGAGGCAACTAAGCTAAAGTATGCTCATTGGAATGGTCCCTAACCCATTTAAACTAGTCTTTGTAAAAAGAGATTAGGCTAGAGAGAGGGACAAACACCCAATACATAAATAGACCAGGGAAAGAGGAAACGGTGAGATGATGGCCATGTTTAAGCCCAGGAAGGTGGGCACCTTGATCCCAGACTTCAGGATTCCAAAACCATTACAAAATGTTTGCTGTCTAAGCCACACTGTCTATGGCATTTTGTTATGGCATCCCACAAAAATACATCTTTTATCTTTATTTCCTTATGCAATCACAACCAGTACTAACAAATAACCACATCAGACTATTTAATGTGACTGTGTTTTCTTGGGTTCTTACAGACATATATTACTGTGCAATGTGTATGCATTTATACTTTATATACATGTCATCATGCCACAAATCATTACTCCCAGGTTTAAATTAAAGCCTGTAAAGGACAATATTTTGTACAGGCAAAGTGAGCTTAACTTCCCAAACACGCAATTTACCCAATGTATTTCTGTTAGGCAATACATGTATAAAATATGCATATATAAAATATCTGGTGTTGACAAATGCTGTTATGCATTGAGAAATTCACATTCATCTTCCAATAGGACATAGGGCTTTGCTTTTAGGTATTGTGATTCTTCTTTAGCAGTTGTCTACTCTCTAATCTCACCTGAAATGATGCATCAAAAGTAAAAGAATGATTTTTGTAGCTGAGATTTTTTTTGGAGGCTTGTATCCTTCTGAAACATTCACATAACCTCATTTCTGGAAAGAATTACTATGTCTTTTCTATTATTGAGGTAGAAAGGGAATACAGTGCCAACAGATGGTGGCATGGTAAATACTTTCCTCATACACACAGTTTGCTCTAGTTGGGATGCTAGACCATTGGTTCCCAGTCTTTCATATTTGTTGTGACAATCATAGGTCTCTGACAGTGCTCAGATAGACTCACTTCACTCACCGTGAGTCTCAGCTGTCATGCACTTGAACTCAGTTCAATATGAGAGGCTCAGTCTGCCACAGAGAAGACTCAAGGGGCATCTGGTTGAATTCCTAGAGGGTGACCTTGTTAAGGAGCCAGTCCTAGGTGGTCTCTTCCCCAAGGATGCAATTGGCAACGTGTGACTCCTCGAACCACCTGTGCCTCAGAGGTAAGGCCTAGGGTATATAGAGCCGCAAATTCTCCCTGCTGCAGTCATGCAGAGACTCACAGGGAAACTCAAAACGATTCTCCACTAGAGGTGGGTAGAAAAGAGTTCACCTAATTTTTGCATAAGAGTCTTAAAAACATCCAAACCATGGCTTACAATGTGCCTCTCCACTTTGATTTTCGAAGATCATATAGATTACATATAATCAACTAATACAATACTTAAACTGTTTGTTTGTAATACTTAACTGTTTTGAATAACAGGGTGTCAAATCCAATCCAGGTTTTTCCCAAATGAGTTATTGTAATGTCTCATATATTTAAGTAAATTATGTAACTAGAGAAATAATTCATTTTTGCTCATTGAGAATGTATGTATGTATCATAATTTTATTGTTGCTATATTATCTAAAGTGAAAACTTTATACTTGTAACATTGCAATTATGAAACAAAAGTGAATGTGTGAATACCCAAACTTAAAATCATGACTCTTTTCAAGAATAAAGCCACAAATAAATCATTTTCTTAGGAAAATTATCAATTAAATCTGATCACATACAGGCAAATATAAAAAGCAGCAAACTTCATAATGCAATAAGGCAAAGTGTTTGGATAAAACGGATAGGTTTCTTACAGTAAAATAAATCTGCCAACACTTTAGTTCAGAATGTATCAGAAAGAAGGACTTAAATTAAATGTCAAAAAATATGAGGTTGCACTTGAGGAGAGGCATTTGTGTAAGCACTTGGAGTACTTTAGCTATGGAAACCTAGATTCATGACTTGATTAGACAAAAATCTCTATGACACATTCAAGAGGCAGATAAATCCCAGGAAGACATTACACATGTACTGTTTTGCCCTTGGTTCCACTGAGCATCAGTGCGCTGTAGATTCTTCCATCTGATTGTTAAATGTTTAATAGACCCTCCACAAACACATGAGGCATAATACCCTGCAAATTTCACTTTGATCATTCCATCTTAAATCCCATTCTCTAATATTTAAACATGCCATAGATACTGGCCCAATGGCTTAAACAACTTCACCAGGGTGTATCCTTTGTGTGATTCATATAATTCATCAAACAAATTATTTTGAGGGGAACATTTTGTTTCTACCTGCAGCAATCAAATGGAGCAACTTCTCTCAATGCCAAGCTTCTCTGCTTTGGCCCAGACAGCATTCTTACCCAGTAGCTTTGTATTTTGTTTGTTTGTTTGTTTTTCTTTTTTAAATTTCCACTCATGCTCCACCACTAGTCTTTCCCAATTCACATAATTCATTTCCCTCATAACAGCAAGGGTATTATTTTAAATCTCAAAACTGATCATTATCATTCACCTATTGTGGAATTTTCATGTGGTTTAAAGAAAATGCAAATAGCACCTCCAAGCTACGTTATCTGATTCTCCCAATTCTCTGTCCTCCAATCCCAATCACATTCTCCTCCATTATGCTCCACTTTCCACACACAGAAACCTTAAGTTTTATATTCCACCCCAGAACAGCCTTTGCTACATATTCTCTGTTGCCTGGAGTCATAGACTGTTCTCCCTATGACTCCTTAAATAGT
>JAJEJO010001142.1:0-41994 GCA_020662805.1 Glaucomys volans | reverse complement strand
TGAAGGTCTGGTATTGTGATACCCCCTGCTTTGCTCTTCTTGCTAAGAATTGCTTTAGCTATTCTGG
The DNA here is from genome assembly GCA_020662805.1 of Glaucomys volans. Classification (NCBI taxonomy): domain Eukaryota; kingdom Metazoa; phylum Chordata; class Mammalia; order Rodentia; family Sciuridae; genus Glaucomys; species Glaucomys volans. The sequence continues at coordinate 41,927 of JAJEJO010001142.1, read as the reverse complement.
GTCTCATATTCCTCCAAATGAATTTCATGATTGCTTGCTCTATTTCTATGAGGTCCATCATTGGGATTTTAATTGGAATTGGATTGAATTTGTATAGTGCTTTTGGAAGTATAGCCATTTTGACAATATTACTTCTGCCTATCCAAGAACATGGGAGAACTTTCCATCTTCTCAGATTCTCTTTAACTTCTTTCTTTAGTGTTCTGTAGTTCTCATTATAGAGGTCTTTCACATCTTTTGTTAGATTGATTCCCAAGCGTTTTATTTTATTTGAGGTTATTGTGAATGTGGTAGTTTTCCTAATTTCTCTCTCAGAGGATGCATCACTTATGAATAAAAATTCATTAGATTTTTGAGCATTAATTTTATATCCTGCTACTTTACTGAATTCATTTATGAGTTCCAGAAGTCTTCTGGTGGAATTCGTAGGGTCTTCTAAATAGAGAATCATGTCATCAGCAAATAGGGATAGTTTGAGCTCTTCTTTTCCTACTTGTATTCTGCTAATTTCCTTGGTCTGTCTAATTGCTCTGGCTAAGGTTTCAAGAACAATGTTGAATAGTAGTGGCGAAAGAGGGCATCCCTGCCTTGTTCCAGTTCTCAGGGGGAATGCTTTCAATTTTTCTCCAATTGGAATGATGTTAGCTGTGAGTTTAGCATAGATAGCCTTTACAATGTTAAGGAATATCCCCACTATCCCTATTTTTTATAGTGTTTTGAGCATGAAGGGGTGCTGTATTTTAGCAAATGCTTTCTCTGCATCTATTGAAATAATCATGTGGTTCTTGACTTTAAGTCTGTTGATGTGGTGAATTACATTTATTGATTTCCGGTTGTTGAACGAACCTTGCATCCCCGGGATGAAACCCACTTGATCATGGTGCACTATCCTTTTAATATGCTTTTGTATGCGATTCACTAAAATTTTGTTAAGAATTTTTACATCTATGTTCATTAGGGATATTGGTCTTAAATTTTATTTCCTCGATGTATCCTTCTCTGGTTTTGGTATCAGGGCGATATTAGCTTCATAGAATGAGTTTGGAAGGGTTCCCTCCTCCTCTATTTCATGAAATACTTTGAGGAGTATGTAAATGAGCTCTTCTTTGAATGTCTTGTAGAACTCGGCTGTGAATCTATCTGGTCCTGGACTTTTCCTTGTTGGTAGGCTTTTGATGACTTCTTCTATTTCATTGCTTAAAATTGATCTATTTAAGTTGTTTATGTCCTCCAGATTCAGTTTGAGTGGCTCATATGCCTCTAGGAACCTGTTGATGTCCTCCAGGATTTCTAATTTGTTGGAGTGTAAATTTTCAAAGTATCTTCTTATTATGTTTTGTATTTCAATTGTGTCTTTTGTAATATTTCCATTTTCATCACAAATTTTAATAACTTGGAGTTTTTCTCTCCTTCCCTTAGTGTGGCTAAGGGTTTATCAATTTTGTTTATTTTTTCAAAGAACCAACTTTTTGTTTTGTCAATTTTTTGAATTGTTTCTTTTGTTTCAATTTCATTGATTTCAGCTCTGATTTTGATTATTTCCTGTCCTCTGCTGCTTTTGGTGATGATCTCTTCCTCTTTTTCTAGGGGTTTGAGCTGTAATGTGAGGGCATTGATTTGTTGACTTTTCATTCTTTTATTAAATGCACTCCATGCAATGAATTTTCCTCTTAGCACTGCTTTCATAGTTTTCCAGAGTTTTTGATATGTTGCATCTTTCTTCTCCTTGACCTCTAAGTATCTTTTAATTTCCCCCCAATGTCTTCTGTTATCCATGCATCTTTCAATAGCATATTATTTAATCTCCAGGACTTGTAGTGGTTTCTGTTTTTAACTTTATCATTGATATCTAATTTCATTCCCTTATGATCTGATAGGATACAAGGTAGCATCTCTATGTTTTTGTATTTGCTAAGCATAGCTTTGTGCATAACATATGATCTATTTTAGAGAAGGAGCCATGAGCTGCTGAGAAGAAAGTGTATTTGCTTTTTGATGGACGGAATATTCTATATATGTCTGTTAAGTCCAAATTAGTGATTGTGTCATTGAGTCCTATGGTTTCTTTGTTCAATTTTTGCTTGGAAGATCTGTCCAATGGTGAGAGAGGAGTGTTAAAGTCCCCCAGTAATATTGTGTTTTGGTCTATTTGATTGCTGAAATTGAGAAGGATCTGATTGACACACATGGATGCACCATTGTTTGCTGCATAAATATTTATAATTGTTATGTCTTGCTGACTTATGCTTTCTTTAAGCAGTATGAAATGTCCTTCTTTATCCCTTCTGACTAACTTTGACTTGAAGTCTGCTTTATCTGAAATGAGGATGGAAACTCCTGCTTTTTTACTCAGTCCATGTGAATGGTATGTTTTTTCCCAACCTTTCACCTTTAGTCTGTGGGCATGTTTTTCTATGTGATGAGTCTCTTGAAGGCAGCATATTGTTGGGTCTTTCTTTTTAATCCAGTCTGCCAGTCTATGTCTTTTGATTGATGATTTTAGGCCATTTACATTCAGGGTTGTTATTGAGATATGACTTGTAATTTTTGCCGTTTTAGCTTTTTGTGGTTTTTAGCTGAAATTTGTTTCTCCTTTGATTGACTCTTTCTTTAGGGTAATTCCTCCCCATGTTGACTGAGATTGTTGTTTTTTGTTTCTTCCTCTACAAATATTTTTTGAGAATGTTCTGCAGGGCAGGCCTTCTTTTCATGAATTCTTTAAGTTTTTGTTTATCTTGGAAGGATTTTATTTCATCATCAAATCTGAAGGTAAGTTTTGCTGGGTATAAGATTCTTGGTTGGCATCCTTTTTTTTTTTTTTTCAGAGCAAGAAATATGTTGTTCCAGGCCCTTCGTGCTTTTAGGATCTGGGCTCAGAAATCTGTTGATATCCGTATTGGTTTTCTCCTGTAGGTAATCTGATGCTTTTCTCTCGCAACCTTTAAAATTCTATCTTTGTTTTGTATGTTAGGTATTTTCATTATAATGTGCCTTGGTGTGGATCTGTTGTAATTCTGTGCGCTTGGTATCCTGTATGCCTCTTGTAATTGATTTTCCATCTCATTCATCATATTTGGGAAATTTTCTGATATTATTTCATTGAACAGATTATTCATACCCTTGGTTTGTATCTCTGTGCCTTCCTCAATCCAAATAACTCTTAAATTTGGTCTTTTCATGATGTCCCATATTTCTTGGAGGTTTCGTTCATGATTCCTAACCATCTTCTCTGTTTGTTCGACTTTGTTTTCAAGATTAAATATTTTGTCTTCATTGTCTGAGGTTCTGTCTTCCAAGTGATCTATTCTGTTAATTATGCTTTCTGTTGAGTTTTTAACTTGGTTGATTGTTTCCTTCATTTCCTTGTTTCCTTCAGGGATTTCTGATTGTTTTTTTTTTTTTTTCTCAGAACTTCTATCTCTTTATTGAAATGATTATTTCCTTCCTGCAATTGCTCTATTAGCTGATTATTCACAGCCTGAATCTGCTCTCTCGTCACATCATTCTCTTCTAGGATCATTTTAATTATGAACATTCTGAACTCCCTTTCTGTCATTCCTTCTACCATGCTGTCTTTGGGTTCTCTTGATATATCATCTAGGTTTGTTTGGGACACTTTCTTCCTGTGTTTTCTCATGTTGCTCATGTATCTTCCCCTCTAGTAGTGCAAATCAGAGGGATTGTGATTTCCCTGTGAAGACTTAAAGTGTCCTTGCAGATTTCCAGTAACTCACCTGATGTTTGAGAGGTGCTTGATCAAGTTGTGACCCAAGAAAGCTGCTGTCCCACTTCCTCCAGTTTGGGAATGATCAATGCTTCTGGGCAGAGGCAGCCTGGTGTTGATAGACAATCAGATACAGAAGATGTTATACCCCGGGTGAGGGTGTGGACCTGGGCACTAGACCAAGATGGGGTGGGGGCACAGAACTGTGCTCAGTGATGGAGACCCTGGGCTTGAGAGCCCAGGCAGGCCTGAGCTCCTCTCTGGGGGCTCAGTAGGTGGCAGGTGGTCACTCTCTGCCAGGGAATCTGTAAAATAGCACCGAAGTGCCCAATCTCCCTCCTGGAGCTGGCGACTCCCTCCGCTCCAGGTCAGACCTCCCCAGGAGATGCCTCTCAGTGGCGGGGAAGACAGAGCTTAGCTCTGAGGACTCAGGCAGTCCCAGATGATCGCCCTCTGCCAGGAAAGCTGCAAATGAGTAAAGGATATTTCTTATCCAATAAGTGCAGAAGGATTTTAGATAGGAAACCAACATCTGAGAAGGGACTCTAAAAGAGCTTATCATTTTGAGTGGTCTTCCCAAGCATTTCAGTACTTTTCTTCAGCTCCAATATGCTATTCAAATACAACAAGAAGTAGGGGCATGATCGTTGAGTAAGCAAGGATACTTTCAGACCTTAAATGCAATTCCTGAGGATCTAAAGGCCCTCCCCGATTCCTTAGTCTCTTCTGAAGCTTATAAGGGATATCTGAATAAACCTGGGTATATGTAGCTTTCCTGGCATATGACCTCATAGGAAATGTATTTCCTCACCAACCACATACACCCAAGCAATTCAAATTGCACAAGTACAAATTTGGATGTGGACTTCTGAAAAATGTCTCTGGAAATAAAAAGTTAAGCACAACATCACAAAGCTAAACAAAAACATGTTACAATTCAACAATGAAGACACATTAAGTGCAAAATCCTAACTTGAAAACCAGAGAAAGCAATGGAAGCACGAAAGGAGTGATAGGGCTAAGTGAGCAGGAAAAGGAGATCCAACAGCATTTTGAAATTCCAGTACTTTTTTGTAGCTATTACATTCATCCACAACAACCGTGAAGCATTATGAGTGTCTCTGATTTCATTTCTTCAATACGATTATTTTAAATAGGGTTTCTTGAATTATCTCTTCACTAACACCAGAATCAGGACATTCTCATTTCTTTGATAAAATAAGAACACGCCATGCTTCACCCAACACTACTCAGTATCTCTTAAGTACATCCTACAACATATACAAAAGTCTGAAAAAATGCTTCATTAGTAATGAACCTGGATCTCGAATGTCACAGGAAAACCAGATTTTACATAGAGCCTGTGGATCCTGAATGATATCAGTGGGAGTTAATTTATGCAATCAGTGCCAATTCAAGCAAGTCTTTAATAAATGACAACTATAAAAATGCAAAGTACAGAAAATGAGAAAATCCCTGGCCTGGTGTAGCTGTGTTTTGTCTACATCTCTCAGTTGCCAAATTTATACTGTGTTTGTTTTGGACCACATTGAGGTGTAGAAGTCCACTTCCTTTGCAGAGAGCCTTCCATGTGCCCCAGAAAGCTTCTCCTTCACCAACTGAAGTTCAAGTGATACTTTCAATGTTATTCCCTGCTAAAACAAAATAATGAAGTGCTAAGGTGCTAATTCAGAACTTCAAAATGTGAAAATGGAAAACAATCCATTTTAAACCGTGGTGAGTGTAATCATCTTGTAGAACTTGCTGATTCAATGCAATTGTCCGCATATGAATGAGACTGATATATCTTTTGTTCCTACGAGATGTCTCATTTTCAGGAATAACAACTCAAGATATCCAGGTCCCTGGGGAAGCAAATCTGACTTGCATCATAGCTGCTTGATTAATACTCTCATTAACATGGGCTTCCAATTAAATTTCATATTTATCCAATCATTTTGTATTCACTGTTTTGAACAGCAGAGGAAATGTTGAGATTCTGGAGGGATGGCATGATCTGAGAGGCTCTTTAAGATAGAAGAATGCAAGTTCTGCAGGCCTGACTATGTGATATGCTTTGGACAAAAACCACCCCAAGGCAGAGCCAAATAATTTCTGTCAAGCTCTGTAGAGCTCTTTTGAGAACAATCCATTCAGAAACCTTTGCTACAGGTCAAAACCCAAAGGCATGGGAGTGATTAGGAGAGAAATACTTATCCCTTTCCCTTTAATTAACAAGAAAGTTGTAGCAGCTCAATGAGCATACAATTATCTAACTAAATCATGGAGGCATGTGGAAGGAGGAGAAGTAGGCATTTCTAGGAAATATTAAATGCTCTGATCTTTGGGACCAAGGAAAATTGTGGCAATCATTCACACCTGAACACCAAGCCCTTATAATCCCAAACTCTCACACCTGACTCATTCTTCTCACTTCTCCTTTCCTTTTGCTTGAGGAAATTCTAGCCGGCCTGGCCCAATGCATATCCCAGTAGAGGTGCTGCATCTGGCTTTTCACCTCATGTATGTGGGGACTTGAAATGTTCTGTCCCTAAATTAAGCAATGTCTCAGCAACTTCCTGAGTCACAGTCTGTAAATATGTATAGGGAATGGAAAGAGGTGATGGCTCACAGGATGTCTGAACCCATGAATAATATTTACTCAGAGAAAAAATAATCCACATTCTGTTTTCATACATCCAGTAGATATGTTTGCAGTAATTCCTCTCAACATTCTTTGCAGTGAGATTATTTGCAGAAAGTCCTATCCATTGAGCTGTCCACATTTGCCCTTCATTTGTCAACAAAATGCTGCTACACTGCATTTTGTTTTGATCCCACTGAAGAAATGCTAACTTGTTTACCAGTGCTCCTTGGACATGAGAGCAAAGGACAGCAGGGCTACAGTATGCAGAGAGGAAGGGGCTGGCATGTGGGAGCTTGGTTTGAAAGGGCATGGAGTGTTCTGGCTCATGTCGGAGAATGCAGGTATTGTTTCTCCTCCCAGGGCTTGTTACTCAACTTTGTGCAACATGGGTTTCCAAGAATGGCTTGCCTGTCATCCTAGATGTGCTGCACATACCGTCTGCATTCACAGAAAGTCCTTATGAGAGTATAATGACATCAAGGTTATCATGACAACCAGAACCAGGTCAGGTTCTGCCTGCCACCAAGGAACTCTCAGGAAAAGATGTTTGTCCAGATGTGCTGGTAAGAGGAATGAGGAAGCAAGGGAGTGCCAATGGTCTCTTGCTTGTAGCAGATGCGATCCTCAACTCTTAGCCCAGGGAGAGAGGAATCAGGGTGTGTTTTGGGGGCAACCCCTCAGGGTTTGGGACATTGGACTCCATACAAGATAGGGGACCCTGATGAAGTCTGACAGGCTGCCATACCATCCATGTCCGCAAAGGGTGCTGTGCTCTCTTGGATGCAGCAGGAAACATGATTTCCCAGGAATGGGGACCCAACTGCAGACAATTTTTCCCCACCAGGTGTAGTGTACCAGGGAGAGATGAGAAGGTGCCCAAGGACACATGGGTAACCAAGTGTATCACAGACCACAGGTGCATGGCCCTACTCAGACACTCCTCCTGTTCTGGACTCACCTGGTAGATTGTTGAGTTGGGAAACTGGCCTAGGGCCTTAGAAGCACTCACTATGATGGTAGCTGACATTTCAGAGTGGTAGGAGCATGAAGTACAGCTCTGTGGTTTAGGTGAATTTTGAACTGGGGAATATCACACCAATTCTGGTATGATGCCACACCTTTCCACAAATGCCCCAAGAGGAGACAGCTGGAATCTTGGATTTAGGACTTCTATGGAGAAGCAAGGAACTGCTGAACTCCCCAGTGTAGAGAGGAGGGAATTAGTAACTAAGCATTTAGAATGGAGGCTGGCAGGTTGCTGGCAAACTAGGAGAGATTTTCTATGCTCATTTCACTGACCAGACCCTACCACATCTGCTGCTGCCTTACAATTATGGTGCTTTCAGAAATTGTGCTGTTATGATTTTCCAAGAGCCAATCAACTCACTCTTTGGTGCAGAAACACATTTAAAATGTGTCTTCATATAAGGTGTAATATTCTGTACCTGCCCATTGCATGTCTGAGAAAAAGTCCTCTGTTCAATTCCAAGATCACATTAACCAGCTGCTCAAAGAGGCCCACTACTACAGGCCAGTGTCACAGGATGTGTCACAACGACCCTCCAAGAAGTTAAAATTGAGGGATGAAACCAATACCAGATGAGGGCCGGATGAGCACATTGTAAGAGGGTATCACGGCCAACTTGAACATGCATCCCGCTGAAAGAGAGGTATGGTAGAAAGGCTGAAAGCTGAATATTCAAAGAAGGAAAAATAAAGGATATTTCTTGTGCATTAAATGCAGAAGGGTGTTGGATAGGAATCCAACTACTGTGAAGGGGCTCTAAAAGATGTTTTCATTGAGAGTGGTCTCCCCAATCATTCCAGAACATTTCCTCAGCTGCAAAGTGCTATGCAATTATAGCAAGAAGTTGGAGCAAGATTGCTCTGGAAGGAAGGATTGTTACAGACTTTAAATGCATTTGCTGGTGAACTTAAGGCCTTCCCCAATTCCTGACTCTCTTATGAAGCTTACAAGAAATACCTTATTAAACCTGCAGATATTTAGCTTTCCTGGCATATGACTTCCTAAGAAATGCCTTCCTTCACCACACCATGAACACCCAAGCACTTCAAATTGCACAAGTACAAATTTGGATATGGACTTCTGAATAATGCCTCTGGAAATGAAAAATGCAGCACAACATCACAAAGCTAAGCAAAAACATCTGTTACAATTCAACAAAGAAGACACATTAAGTGCAAAATTCTACCTAGAAAACCAGAGAAAGCAATGGAATTAGGAAAGCAGTGATATGGTTAGGTGAGCAGAAAAAGGAGATCTGACATCATTTTGAAATTCCAAGTAGTTTTTTTTAGTTATTACATGCATCCACACCAACCATGCCACATCAGGAATGTGTCACCTAACAGCACCCTGTCTTCCTGTTTTTTTTGTTCTGAGTTTACTAACAATTGTTCATCCCAATCTGGGTCTATTGTTGAGCGACCCTCACCTTAGAGCCCTCAGTATTCTCTCTGTCTTGTTTCAGGTTTCCCAAGGCAATCATTGCTCAGATCCCTCTGGATCCTGTGGGTTAACGCTCCTCACCTGACAGTGCTCAGTTTTCTCTGGATTCTGTCCTTAATGTCCATTCGCACACTCTTGTTCAGTATCATCTGACTCCTTTGGTGAGTGCCACTTGCATACAGGTGCTCAGTTTTCCCTAAATATTGTTTTGGAGTGTCCATCACATCCAGTACTCTGTCTCCTCTGTGTGTTCTGGGTGAGCGCATCTCGTACAGCAGTTCTCAGTATAAACTTGGACCTCTGAGTAAGTCCATCTCACTCAGCAATTCTCAGTCTTCTCTAATCCATGTGCTACATTCCCATAGCCAATCTTATCTCAGCTTCTTCTGGCTCATGTGTGTGATCATAGACAACCTAACATTGCTCAGATATTTCAGGGCACTGTCTTAAACTCACCTAACCTATCATTGCTCATGGTCTTCTGAATCCTGTGGGTAAGAGCCCCTATCCTACCAGTCTTCAGTCTTCCCTGGGTCCTAGCCTTAATCTCCCCTACTGCACCATTGCTTAGAGTCATCTGTACAATGTGGGTGAGTGCCCCTGTCTCACCAGTGCTCATTCCCCTTGGGTAATGTGGGTGGGTACACTTCTGCCTCCAGTGCTCACTCTCTACTGAGCCCTAGGCAAGTTGGTTCTCTTAGTGAAATCTCTGTGTGAGTCCCATTCTGGCTAATGTTAGTAAAACATCTCTGGCCTTATCTGCATATCCAGGCCAACACTAATGTGGATACTTGGAGAGATGTGGATACTTCCTCTTTGCAACATCCTCAATAGTCCTTGGTGCTGCCATGCAGACAAGCTCTTCCAAAATGCCTGAAAACCCAAGACAATTCCCACAGCACTGAAGACCTAGTTACACTACTCATTGTCTACAATTTCAACACCATTGCTCAAGTGGCTGAATTCATAAGGGTGAAGTAGCATGCCCAGCATTTCTGATATCTGTCTGAACCATGGATGTAAAGCATATATTTAAATATTTTCAATATTCTCTGATGTCACAGGCTTCTCTCTTTTGACAAGAGAGAAAGCCTTCTAGAAGGTTGGAGTCAGGCCAAATGAACATGGTCAAAAGGCAGTGCCGGGGTCCAGCCCTAACACAAGGGTCGTGGTGGTCTCTGGTGAGTGAGATGGTGTCTGTGAGATAGAGAACAAAGCAACACAGACTCAGTGATCTGAGGCTAAGTTCTAACTTTATTTTCTCCACACACACCATTTTTATATGTTAACTTCTAGCTTGAGTACAATATCTTGAGGCCACACAAAAGGAAACTGACACAAGCTACAAGACAATAGGCAAAATGTATTAGCAGATCAAATATTATCAGATCTTTATAATATTTTTAAGTATTCTTCTATATAATCTTTAACTAGTTCTACTTTCTATATTACTGGAGACATCATACGTAGAAGCCATTTCTATGAACAACATATAAGCTTACACTAAGTGGTTAATAACTAGATTAACAGAAACAATAGCTCTTGCTAGATTACACCTCCTACTTTTGCCCAGTAAGCATTAGCCTGCTTTGCCCAAGAAAACTGTTCAGAGCAACTAAACAAACACCAGGGTCTCACATATATTAAGTATTCTAAAAAGGGGAGATGAGCTTTCCATGTACATTTTCTATTACAATATACTTGATGCCAACCAAGGTGTATTCTGACAGTGGGAGATAAAGGGGAGTCTAAATCTAAGGGACCAGAATCTGGTCTCTTAGGAGGATGCCATGGGTTTCCATTAACCAAATAAGCATTATCAAAAGGTTTCTGAATAGTTGGGATTATTTTTCTAGCCTTAACTACTTTGTGACTTCTTCATCTGGAGTTAAGGTGGGAGCAACATGTTTTTCTGCCCTAGGTCATCTGGAGTAGCTACCATCTGCAGTGTATTTAGCATAAGTTGCTGGAAATGAGCATAACATTCTCTCCAAGTAATACTTTTATCACACCAGGATAAGGGCCTTTCTTGGTTATATCCAATATGATTAGCTGTTTGATTCTTGTGTCCTAAATACCCTAAGACCCTGGAATTCCCAGAAATCCAATATAATATTATTCCCAAGCATAGGCAAATTAAACAAGACAACAGGAAACAGCGGCCCCAATTCCCAGCAAGGTGAGACCTTGCAAACATCTTTATTACTCAGTGGAATCCTTGTCAAGCACTGAGGGGAATTGAAGAGGGCACAGCAAGGCAGTGTGAAATATGGCCAAGGACAATTCCCCATCATCATGAAGGACATATTCAGACATTTGAAATAGGACCATGACCACCATACCTGAGGTCATAGAGCCTTGGTCAGAGGAATACTCTGATAAAAGATCCAAAACCTCAGAGACCTATAAGTGACAACCTGTTTCCAAAAGATCTCTATCTCCAGTAGTTACTGTAGTCAAGCACCCCACATCTCTTTGTTCTGTCTTCTCTGGTTCCTAACCCAAACCCCCTCTCAACCACCATTGCTCAGGGTCTTCTGAGTCTTCTGGTTGAGTGCCACTCTCCCACCAGTGCTCAGTCTTCTCTGGGTCATTTTCTAAATCTCACCTCATCCAATGTTGCTCAGGGTACTCTCAGTCCTGTAGGAAAGTGCCCCAACCCACTAATGCTCTGATTGTGCTGGCTTCTCTTGTTGTTAGCCCCTCTCCTTACATGGCTCAGCCTTCTTTGTTAAAGGTAATAAATTCTCCTAACCTATCCTACTCAGTCTCCTTTGGGTACTGTGGGTGAGTGCCCCTCACCTAACAGGGCTCAGTCTTCTCTGTTTTCTTTTTCTGAGTTCCATAACACTTCCTTGCTCATTCCTCTCAGGGTTCTTTTGGTGAGTGCCCCTCACCTTCCAGTTCTCAGACTTCTCTCTGTTCTCTTTCTTGTTCTTTAAGGCAATCCTTGCTCAGTTGCCTCTGGGTCCTGTCCTTAATCACCCTTCACACACCACTGCTAAGTGTCATCTGAATCCTGTGGTGAGTACAATCACCCACAGGTGCTGAGTTTTCCCTAATAGTTTTTTAGAGTTCCACTTGCATTCCAGTATCCAGTCTTCTCTGAGCCCTCTGGGTGAGTCCTCCTCACACAGCAGTGCTCAGTATACTCTGGGACCTCTGGGTGAGCCCCCTCACCCATCAGGGCTCAGTCTCCTTTGTGCAATGTGCTAAGTTCCCATAGCCAACCTTATCTCAGCCTCATCTGGCTCCTGTGTGTGATTATAGGTAGTCTCACATTTCTCAACCTTTTTTTGGTGCTGTCTTAACCTCAACTAACCCACCATTGCTCATGGTTTTCTGAGTCACGCAAAGGGGGTGAGGTCCCTTTGTGCAGCAGAGCTGTTTTCTCTGGGTCCTTTCCTTAATCTCTTCTCCCCCACCATTGTTTAGGGTCCTCTGAGACCTGTGGGTGTGCCACCCTCTCCCACCAGTGTTCATTTCCTTTTGGGTATTGTGGGTCAACACACTTCCATGACCAGTGCTCACTCTCCACTTAGTCCTAGGCAATCTGGTTCTTTTAGGGGTATTTCTGGCGAGTCCCATTTCAAGTAATGTCACAACACAATCTCTGAATGAATGAGCATGCCCATACCTACACTACTGAAGATCCTTGGAGAGAGGTACATACTTGCTCTTTCCAACAAACTCAATAGGACATTTTGTCCTGCAATGCAAACAGGCTTCTCACCAATGCCTGAAAACCCAAGACAATTTGTTGGATATCAATTCCCACAGCACTGAACACCTCGTTCCATCACTCATCATCAATAATTTCCACACCATTGCTCAAATATCTGAGTTCTTATGGGTGGATTAGCATGCCCAGAATTTGTGAAATCTTTCAGAATCATGTATTAGAAGCATATACTTAAATATTTTCAGGATCTTCTCTGAGAGTGTCTGTTGTCTTTTGACAAGAGAGAAAACCTCCTCAGACCTCTGAGTCAGGCACAATGCACACATTCAAAAAAGAGAGTGTGAAATATGACCAAGGACAATATCCCATCATTATGCAGGACTTTAGACCTCTGAAATAGGACCATACACACCACACCTGAGGTCACTGAAACTTTTGTCCAAGGAATATTCTCAAAGAGGTTCCAAAAATTCCAATCCCTATAGGTGAGACACCTCTCCGAAAAGACCTCCGGCTCTTCTGGATCCTGTAGTCAAGCACCAGTCATGTATTTTTGCTCTGTATTTTCTGGGTTTTGCTCCAAACCTCCTCTCAACTCCCACTGATCAGTGTCTATTGAGTCTTCTGTTTGACTGCCCCACTCCTCTCAGTTCTCAGTCTACTCTGGGTCCTGTCCAAATTCTCACCTCATCCACCATTGCTCACAGTCCTCTGAATCCTGTGGGTGAGTGCCCCTATCCCACTATTACTCTACATTCAACTGGATTTTCTTGGTGATAGCTCCTCTCCAAGCATGGTTCAGCTTTCTTTTCTAAATTGCTAAGTTCTCCTAACCAGTCCTTACTCAGTCTCCTTTGGGTCCTGTGGGTGAGTGCTCCTCACCTAACACTTCTCAGTCCTCTCTCTTTTTTTTTTTCTTTCTGAGTCAATTAACATTCCTTGCTCATTCCTCTCTGGAACCTTTTGGTGAGCACCCCTCACCTTAAATTGCTCAGTCTTCTCTCTGTCCTTTTTCTGATTCCCCAAAGCAATATTTGCTCAGATTCCTCTGGTTCCTGTGGGTGAGTGTCCCTCACCTGAAAGTGCTTAGTACTCTCTCTGGGTTCTGTCATTAATCTACCTTCAAACACCATTGTTCAGGACCATCTGTGTTCTATGTTAAGCACCCCTCACACAAAGGTGCTGTTTTTCCTGAATGTTGTTTTGGATTGCTTGCTCTCCAGCACCCTGTCACTTCTGTCCTCTGGGTGGGTGAGTGCCATTCATCCCACAGTACTCAGAATACCCTGGGACTTCTGGGTGAGTGCCTCTCACCTAGCAGTGCTCAGTTTCTTCTTTGGCATGTGCTATGATCCTCCAGTCAATCTTATCTCAGTCTCCACTGGCATATGTGTGAGATCATAAGTAGACTAACATTGCTCAGCCATTTCTGGGTTCTGTCTTAACCTCACCTACCTGATCTTTGCTCAAAATCTTCTGAGTCCTGTGGGTCAGGATCCCTGTCTCACCAGTGCTCAGTGTTCTCTGGGTCCTTTCCTTAATCTCCAGTCCTGCACCATTGTTCAGGGTCCTCCGTGTCCTGTGGTTGAGCAACCCTCTCCAAATAGTGCTCAGTTCCCTCTGGGTATTGTGGGTAGGCCCACTTCCACCAACAGTGCCCCTCTCCAATGACCATTAGACAACAGTGTTCTCTTAGTGAAATATCTGAATAATGTCAGTCACCTCACCAACTCTGGCCCTATCTTCTTGTCCAGATCAACACTGCTGTGATAAACTGGATAGATGTGGATACTTCCTCTTGCCAACAACCGCAATAGACCTTTCTGTGCTGCCATTCAGACAGGCTGCTCACAAATACCTGAAAACCCAAGACAATTTTAATGGTTGTCAATTCCAACAGCACTGAGGACCTCATTCCACCAAACATCATTCACAATTTCCATAATATTGCTCAAGTGTTTGACTTCTTATAGGTGAGGTAGCATTCCCAGGATTTCTGACATCTTTCTGAACAGGGGATGGAAAGCATATATTTAAGTGTTTTCAGGATCTTCTCTGATAGGTCACTGGCTGCTCTCTTTTGAAAAGAAGGGAGTACTCCTAGGTACTCTGAGTCAAACACAATGGACACCTTCAAAAGACAGTGCAAAATATGATCAAGAACAATTTCCAATCATCATGGACGACTTCTTTAGACATTTGAAATAGCACTGTTCACACTACACCTGAGGTCATTGAAACTTTGGCCCAAGAGACACTCTCAGAAAGGTTCCAAAACCTAAGCTCTATAGGTGAAAAACACCTCTCAAATATCCTCCATCTCTTCTAGTTTCTGTATTAATACACTTCTCATCTATCTTTGCTCAGACTTCACTGTGTTTTTCCCTAAACCTCCTCTCAATCAATATTGCCCAGGGTCTTCCAAGTCCTTGGGATGTGTGCCCTTCTCCCACAGTGCTGAATATTCTCTGGATTTGGCCCTAAATCTCACCTAATTCACCATTCCTCAGGATACACTGAGACTTTGTGGTTAGCGTCCCTCAACAGCTAGTGTTCTGACTCCACTAGGTCCTATTGGTGATAGCCCCTGTCCTAACATGGTCAGCATTCTTTAAGATGTTAACTTCACCTAACCTGTCTTAACTCAGTCTTCTTTTGGTCCTTGTGTGACTGGCCCTCACCTAGCAATGCTCAGCTTACTCTGTTTCTTCTTTTTTGAGTTCCCTAATCATCCCTTTCTCATTGTTCCCCTGGAACAATGCTCCAGGGGAAAGTGCTCCTCACCTTAGCCTGCTCAGTCTTCTTTCTGTTCTGTTCCAGGTTTCCCATGGTAATCCTTGCTCAGACACCTCTGGGTCCTGTGGTTGAGGACTGTTCATCTGACAGTGTAAATCCTCTCAAGGTCTTGACCTTAATCTACATTCACACAACATTGTTTTGTGTATCTGAGTCTTCCAGGGAGTGCCACTTGAACACAGGTACTCAGTTTTCCCTGAATATTGTTTTGGAGTGCCCCTTACCCTCAAGAACCATGTCTTCTCTGTGTCCTCTGGGTGAGTGCCCCTCATCCAGAACTGGTCAGTATAATCTGGTAACTCTGGGTGTGAGCCACTAACCCAGCAATGGTCAGTCTAATCTGTGTCATGTGCTAAGCTCCCGTAGCCAAACTTATCTCACCCTCATCTGTCTCCTGTGTGTGATCATAGGTAGTCTAACATTGTTCAGCCTTCTCTGGGCTCTGTCTTAGCCTCACCTTTTCCACCATTGCTCAGAATATACTGCATTCTCTGTATTAGCACCCCTCTCCCACAGTGCTAAGTCTTCTCTGGGTCCTGCCTTAAATCTCCCCTCATTCACTATTGCTCAGGGAACTCTCAGTTCTGTGCATGAGCACACCTCACCCACTAGTGCTCTAATTCCACTTTGTCCTCTTGGTGATAGCCCCTCTCCTAACTTGGCTCAGCCTTCTTTAAGTTACTAAATTTGCCTAACCTGTCCTTACTCAGTATCCTTTGGGTCATGTGGGTAATAGACACTCACTGAACCATGGCCAGCCTCCTCTGTTTCTTTATTTTGTTGTTGTTCCCTAACCATTCCTTGCTCATTCTGCTCTGGGTCCTCTTGGTAGGCACCATTCACCTTAGAGTGCTCAGCCTTCTCCCTATCCTGTTCCAGGTCCCCAAAGGCAATCCTTGCTCAGACTCCTCTAGATCCTGTAGCAGAGTGTAACTCACCTAACAGTAGTCAGTCTTCTATGAGTCCTGTCCTTAATCTCCCTGCACACACCATTGCTCAGTATAATCTGAGTCCTGTGATGAGTACCACTTGCACACAGGTGCTTCATTTTCCCTGATTATTTTTTTAGTTACCTCTTAGCCTCACTATCCTGTCTTCTCCTTGTATTCTGGGTAAGTGCCCCTCATCCAGCAGTGCTCAGTGTACTCTGGGACCTCTGGATGAGCACCCCTTATGCAACAGTGCTTAGTCTATACCATGTGCTAAGTTCCTATAGCCAATCTTCTCAGCCTCATAAGGCTCCTGCGTGTGATCATACATAGCCTAACCATGCTCAACTTTCTCTGGTTTCTGTCTTAACCTCACCTTTTCCACCATTACTCAGAATATTCTGAGTCCTGTGGTATAGCTCACCTCTACTACCAGTGCTCAGTCTTTCTGTGTCCTGTCCTTATTCTCCCCTCCTGTACCATTGTTCAGGGTCCTCTGAGTCCTTTGGGTGAGTGGCCCTATCACAACAGAGTTCAGTTCCCTGTAGGTTTGTGGGCATGCACACTTCCACCACCAGGGCACATATTCCACTGAGCCCAAGTAAACACAGTTCTCTAAGTGAAATCTCTGGGTGAATCCTGTTCTGACTAAAGTCAGTATATCATCTTTGGCCTTATCTGCATGTTCAGGTCAACATGTGTGAAAACTTGGAGAGATGTGGATACTTCCTCTTTGCAATAACCTCAATAGTTGCTGTCAGGCACCAGTGCCTGAAAACATAGGATGATTTTAAAGGATGTCAATTTTCACAGCACTGAGGACTTCATTCCCACACTCGTTATCCACCATTTCCACACCATTGTTCAAGAGGCTGAGTTCTTATAGGTGGTGTAGTATGCTCAGGACTTCTGACATCTTTATGAACGTTGGATGGAGACCATATATTTAAGCATTTTCAGGATTTTCTTTGATATATCACTTGCTGCTCACTTTTGAAAAGAGATGAAACCTCCTAGGAACTCTGAATCAGGCACAATGCTCATATTCAAAAGACTGTGTGAAATGTGACCAAGGGCAATTTTCCATCATCATGGAATGCTTCTTCAGACCTTGGAAATACGACAATTACCATCATACCTGATTGCCATTGGCATTTTGACTTGAGGATACTCTCAAAAATATTCCGAAGTTTCTGACCCTGTAAATTTAGAACCCCTCTCCCAAAAGAACTTGTTCTCCTCTGGATCTTGTAGTCTCACATGTCTCATGTGTGTTTGCTCTCTCTCTTGGTTCTTCCCTAAACCTCCTCTCAATCACCAGTGCTTATGGTCCTCTGAGTCCTCTGCATGAGTGCCCCTCTCCCACCAGTACTCAGTCATCTCTGGGTACTGCCCTAAATGTCCCCTCATCAAACATTTTTCAGGGTACTCTGAATCCTGTTGGTGAGTGCCCCTCACACAATAGTGATCAGATTCTACTCAGTCCTCTTGGTGATAGCCCCTTTCCTATCATGCTTCACCCTTCTGTATTGAAGCTGGTAAGTTCCCCTAACCTGTCCTCACCCAGTCTCCTTTGGGTCCTGTGCGTGTGTGCTCCTCACCTAACAGTGCTCAGTCTTCTGTTTCTTTTTTCTTAGTTCCCTTTCCATTCCTTGCTCATTCTTCTCTTTGTACTTAAAGGTTAGAGCCCTCAGCTTAAAGTGCTCATTCTTCTCTCTATTCCACATTCTCCACAGCAATCCTTGCTCAGATTCTTCTGGGCCCTGTGGGTGAGTGCCCCTCATCTAACAGTGCTCGGTTGTCTTTGGGTCCTGTCTTTAATCTCCCTGTTACCCTTAATTGCTGAGTGTCATCTGAGGATGGTGGTGAGTGACATTCTCACATAGGTGGTCAGTTGTCCCTGAATATTGTTATGGAGTACCCCTTACCCTCCAGTTCTCTGTATCCTCTGAGCCCTCTGGTTGAGTGCCCCTCATCTAGCAGTAGTCTGTATAATCTGGAACCTCTGAACGAGTGCCTGATTCAGCAGTGCTCAGTCTCCTCTGTGGAATGTTCTAAGTTAAGTTCCTATAGCCAAACTTATCTCAGTCTCATCTGCCTCCTGTGTGTAATCATAGGTAGCCTAGCATTTCTCAACCTTTCTGGGTTCTGTCTTAACCTGACCTCCCCCATCATTGCTCAGGGTCTCCTCTATCCTGGGGTGAGCAGCCCTGTCCCACCAGTTCTCAGTTTTTAATGGGTCTTTTCTTTATTCTCTCCTGTTCCATTTTTCAAGGTCCTCTGAACCCTGTGGATGGGCACCACTCTCCCACCAATGCTCAGTCCTCTGGTCATTTTTGGTGAGCACACTTCAGCCACCAGCCACCAATTTCCACTGGTCCCTAAGCAACCCCGAATTCTTAGTGAAATCTCTGGGTGAGTCCCATTCTGGTCAATGTCAGTACACCATCTCTGGCCTTATCTGCATGTCCAGGCCAAGACTATTGTGGAAAATTTCAGAGATGTTGATACACCCTGTTTCCAACAAACTCAATAGACTTTGTTGTTGCCACGCAGGTAGGATCCCCACCAATGCTGAAAACCCAAGACTATTTTAATGGATGTCAAATCCCACAGCACTGAGGACCTCATTCCACCTCTCATTATCCACCATTTCCACACCATTGTTCTTGTAGCTGAGTTCTTATGGTGGATGTAGCATGCCCAGGATTTCTGACATCTTTCAGAACAGTGGATGGAAAGTATATATTTAAATATTTTCAGTATTTTCTCTGAAATATCACTGGCTGCTCTCTTTTTAAAAAAAAAATATTTGTTTTGATTCATTGTACACAAATGGGATACAGCTGTTTTTTCTCTGGTTGTACATGAAGTAGAGTCACACCATCCATGCAATCATACATGTACACAGGGCAATGATGTCCATCTCATTCTGTTATTACTCTTACTCCCCCAACCCAATCCCATCCATCCCTTCCCTCTATGCAATCCATCCTTCCTCCATTCTTTCCTTTCCATCCTAAGACATATGAGTCAGGCACAATGCACATCTTCAAAAGACAGTGTGAAATGTGGCCAAGGAAAATTTTCCCATCATGGAAGACTTCTTCAGACCTTTTATATAGGACTATTCCCACCATACCTGAGGTCACTGAAACTTTGGCCAGTGGGACACTATCAGAAAGGTTCCAAAAACTCTGGGCTTTTTATGTGAGAACCCCTCTCCCAAATGACCTCCATCTCCTCTGGTTCCATAGTCAAGAACCCCTCATCTTTCTGTGCTCTGTGTTCTCTGGGTTCTTCCCTAAACCTCCTCTCAACCACCATTGCTCTGTGCCTTCTGAGTACTGTGGGTATATGCCCCTTCCACCAGTGTTCAATCTTCTCTGAGTCTTGCCCTAAATCTCCACTCATCCATCATTGCTCAGGGTACTCTGAGTCCTGTGGCTGAGCACCCCTCACCCCACAGTGCTCAGTCTTCTCTCTCCTGTTCAAGGTTCCCCAAGGCAATACATGCTCTGACTCCTCGAGGACCTGTGGGTGAGTACCCCTCACCTGACAGTACTCAGTCTTCTCTGGGTATTGTCCTTAATCATCCTTCACACAGCATTCCTCAATGTCATCTGAGCTCTGTGGTAAGTGCCACTCACACACATGTGGTTAGTTCTCCCTGAATATTATTTGGAGTGTGATGAACCCTCCAGTCCTCTGTCTCCTCTATGTCCTCTGGGTGTGTGCCCCTCATCCAGCAGTGCTCAGTAAACTCTTGGACCTCTGGATGAGTGCCCCTCACCTAGCAGCGTTCTATGTTTTCTGGGACCTATACTTAATCTTCCCTCCCCTACCTTTTCTTAGGGTCTTCTGAGTTCTGTTGGTAAGGGCTTCTCTCCCTCCAGCACTCAGTACCCTCTGGGTATTTTGGTGTACACCCTTCATCTAACAGTGCCCACTCACCACTGAGCTACATGATTCCCTTGTGTTCTCTGGGTGAGCCCCTTTCCCACTAATGTCAGTACACCATCTTTGGATGTATCTCCTCGTCCATGCCAACACTATTGTGGAAACTCAGAGAAGTGTGGCTACTTCCTCTTTGAATAACCTGAGCACGGCTTTTGTGATGCAGTGCAGATAGCCTCCTAACCAATGCCTGAAATCCAAGACAGTTTTTTTTTTTTTTTTGCAGATCTGGGGATTGAACCCAGGGCCTTCTGCTTGCAAGGCAAGCACTCTACCAACTGAGCTATATCCCCAACTCCCAAGACAGTTTTTTTTTTAATTGTGGATGGATCTTTATTTTATTTATTTATTTATATGTGATGCTGAGAATTGAACTCAGTGCTTCACACATACTAGGCAAGCGCTTTACCACTGAGCCACAACTGCAGTCCCCCAAGACAGTTTTAATGAATGTCAATTCCAACAGCACAGAGGACCTCATTCCACCACTCACATTCCACCATTGCCATGCCATTCCTCGAGTGGCTGAATTTTTATTGTGATGTAGCATGCCCAGGATTTCTACCATATTTCTGAACTATGAATCAAAAGCACATATTTAAATATTTTCAGGATCTTCTCTGATATGTCACTGACTGCTTGTCAAGAAGGCAGGAGACCTTTTAGCATGTTTGGATAAGGCACAATGCATATCTTCAAGTGACAAGGTGAAATGTTGCCAAAGACAATTTTCCATCATATTGGAGGACTTACTCAGACCTTTGAAAAAGCACCCACCCCTGAGGTAACTAACACTTATACCCAAGGGACTCTCTTGGTAAGAGTCCAAAGGTTGTGAGTGATCTTGATGAGCACCCCTCTCCCAACAGAGGTCTGTCTCCTCTGGCTCCTGTGGTCAAGCACATCTCAACTAAGTTTTCTCTGACTTCTCTGGGTTCTGCCCTAAACCTCTTCTCAACCTTCATTTCTGAGGGTCTTTTGAGCTCTCTGGGTTAGCGTCCCTCTCCCACCAGTGCTCAGCTTTCTCTGGGTCCTGCCCTAAATTTCCTCTCATCCACCATTGCTCACTGTCTTCTGAGTTCTCTGGGTGAGCGCCATCACCCACTAATGCTCTAATTCCACTGGGTCCTATTAGTGACAGCCCCTCTCCTAACATGGCTCAGCCTTCTTTTGTGAAGCTGGTAAGTTAAATTCACCTAACTTGTCCTTACTCAGCCTCTTTTGGGTCCTTTGGGTGAGCTCCCCTCATCTAAAAGTGCTCAGTCTTCTCTCTTTTTTGTTCTAGGCTCCCCAATGCAATTATTTCTCACACTCCCCTGGATCCTGTGGATGAGCACACATCCCCTGACAGTGCTCATCCTCTGTGGGTCCTCTCCTTAATCTCCCTTTACAAACCATTGCTCAGGTTCATGTTAGTCCCTTGGTGAGTGTCCCTCACCCACAGGTTCTCAGTTTTCTGGGGATTTTATTTTGGAGTGCCCCTTAACCTCTAGTACTGTCTCCTCTGTTTCTTCTGGGTGAGAGCCCCTAATCCAGCAGACCTCAGTATACTCTGGGAACTCTAGGTGAGTGGCCATCACCAAGAAGTACTCAGTCTCCACTTTGCCATGTGCTAAATTCTCCTAGCCAATCTTTTCTCAGTCTTCTCTGGCTCCTGTGTGTGAACATATGTAACCTACCAATGATGACCCTTCTCTGGGTTCTGTCTTAACTTCCTCTACCCCACCATTGCTCAGCATCTTCTGAATCCTGTGGCTGAGTGCCCCTCATCTCACAGTGCTCAGTCTTCTCTGAGTCCTGTCCTTAATATTCTTTCACACACCATTGCTCAGGATATTCTTAGTCTATAGGTGTGTGCGCCTTGCACACAGGTGCTGTTTTCTCTAAATACTATTACCAAGCACACCCTACCATTCTGTTCTCAGTCTCCTCTTGCTCCTTTGCTGAGCACCATTTGCCCACCAGTATTCAGTCATATAGTTCCTCTGGGTCTGTGCCCTGCACCCACCAGTGCTCAGGGCACTTGGGTATGGGGGTGAGTGCCCTCGCTCAGCTGAGCCCAGACTCCTCCCTGTCCTGCACAGCCCCAGTTGGTCTTCATTGCAGTTGGTACTCTGTCACATGCTGGTGAGTACCACACTCCCTTTAGTGTTACTTCTTTATGAAAATATAGTGAATATCTTCCTCCAGTTCCCTGGGCACCCTTGGTCTTTGAGATTGAGTGAGATTTTCTTGTCTTGCCTGTCCCTGGTGGAGTTGGTTGTGGGTTGGTTCTGGGCTCTTGTTTGAGTTTATGTGCTTCTTCCTTCACTTGTGATGCAGGAGTGCTTCTGAACTGTGGTGACCTTCATGGCCCAGCTTGTGATAGTGCATGGAAATGTTGATCACCCTAGCTGAACTGTTCTATTCTCTTAGTTAGTGGATAGATCTGAGTTTGCTGACAATCTTTCTATAGGGCATCTTTCTTAGCTGTTGCAGAGTTGGCTGTGCTGAGGTTCAGAAGCCCTGAGGCAGAGATTTCCTGCACCAACACCTGAACCTCCCTCTGTACAGGCTGCCATCTTCCCCGAGCCTTCCCCTGGAGGAGCAGAATTGAGAAGAGCAACAGAAGCCCAGGCCAAGCAGTTGTTTGGGGAAAAGTTTTGAGTGGGATGGGCAGAAACTCTGCTTGGGTCCTGAGCCTCTCCTTGTGCTGCTCTGTAACCATCCTTGGATTTCAGAGAATCCCCGAGGCCCTCATCTGCAAATGTCTGGGGTGCCAGTGCATATCATTAACTGGGCTCTCTGAAGAGCAAACGTGAACTCATTATTAAATTCCCTGGTACAGAGGATGTGTGACCAGTTATTTACTAGTAATCTTAGACATGTTCTTTCCCTGATGGATTCCATGGGGCAAGTGCTGCTCACTACCTGCTTCCCTATTTGCTGCATTCCTGAGTCTGTATTCAGCTGATGGTGGCCATGGACTCACCAGGGACAAGGTCAGACTCCTCATATATGTTCACTGCTGTCTATTCAGAGAGATTTTCCTGAGCTGTCACTGGCTGATAAGTGAGTGTTTCTGACAAGAATGGTGATAGATAATTTCATCTACAAATAGTAAAACAAATCAAAGGGAACATTTGTTGCACTTGGCTCATTTGTGCAGGACAAGTGATTTTTCCTTGTGGAATGCATGCTAGTTTTGAATGCAGGAAGTGAGTTCTGCTGCACCCTCATCAATTCCCCTCAGTGCTTGACAGGGATTCCAGTGAGTAATAAAGATGTTTGCAGGGTCTCATCTTCCTGGGAATTGGGGACAATGTTTCCTATTGTCTTGTTTAATTTGCCTATGCTTGGGAATAATATTATATTGGATTTCTGGGAATTCTAGAGTCTTAGGGGATTTAGAACACAAGAATCAAACAGCTAATCATATTGGATATAACCAAGAAAGGCCCTTGTTTTGGGGTGATAAAAGTATAACTTGGAAAGAATGCTCTCATTTCCAGCAACTTACGCTAAATACACTGCAGATGGTGACTACTCCCAGATGACCTGGGGCAGAAAAACACGTTGTTCCCACCTTAACTCCAGATAAACAAGTCACAAAGTTGTTAAGGCTAGAAAAATAGTTCAAATTCTTCAGACACTTTTTGGTAATGCTTATTTGGTTAATGGAAAACCATGGTATCCTCCTAGGAACCCAGTTTCTGGTCCCTTAGATTGAGACCCCCCTTTATCTCCCACTGTCAGAATACACCTTGGTTGGCATCAAGTATATTGTAATAGAAAATGTACATGGAAAGCTCAACTCCCCTTTTTAGAATATTTAAAATATGTGAGACCCTGGTGTTTGCCTAGTTGCTCTGGACAGCTTTCTTGGGCAAAACAGGCTAATGCTTACTGGGCAAAAGTAGGAGGTGTAATCTAGCAAGAGCTATTGTTCCTATTAAACTAGTTAATAACCACTGTAAGCTTACATGTTGTTCATAGAAATGGCTTCGCACATGATGTTTCCCGTAATATAGAAAGTAGAACTAGTTAAAGGTTATATAGAAGAATGCTTAAAAATATTATGAAAAGCTGATAATATTTGATCTGCTAATACGTTTTGCCTATTGTCTTGTAGTTTGCATCAGTTTCCTTTTGTGTGGCCTCAAGATATTGTGCTCAAGCTAGAAGGTAACATAACAATGGTGTGTGGAAAAAATATAGTTAGAACTTAGCCTCAGATCACTGAGTCTGTGTTGCTTTGTTCTTGACCTTGCTGATGCCATCCCACTCACCAGAGACCACTGAGACACTTGTGCTAGGGTTTGAGCCTGGCAGAGTTCTACACATTTCTGTAGCTCTTCACCATGGAATGGCTACATAGGTGCACATTCCTGCATTATTAGTCCTTGCTTGATCCCTGCAATAAATGGAATCAATGCACCAAACATCACACCAGCCCACAGTAGGTGGTGGTTGCCTATTTCTGTGTTGTAGATGCATCATGCAACCTGGGATGGGCATGGCCAGGAAGAAAACTGGAGTAGAGCAGTGCCATGATTGCCTGTGACTCAGATGACTCCTGAGCAGGGGTGATAGCAGGACTGGGTGCCTGTGAACATGACTCAGATGAGTCCTGAGCAGGGGTGATTGCAAGATTACGTGTTGTGATCCTCAGGTCCAGGTGGGAGAACAGCAGCCCATGGATGCCTCATTCAGTTTCCTGGCCTTGGAAGTCAGGATGAGCTGACAGGCCCAAGAGCCCAGCCCTGTCTATGGCCAATCCTGGTTTCTGCATACAGGTTCCCAGTCACACATGGAGCCTAGGGAGATGAAGCTGAAATATCATGATTTGGAGTAGGGCTGCTCTGTCCACATCCCAGCTTTAAAGGCTCCTTGAGCCACTGCTTTTGTAGCTCCCCTGAAGGGTCCAGGCTGCTGTCCTCCCCAGGCTCCTCCAATATTATATCCTTTCCCATCATTCTTATCCTGTGGCCTCCCTGGTGCATCCCTCTTGAGGAACCCAAACCCATGGGCAGAGTTTGGCTTGGGCTCTGCTCACCTCCTCTGGACCTGAAGTCAGAACTTTAGGATATCACACTTGCCTCCAGGCAGAGCAATCCACAGGGACTTTCAAGAGAAAGAAAATCCACTTAAAACTAAGATGGAGGGCATAGGCATCCACTCTTGTGATCCCTGAGGGCCAACACTCGCAACATCAATTACAGGAGAGCCAGGTGGTCAGATGGCTCCCTCCTGGTGGGTGAAGAAATTTTTTAAAGTGAAAATACCAAGTGCAGGGGGGAGGAGTTGAAATGGACATTTCCATACATACCACACATCCTATGAGCCAGTGGAAAAAACTTGGAAAGCATGTGGGACACAGGAGAGGCACGCATCCCAGCCCCAAGCTCACCTTCCTGGGGTCACTGATGAGATAGAGCAATCAGAGAAGGTTCTGCAACTAGACCATGTCTAGAAATTGTGAAACCCCTGAAAGGGGAGGAGGAGGTGTTCATGCAGTAAGTCAGAAGGGGCCCATCATCCCTGCAGGGCAATGTGATTTGGACATTGTTTCTAAGGCCAGGGAGGGAGTGCTCCAGTGGTTAAGAGTGAAGATGAAGCAGCAGAGGAGCTGGACTCAGTGCAGGACCACAGTGAAGCTGCAGAGGACACCTTGGGAGTGGGAGCAGGCACTGTGGGATGGACTCAGTCAAGGTGCCCTGGCTCTGCACATGTGTGGTTCTGCAGTTTGACCATGGGGTCATGTGTATTTCTGCACAGGTAGGTGGATCATGGAAGACTGTGACAATCCTTAACTGGGTCTCCAGGAAATGGCTGTTTGTGTGCTGGATGATAGACATCCGTCCTTGCACAGGGGCCTCTGCTCAGGCCCCTTGCCTCTTCTTGGAGAGCCCTGCATTGCAGCCTGCAAGTCCCTGTGGCCCTCTCCCAGCAGCCCTGTACCTTCCTCTGCAAGTTCGCATCCCTCAGCCCTGCCCAGGCCAGGCCTCCATGTCAACCTCAAGAGGGCATGGCCACAGAGCTGGCAACATCACCCTTGAGACCAGAGTGGCCCTCTCTGAGCTGTAGGACTAGTCTTCCCCAAGTCCAGCCCAAGCAATGGTAGTGAGTATCTTTGGGGGTGTTCTGGAGGCTCCACAGGGATTCAGGGTGTGGAGGTTTGGTGGAGAGGCAGAGAACCCGAGCAAACACCATGTAGGGGCGTGGGGCAGGAAGGGCAGTGCACTGGGAGGGGACACCGATTTGGGTTCTGGCCTGAGGGCATGATGGCAGGAGGGACTCCTGACTCCATACTGTTGGGGAGCCATGAGGGCAGAGGTTCCATTGATGAGAGCACCTGTTCTGTCCTGACTCCTGCAGGATGCTCCATACACCTTGGGTCCTGTACCATCTGTCTTATGTCTGTAAAGGATCAGTGATTGCCTCAGTTTCCAAGTGACTGAGGGGACTCAGGGAGTTGATATCCCTTGGCCAGTGGTACCCAAGCAATGAGGGGCAGACCAGGTACCAGAACCCATGCCGAAGTGCCCAGGGGCCACACTCTGCCTGGTACTGCCAGCATCCTTCAGGGGAGGAAGCAGACAGAATCTGGTCAAGGACAGGGCCAGATTCTGTCCTGTGGACTGTAAGGCTGTTCTTTCTGGGTATTCCAGTGAGATGACAGGCTTGGTCTACTAAACAGTTGTCCCCGAGGGAGTCCGAAGGGGCAGTGTGCTCATTTAGAGACTTGGAATTTCCTAGCTTTAACTCCTGGAGCACAGATAAGCCTGTGTGTACAGAGGAGATGAGGCACAAAGCCAGGGGTCAGTTCGCCCGGTGACCAAAATGCTTTGTGTCCTACGTGTTCCCTCCAACCTCTATGATGAGCAATGACTCTATGACCTTCAATGTTCATGATTTTGACTGACCAAATGATATGTTGTCCATCATTTGCCTCCATGGCCTGAGTGAACTTAGTATCCCCTATCACCCCCATACCCTCTAAGTCCTGAGTTGAACTACTGGCCTATGTAGCCTCAATGGCCTTAGCCTCTGTGATATGTGCAGCTTTTATGACCTACAAAGTCTCCATAGCCTCAGTATTCCATATAGCCTGGGTAACATGTATGGCTAGAATGTCCATAATGCCAGCATTTCATTGATCCAAGTCACCTCAATGAATTGAGTGGTATTTATGAACAGTGTAACCTCAACATGTACAGCCTCAATGGCCTGCAAAGACTATCACAACTGTATAGCCTTTATGGCCTGAGAAGTCTAAATGATAACAACAGACTGTATGCCCGCAGCATCCACTATGACCTTGTTGAATTAATCGGCTGACTCACTCTGTCAGCTCTATTACCTTCATAACTTCTACAGTCTGAGTAACCACTAAGATCCACCTAGCTTCTAAGGATGGACTAGTCTCTCTATACTACACACATTCTGTAATATCAAAAGCCTCTAAATTGTATAGACTCTATGACCTCTGGTGCCTCTATTAACACACCTTTAGACTTTATGGTCTCAGTGGGGTGTATGTTCTGAGTACAACTTTGACTTACAAAGCCTCTATGATTGTCTAGTCTCTATCACTGAGTACATCCACGACTTGCATAGTCTCTTTCATTCAACTGTCTATGTCTGGCAGAGCCTTTGACTTTCATAGCCTTTAAGGCCTAAGTAGAAAAAGTGACCTTTGTGGTCTTTATAGCAAGAGTAGTGACATTGTGTGCAATCAGAGACATGAAAAGTACTCCATTTGTGTAAAATAAATCAAAATTAATTCTGCTGTCATGTATAACTAAATATAACAAACAATAAAAAATGTAGCTAAGTGACCTTAGCAGCTGCTATATTCCATGTAGTCTCTATGACTTACATAGCCTCTATTACTTATGCAGCCTCTGTGGTATTTAAAGTCTGTATGACCTTCATAGCCTCAGACTATTATCCTGAAAAGCCTAAATGAACACTTTAGCCTCTATGATCTCAGTTGGTTATCATCGTCTTGTCTCCCGCAACAAAGACACGATCCCGGGAATGTGTATGTGGCTCTTTATTTTGCATGCATGCTTCTTTTTTCTCTTTCCTCTCTCTCTCTCTCTCTCTCTCTCTATCTTATAACCTCAGTTGACCAATCACAGAACTTTCACGTGGAGCATGCATGGGCAAGCATAGACAAAGGCTTAAAGCATGAACCAGACACACGTGTGGCCAGTTTACAACCAACCAATAGGAATAACTTTCGCAGAGATACACTTGTTTACTCCGTGGCAACAGCAGAACTGGCATACCGCCAGGTGCCATCTTAAGAGACCATAGGGAGTGTCCGGACCACCCCAACAGCTCCCCCTTTTTTCTTTTATAAAAGAATGGCAGTTGAGTGGTCAATACTTGTTCTTACCCGTCCTCAAAGAATGCATAGTTTGATGCACCTTCTGTTTTAGGTTGATACAAGATCACCACTTCATTACCCGTCTTTGACTACGTCCAGCATTCTAAGCCATATAGCAGGGGAGCTGCCCGACTCTATGGCAGACAAGGCCTGATGAATGGCTTGTTGATCTATTATTTGAGCCTTACATAAGGCAATTACCCAATGGAGCAAAAATAATATTGCTATTATCAAGAGAAGCAGCATTGCAAAGAATCCGAACCACTGTTTTCCAAAAGTTAGAAAAGATTGGAACATTTTAAACATCTGTCTGGTTGAAAGAGGCTGTGCTTTAGTAGCATTGGTAGTCAATATTTGAAAAGTTAGAGTATATGGCAGACGTAATGCAGAGTCCTGGTAAAGCTTGAATACAACTGGAGAAGACCAATTGTCCTAAGATGTCCACTTGATCTTGTAATAAATTGACGTGTTGGTTTAACATATAGATGTTCATTAATGCCAGACCGAGCACTCAAAGCCCGAGCAGTAGCAGAAGTCACACTGTTCAAAGCTTGAGCTGCAGGAATAGACACAGCAAGGGTGGCCCCAGCCGTGGCAGCTGCTGCAGCTGAGACTGCAATGGCAGCTATGATGGCCGCTGTGATCCAAAAGTCACGTCTGGTCCTGATGAATATGCTTAGGTCTCCTGTATTTACGCGTACAGGCATGGGGATGTAGGTAGGGACATGAAGAACAGCTCCAGTATGTTTTGTATCATTCCAGCAGGTAGACATTACACAAGATCCAGATACAGAACAATTGAGGGAAATATTGGTTACACTTGTCTGATTAAATAGTAGGAAAAGGAATGGGGGGTAGACACACACAGGTGTAGGCCTAAAGGTAATATTGACGTTACAGGTGTTAATAGTAACATTAGATTCAAATGTTCCTCCCCCATAAGAATAACTACAGTTTTTTATACTCCCACCATTAATCATGGCCATAGCACTAATTTGAGTACAGGTAGTTTTGCGATTACATAACAGCCATATATCAGATGGATTAGCTACAGACGACATGAGAGGATTTTGAAAAGAAAAGTTAAGTCCCTTCATACTACTATTCTCATAGGTAGAAAATTTTGGAGAGAAGGTAAAGCTGTGGTCAGGAGTAACAAAGACAGTGGATAAGCTGCTTTGACAACCTGTGGGAGAAGGCGGCCAAACCAATCCTGATTTGCAGCGTGGGAAAACATTAGGTTGTAATGGGACAGAATCATTATTTTTTGGGAACATACGAGGCACAGTGCCCTGTGTCACAACAGTCTGATTCCCTAGCACAATGCAAGTGGGTTCAGAACCAAAAGAAAAAATGTAACTATTGTAAAAGCATAAACTGCTTGGTAAGAGTAGCTGTGAGAAATTGTTAGACTCTTCAGAAGGATCAAAAGGCAGGGTAAAAAGAAGCATGGAAGACTCATTAGATAGAGGCATAGGGTAAGGCCATGCCCGTACTATAGCCCAGAGGTTAGTTTTTTCCGTTGTCCATCCTGGCACTGGGTTGTTCAGTCCCTGAGTTATCTGGAGCAGGTGCAAGAACAGGATCATCATCTTTAATCTTGTCTTCTTGGGGAGATGGAACAAGATGGTCCTCTCCAGGACCCAAATCGGTGCTTGTTGATCCTGTGGAAACAAGCAGACAGACCCTCGGGCCCAGTGCAAAACTGGATCTGGTCCTTTCCAACAACCTGTTAAGACATCTTTCCATTTAACCATGTGCTTAAGAGATATGGTAGGTGCACAATGATGATCAGCAGCCAAGCGCCCATCATCATGCAAGGTTAAAAAATTTAAAATAAAGAGGATCAAATTAAGTTTATCTTTAGGAGATATGAAGGATAATCCTACTCCCCATTTTTGTTTTTGTAGATGATTTTTTAATGTTAAGTGAGCTCGCTCAACTATAACTTGACCCTGGCGGTTGTAAGGAATTCCAGTAAGTAAATGAATTTGAAATGTGTCAGCAAATTTCTTAAAGCTTTGAGAAGTAAAAGCTGGTCCATTGTCTGTTTTAATTTGTTTAGGAATACCCCAACTTGCAAAGGCTTGTAAACAATGTTGGATAACATTTCTAGCTTTTTCTCCAGTATGTAGGGAAGCCATAACCATTCCTGAATATGTGTCTACTGAAACATGTACATATTTGAGGTGGCCAAACTCAGATATGTGTGTGACATCCATCTGCCATACATGATTAGATAATAGACCATGGGGATTAACTCCAAATGATTGAACTGGAATAAGAGGAGCACAATGTTGACAGGACTTAACTATATCTCAAGCAAGATTTTTTGAAATGTGGAATTTTCTATTTAATATGGTAGAATTGACATGGAATTTTTTATGAAAAGATTTAGCCTGCTCCTCTAAGGTAAAAATAAAATCGTGTGTGGTTGCTTTATCTGCTAAATCATTGCCCATAACAAGAGGCCCTGGAAGATTAGTATGAGCTCTAATGTGACCAATAAAAAAGGGATGTTGACGTTGCACAATCAAGTTTTGTAAGGTAGAGAAATAAGGTGCTACAGTGGATGTAGGTGGAATATACGGCACTGATTCCAATACTAATAAGGAATTTACCACATATTTGCTGTCTGAAAGTAAATTAAAGGGTTTATCAGAGAGTAAAATAAAAGCCAAAACCACTGTGGCCCATTCAGTGACCTGAGCAGAGGTAGATTGAATGATAGTAGTATAAGTCTTGTCATTAATTATTACAGAACCAACTCCATTTGTTGACCCATCAGTAAATGCCACAGAACAATTGTCTAGAGGTTGAACTCTAGTTATTTTAGGAAAAATAATAGGAGTATTTTTGCATTATTGAATCCACGGATGTTTAGGGTAATGATTATCAAAATCAGCTGTGGTAGAAAAATGGATTATTGCCCAGTCGGGATCATGATTAATAAACCACTGAATTTGTTCTGGCCCATATAGGGAAATAATTTTGTCCGGATGAGTACCTAAGGTGATCATGCATTCTTTTAAGCCTTTTAATATAATCTGAGCTACAGCTGCTGGATATGGCTGTAACATTTTTCATGGCGAACTAGTTAAATGAATACTTTGTAGAGGGCCACCTTGCCATAGAATGCCAGTAGGACTATGACTCTCTGGTAAGGTTATTAAACATAGTGGCTGATCTGGATCTCAGCGAACAGCTTGGCATGATTCCAATCGTTGTTGGACTAATACAATAGCTTGTCTAGCTTCTGGCGTTAAAATCCTCTTTGAATTTAAGTCTGGATCACCCTTTAGGATGTCAAACAAAGGTTTCAATTCTCCAGTAGATAATTTTAAATAAGGTCTAATCCAGTTGATGGCTCCTAATATTTTTTGAAAATCATTTAAAGTATTTAAATGATCTACTCTAATAGTAGGCTTTAAAGGCTTAACTGCAGTAGCAGATAATTTGGTTCCTAAATAGCTTTGTGATTCATCCATCTGTATTTTTTCAGGAGCTATTGTAAGTCTCCAATTTTTTAACTCTATTGTCATATAGAGTAAAGCCTCTTCTAGTATCTGTCTGTTATGGTGGCATAGAAGAATATCATCCATATAATGATAAAGCAGTAATTCTGGAAACTTTTGATTAGTAGTTTTTAAAGCCTTGTCTACAAATAGTTGGCACAAGGTGGGACTGCTAGCCATTCCTTGAGGTAGTACTACCCATTCAAATCTTTGATCAGGTTGAGAATGATTAATAGCAGGCAGAGTAAAAGCAAATCTCCAGCAATCATCCTTATGTAAAGGTATGGAGAAGAAACAGTCTTTTAAATCTACTATAGTAGTAGGCCAATTTTGTGGTAATGCTGAGACAAGGGGTAATCCACATTGAATAGGGCCCATAGGGAACATTTGGCTATTAACAGTCCTAAGATCGTGTAACAGTATCCATTTCCCAGATTTCTTTTTTTATGACAAATATAGGAGTATTCCAAGGAGAAGTGGATGACTGTAAATGTCCTGCATCAAACTGTTCTTTAACCAACCTGTGAGCAGCCTCTAATTTTTCTTTGGTTAGGGGCCACTGAGGGATCCAACGAGGCTTATCATCCTTCCATTCTTTTGGTATAGTAGTTTTATCAGTGGCCCCAACTAAAAACCCAGTCCTCGATTCTTTTTAAAATGCTTAGGGAATGGTATAGGTTGAGCTATTCCTTATTCTCGTTTTCATAATCCCTGATAATCTTTATATCCCATGGATTTAATTATATTTTTAACAGGGGAACCGAAAATATTTTCAGTGGTTAATTTAAGATCCATTTGGCTTAACACATCTCTTCCCCATAAGGAAATTGGTAATGCACATATATAAGGTTGAAACAATCCACTGTGTCCTTCTTTATCTTTCCACTGCAAAGTAGCAGTACTTTGGTCTGGGCTTTCAGCTATTCGTAATCCTCGAAGAGTTTGATTAGCTTTGACAATTGGCCAATCTTTAGGCCAGTCAAGAGACTTTATTATGCTTTTGTCGGCCCCCATGTCTAGGAGCCTCCAAAACTCCTTTTCTCTAATTGTCAAAGTCAATAAGGGTCTTTCCTCTAGGCCCAAAGTTAAACAAGCCAACGGCTCACCTGATGATGCTAATCCCTGATTTCCTCTAGACACCGTTTTACTAGGATATAGGTTATGTTGGCTGGGCAAAATGAGCATCTGAGCAATTCTATCTCCTGGAGATATGACTGTTATTTCTTTTGGGGAAGAAACTAGGATTTTAACTTGACCCTTGAAATCAGGACCAATGACTCCTGGATGTACAATAAGTCCTTTTAAGATAGTGGAACTTCTGCCAAGTAATAACCCTACTGACTCAGCAGGAATAGGGCTTTGCCAATCTGAATTTATGGCTTGTACTCCCATGTCAGGAGTTAGGACCAATCTGGAGGTGGCACAGACATCCAGTCCTGCGCTTCCTGTTGTTGCTCTCCGTGGTCCATAAGAGGGTACCAGTTTCTTGGCACCTGCTGAATCACCCCGTATATTTGTTGTGGGCCCCGGGGAGCTGGGCCTAGCTTCCCGTTTTTTGGAGGCCCAACATTTGGCCCTAGGGGATTGCCATCAATATCATGAGTAGATCTACATTCCCCTGACCAATGATTTCCCTTTTTACACCTAGGTCATAACCCTGGTTTAGGCCTGTGTGGCTCTCGGGCTGTATTACCTGCTTCAGGACTGTGTGCTTTAATGTGTCCTGGCCTTTTACAGTAAAAGCAGGCTCCCAGAGAGCCCCCTCTCTGGTGTTTTTGTTCAGCATGCAGACTTTGTGTTATAGCTGCCTCTAAAACCTGACCTTGAACCAGAGTCATTAATGACCAGAGTCATTAATGTCCCTACAAACCTTTAGGTAAGCGGAAAGGTATTTATTTTTCCATGGTCTAATAGCTTCTTTACACCATTTATTAGCTTGTTCATATGCCAATTGTTTTACCAATGGCGTAGCTTGTTCTGCATCTCCAAAAAAATGAGAAGCAGTTTGAATCAGGTGGTCTACAAAGTCAGCATATGGTTCATTTGCTCCCTGTATTACCTTAGATAATTGCCCCTGTAGATTACCAGACCCTTGTGATGTCTTCCAGGCTTTAGTTGCTGTGGCTGCTATCTGCATATATACTGCTGGAGGATAATGTGCTTGGGCCTGGACAGTTACATAGTTTCCTAAACCCATTAACATACCAACGTTCCAATCTGGGTGTCCTGCGGCAGCATTGCACTTTGCAGTGCCTGTGCAATATTCTTGCCATGCTATTTTCTTCACATTAAATATTGACCTCCAGATAAGTTGGCTCTAGCCAAATTTATCCAATCTCTAGAGACCAAATTAAGCCCTGCCAAGGATTCCAACAATGACACTGTAAAGGCAGCTTGAGGCCCATAAGTACTAACTGCTTCCTTTAACTGTTTAACTAATTTAAAGTCTAAAGCTTGATGATACCTTTGGTTTTGAGCATCCTCAAAAACTGGGAAACAGGTATTAGATAGATCTGTCCAAGCATCTGATGGATTACATGAACATGCCCCTGAGCAATAGCTAGCATAAGGGAGAGGTGGTGCAGTTGGTTCAACTCTATCTGGAGGATGTAAGTTCTCTAATTTTAGGTCCTTAAACTTTGAATCTAATTCCTCCCCAGTAAGTTCTTCCTCATCCTCACTTCCTGTTTCTGAGGAATTAACAGACTGCAAAGATCATTCTTCCTTAACTTCCTCTAGAATTGTGTTTCCCTCCTCTATAGAATCCTTAAATTTGTCTTTTTTAGCAGTCAAACAGCCCTTAACAAGGGCCCATATAGCCATCGTGCCTGTCAGCAGTGGCTGTTGAGCATTAGCTTTTCGTAAATCTTCTCCTAAATGCTCCCATTGTGGAATATTTAATAGGCCCTTATCTAAATACCAGGGGGCTTGGTGTTCTATTGTCTTCAAAAATCCTCGGCCAGTCTGTGCTTTTAAAGGAGTTCCACCCGCTTTGAGAAGAGCTCTTAACGGGCTCTCCATGTGAACCCTGGAAATTTCTGAGCCCATAATTGAAACTATACAATAACTCCTATGATCTAAAAACGAAAACAGAAAAGCTGGATTCTACAGTTTACTTGTAAATGTTTTTCTCGCCACTTTACCGTGGACCTTGACTTTTCTCGCGACTTTACAATGGACCTTGACTTTTCTCACCACACTACCATGGACCTTGATCTCATCGCTTCCCGCAAACCTTAGTTGCCCTTTGCAAAACTTTAAACTTAATTTTATTTACTGGTTTTCATTCACTTACTCTGGGAGAGGTCCCGGGTTTTGGCACCACTTATCATTGTCTTGTCACCTGCAACAAAGACACGATCCCCGGAATGTGTATGCAGCTCTTTATTTTGTGCACACGTTTCTTTTTTCTCTTTTCTCTCTCTCTCTCTCTCTCTCTCTCTCTCTCTCTCTCTCTCTCTCATACCCTCAGTTGACCAATCACAGAACTTTCACATTAAGCATGCATGGACAAGCATAGACAAAGGCTTAAAGCACGAACCAGACACACGTGTGGCCAGTTTACAACAACCAATAGGAATAACTTCTGCAAAGATACACTTGTTTACTCTGTGGCAACAGCAGAACTGGCATACCACCAGGCACCATCTTAAGAGACCATAGGGAGTGTCCAGACCACCCCAACAGTTGGTCATGATTACCTTTGCACCTATGAGGTTTGAGTAGCCTCAAAGTCTGTGAACAAGCACAATCTGTGTGCTCTGTACACCTGCATAACCTCTATGACCTGAATTACCACTAATAACTGAATGGCTTCTATGATCCCAGTTTCCTCTCTAACCTATGTTGTCCCTTCAACTTTCATTGCCTCTGTGATCTATAGAGCCTCTATGACCAAATAAACACATGACTTGTGCAGCCTTTGGGTCTGAGTAGACTCTTAGACCTGCATGATCTCTTGGAGCTAATAACCCCTATGGCCTGCTTATTTTCTAGGTCCTGAATTGATTCTCTTGCCTGCTTTCCTGGAATGACCTTAGTAGCATCTATTATCTGTGTAACATCTGTTCCCTAAAATATCCATTATGATCTGCACAGACTCTGTGTCAGAATAGACACTCTGCTCCTCCTAGGCTTTATGGTCCAAGTGGCATCTAAGACCTATGTAGTGCCTATGACCTGAGAAGTTTCTATTGTATATATTTGTTGGGTGTTTTCTGTGCTGTCTTTGTGTCCTGAGTATCCCAAATGCACTTAGTAGCCTCTATGACATGCATAGCCAGTATGGGATGAGTAGTCTCTATTTCCTTAAAAAGCTGTATGACTTATGTAGCCTCTAGCATGAATAGCACCTATGACCTACATAGTATCTATGGTTTGAATAGCCTCTTTGGCTTCTTAGCTCTGTGATCTGCTTGGATTTTTATGACATGAGTATCCTAAATGACTTCAGTATCCTTTTTGACCTCAGTAGACACTTTAACCTTGAAGCCTTTATGCCTTGAGTAGCCACTATGAACTGCACAGTCTCTATGGCCTTTGAACCCTCTATGCTGGTCATACACTATGACATATATATCCTGTGCAATCTGTATATCCTATATAGTCAGAGTATCCTCTGTGTCCTGTGTACCTTCCATGATATAAATAGACTCAATGATCAGCCTAGCTTCTATGGCTTTATAGCTTCCATGACATGAATAGCTTCTAAAATATGAATAACCTTGAAGAACATATAGCCTAATGTCTTGAGTATGCACTGGAGGTTGAATACCCTCTATTCCATGAGTAGTCTAAATTACCTTAATAGCCCTTGACCTGCATAGCCTCTATGGCTTGAGGAATCTTTTTGATCTTCATGGCTTTATAACCTGAATATCCCTTGCATATATGTTGTGCATAGCTTCTATGGCCTCAGTAGCCTCTGTAAACTGTTTATCTTTTATGGCCTCAGTAGCCTCTGTAAACTGTGCTTCTTCTGTTATCTATGCAACTTCATTGTCCTTCATAGCCTCTATGACCTGGGAAACCTCTATGGTCAGCATAGCTTCTGAGGCCTAAATAGTCACTATGATTGATATATTTCTCTAAGTCCTGTGTAGCTTTCATGTCCTGATTAGCTTCTAAGAAATGCATGGCCTCTGTGAACTGTGTAACCCCTGTGACCTCCATAACCTCATAGACCTGCATAGTGCCTATGTCCTTGGTTTCTTCAGTGGTATTTCTAACCTCTATGTCCTGAGTGGCAAATTTAATCTACATAACCTGCATGGCCTGCCTATCCTGTATATGTGCCAGAGACTCTTTATCTAACATAGTCTATGTCCTATTAAACCCTTAAGGCTTGAGCAGCAAAAATGATCTCAGTAGCTACTACAGCCTTAGTAGCCTAAATGAACTTAAAATTCCCTATGTCTTGTGTGGACTCTGTGTCCACAATGTATCTATGACCTTCTATGTATCCCTGTAGCCTCTTTGACCTGATTAGACTCTATGACCATACCATCTACGACCTGCATATATTCTTTGACACTTGTAGCCATTAGAGGTATAAATCATTTTTGTCTGTGTAGACCATATGACCTGCCTAGCATGGATTGCACATGATCTATTGCCTGCATATCTTTTATGATCAAGAAACTTGTATTAATGGATTAGCCAGTTTCAGTATTGTAAACACTGTCCATTTTATCTTCTTTTTAAAGAAAATTTTTTGAATTTTTTATTTGTACATACATTTGTACATAATGGTAGGATTTGTTACATATTCAAAAATACACACAATATGACACTATAATTTGGCCAGCATCATTCCTGTTTCCCACCTTACCATTCACTTCTCCCACCTGCAATCCTTATTTTTTTCTCTATGCTACTGATTTCAATTTTCTTGAGATTCACACACAGATGCATAACTTTCTTTTCCCTTTTATTCTCTAGCTTCCACATATGAGAAAAAATAATGTTCCTCTACCTTCTGAGTATTGCTTATTATGTGTAGCATAATGTTCTCAATTTCCATCTATTATTTTCACATTTTTAAAATTTATATTTTAAATTTTTACAGATGTAATTTTGATTAATTGTACACAAATGGGGTACAACTTTTTCATTTCTATGGTTGTGCATGATGTACATTAATACCATTCATGTAATCATACATGTACATAAGGTAATGATGTCTCTCTCATTCCACCATTTTACATACCCCCAACCCCCTCTCCCTCTCATTTCCCTCTTTGTAATTTAAAGCTCCTTCATTCTTCTCTAACCCCCCACCTCCCCGCTCTGATTATATATCATCATCAACTTATCAGGGAAACCATGTGGCCTTTGTTTTGGGGGATTGGCTTATTTCACTTAGCATGATATTCCCAATTCCATCCATTTATCTGCAAATGCCATAATATTATTCTTCTTTATGGCTGAGTAGTATTCCATTGTGTATATACCACAGCTTCTTTATCCATTCATCTGTTGAAGGGCATCTAGGTTGGTTCCACAGTATAGCTATTGTGATTTGACCTGCTATATACATTGCTGTGGCTGTGTTACTGTAGTGATAACTGGGTCAAAAGGTGGGTCCATTCCAAATTTCCTGAGGAATCTTCACACTACTATCCAGAATGTGTATTAATTTGCACCTCCACCAGCAATGTAAAAGTGTGCCTTTTCCCCAAAGCCACACCCACATCTATTATTGTTTGTGTTCTTCATGATAGCCATTCTAATTGGAATAAGATGAAATCTTAGAGCTGTTTTATTTTGCATTTCTCTAATTACTGCAGACGTTGAACACTTTTTCATGTATTTATTCATCACCTGTACATCTTCTTCTGTAAAGTGTCTTTCCAGATCCTTGGCCCATTTATTGATTTGGTTCTTTGTATTTTTGGTGTAAAGTTTTGTAAATTCTCTATAAATTTTGGAGATAAGTTCTCTGTCTCAAGTGGATGTGGAAAAGATTTTCTCCCCATCTGTATTCTTTCTTTTCACATTATTGATTGTATCCTTTACTGAGGAAAAGCTTTTTAGTTTGAGTCCATCCCATTTATTGATTCTTGCTTTGATTTCTTGTATCCATTTACATACAAATGACATAATTTTATCTTTCCTTACAGACAAAAATATTTTGCATATATATACCACATGTTCGTTTCCATTGATCCACTGATAGACACCTTGGCTGGTTCTGTAGTTTGCTTACTGTGAATTGTGCTGTTATAAAGTTGGAGAACACAGATACTGCTATATTAAGATGAATAATTCCCTACAATATACACTGAGCATTGGTACCATTGGGCTATATGGCAGTTCTATTCCTAGTCTTAGAAATACTCATACTGATTTCCATAATCGTGTACTAATTTGCCATCCCACTAACACTATAAAAAGTCTTTCTTTTTTCCACATGTTCTCCAACATTTACTTTTGCTTTCATTCTGTATGATGGCCCTTCTGACTAGAATTAGAGGAAATTTCAGTGTAGTTTAGCTTTGAATTTCCTTATTAGTAATGATTTTGAACCTTTTTAATGTATTCCTTGGCCAGAATTTTCCTGTTGAGATGTGACTGTATAGGTCATTTGGTGATTTATTAATTAAGTTATTTATGGGTTTGTCATGTTAAGTAATTTAAGTTATTCTTAAATTCTGAGTATGAATCTTCTTTAAGAAAAGTATCTAGCAATGATTTTCTCTCATTCTGTTGCTTCTCCACATTCTAAGTTTCTTTTTTTTTTCTGTGCAGAGGTTTAAAATTGATTCCATCTCATTTATTAATACTTGACATTAATTCTTCAGCTTTAGTGGACCTACTGAGAAAGTTGCTACATGTGCCTATAGGTTGGAGTGTTGATCTAAAGTTTTCTTCTAAGGGTTGCATAGTTTCTGGTCTAATTTCAAAGTTTTTATTCCATTTTGAATTGATTTTCTGTGAAGAGTGATGATAAGGTTATTGTCTCATTCAAATGCATATGAATAACCATTTTCCCCAAGCACAATTTGATAAAAAGACTGCTTTGTCAAAGGTATGCTTTTGTCCCCTTAACATCCAAGATCTATACAGCCTCTATGGTCTTTGTTAGCCTCTACAGCCTTTATAAAACCTATTATCTATGTATTTCCATGACATGTGTAGCCTCTATGACTTGTGCAACCTCTATGAAATGTGTTTCTTTTGTCTCTGAATAACCTAAATGAACTTTATAGCATATATGCCCTTAGCAGGTTTCATAACCTCTGAAGAATCTATGACCTGAGTGTGTTCTATGTTTTGTAAAGCCTCTGTTACATGTATAACCTTTATGACCTTAGTAACCTGCAAGAATTTAGTAGCCTCTATCTACTGTGTAACTTCTATGATATGCATAGGTTGTTTAACTTGTGTAACCTGGGTAGCCTGAATATCCAGAACCTCTATTACCTGAGTAGATTGAAAGCCCTTATCACCTCTTCAGCCTCAGTGGCCAATGTAAATACTATAATCTGAGTGTCATCTAAGACTTACTAAGACTTACATATTGCCAGTGACCTGCTTCATCTCTGTCTCCATTACAGCTTATGTGGTCTCTGTGATCTGTTTATCATCCCTGATCTGTGCATCTTTATTGGCCCATGAAGCCTCAGTGACTGAGTGTTGTCTGTGATGTATCCAACCTCTATGAGCTGCTTAGCCTTAATGACATGATAAGTCTAAATAACCTTAGCAGCCCCATGACAAGTGATGCCTTATGATCTGTGAAGCCTATGTGATATTATTGACTCTGGGTTCTTAGTGGATGCTATATCCTGCATAGTATCTTTGGCCTGAGAAATAAAAATGACCTTAGTAACTGCTGTGACCTTTCTACTCTCCATGGCCTAAATAGCCCCCATGGCCCATTAGGTATTTATGGCCTTAATAGCCTCTAGTATAAGCATACCCTTTGTGACCTGGTTAAGTTACCTGTCTTAAATACACTGTGACATTAATAACATCTATGGCAAGAGGAGGCTCTATGGACTGTACATTCTCTATGGCATGCAAAAACTTTATGGCATCAATATTCTAAATGAACTGAAGAGCCTCTATTACTTAATACCCTAGGAATATGTAATATATATGACCAAGGATCTTTGGCCTGAATAGACAGTATAACCAAAGAAGCATAAATTATTTAAGTAGCCTCTATGACATGACTGAATCCTAATGCTTGAGTAGTCTGAGACATGGTTAGCCACTTTCACCTGAGTACCCTCATTGATTTGAGTAACCTCAATGTCCTTAGTTCTCCCTATGATTTGGGAAGCTTCTATGGACACCATACCCTCTATAACCTGGGTAGCCTCTATGACCTGCAGAGCCATTCTGGACTTTGTACCCTGTATAACCTGCACAACATCCATGACCTATGTATCTTTCATGACAAGAGCATCTCCTATGTCCTGTTTATCCACAAGGTCTATGTAGCCTCTATGTCATTTTCAGTTCTATGGTCCTTTGAAGCTTCAGAATTCTAAATGTCCATCATTTACATTGTGACTTCTGTAGTCTTCATGACTTGAGTAGACAAAATCACATTAGAAGTCTCTAATGACCTGAAAAATCTCTATGATTTGCATAGCTTCTATTATGTGTTTAGCCTTCCTTTCCATGTGGCCTCTGTGACTTAAGCAGCCTACATAGCCTTAATAAGCACTTTGACCTAGGTAACTTCTATGGCCTCTTCAACATCTAAGGCTCCAACCTGTTTGGCCTGAGTAGACAAATGACCTGAGTAGCCTCTATGTCCTGTGCAGACTTCATAGACTGAGTGTCTTAAAATTCCTCACTACAAATTATATGATGCT
>JAJEJO010001141.1:270279-408333 GCA_020662805.1 Glaucomys volans | reverse complement strand
TTTTTGCATCTATGTTCATTAGAGATATGGGTCTGAAATTTTCTTTCTTTGATGTGTCCTTCTCTGGTTTTGGTATCAGGGTGATATTAGCTTCATAGAATGAGTTTGGAAGGGTTCCCTCCTCCTCTCTTTCGTGAAATACTTTGAGGAGTGTTGGAATGAGCTCTGCTTTGAAGGTCTTGTAGAACTCGGCTGTGAATCCATCTGGTCCTGGACTTTTCTTTGTTGGTAGGCTTTTGATGACTTCTTCTATTTCATTGCTTGAAATTGATCTGTTTAAGTTGTGTATGCCCTCCAGATTCAGTTTGGGTGGCTCATATGCCTCTAGGAACCTGTTGATGTCTTCCATGTTTTCTATTTGGTTGGAGTATAAATTTTCAAAGTAGCTTCTTATTATGTTTTGTATTTCAATTGTGTCTGTTGAAATATTTCCATTCCCATCACGAATTTTAGTAATTTGGAGTTTCTCTCTCCTTCTTTTCGTTAGCGTAGCTAAGGGTTTATCAATTTTGTTTATTTTTTCAACGAACCAACTTTTTGTTTCATCAATTTTTTGAATTGTTTCTTTTGTTTCAATTTCGTTGATTTCAGCTCTAATTTTGATTATTTCCTGTCTTCTACTACTTTTGGTGATGATCTGTTCCTCTTTTTCTAGGGCTTTGAGCTGTAATGTGAGGTCATTGATTTGTTGACTTTTCATTCTTTTATTAAATGCACTCCCTGCAATGAACTTTCCTCTTAGCACTGCTTTCATAGTATCCCAGAGATTTCGATTATGTTGTATCTTTGTTCTTGTTGACCTCTAAGAATTTAATTTCTCCCCTAATGTCTTCTGTTATCCATGTATCATTCAATAGCATATTATTTAATCTCCAGGTCTTGGAGTAGTTTCTGTTTCTAACTTTATCATTGATATCTAATTTCTTTCCATTATGATCTGATAGTATACAAGGTAGTATCTATGTTTTTGTATTTGCTAAGAGTAGCTTTGTGGCATAACATATGGTCTATTTTAGAGAAGGAACCATGAGCTGCTGAGAAGAAAGTGTATTCGCTTTTTGATGGATGGAATATTCTATGTATATCTGTTAAGTCCAAATTAGCGATTGTGTCATTGAGTCCTATGGTTTCTTTGTTCAATTTTTGCTTGGAGGATCTGTCCAACAGTGAGAGAGGAGTGTTAAAGTCTCCGAGTATTATTGTGTTTTGGTCTATTTGATTCCTGAAATTGAGAAGGATCTGATTGACATACATGGATGCACCATTGTTTGGTGCATAAATATTTATGATTGTTATGTCTTGCTGATTTATGCTTCCTTTAAGCAGTATGAAATGTCCTTCTTTATCCCTTCTGACTAACTTTGGCTTGAAGTCTGCTTTATCTGAAATGAGAATGGAAACCCCAGCTTTTTTACTCAGTCCATGTGCATGGTATGTTTTTTTCCCAACGTTTCACCTTTAGTCTGTGGGCATGTTTTTCTATGAGATGAGTCTCTTGAAGGCAGCATATTGTTGGGTCTTTCTTTTTAATCCAGTCTGCCAGTCTATGTCTTTTGATTGATGAGTTTAGGCCGTTTACACTTAGGGTTATTATTGAGATATGACTTGTATTTCCCATCATTTTAGCTTTTTGGGGGGTTTTTAGCTTAACTTTGTTTCTCCTTTGATCGACTCTTTCTTTAGTGTAGTTCCTCCCCATGGTGACCGAGATTGTTATTTTTCATTTCTTCCTCTTCGAATATTTTGTTGAGAATGTTCTGTAGGGCAGGCTTTCTCTTTGTGAATTCTTTAAGCTTTTGTTTATCATGGAAGGATTTTATTTCGTCATCAAATATGAAGGTAAGTTTTGCTGGGTATAAGATTCTTGGTTGACATCCGTTTTCTTTCAGAGCTTGAAATATGTTGTTCCAGGCCCTTCTTGCTTTTAGGGTCTGGGCTTAGAAATCTGCTGATATCCGTAGTGTTTTCCCCCTGTAGGTAATCTGCTGCTTTTCTCTCGCAGCCTTTAAAATTCTATCTTTGTTTTGTATGTTAGGTATTTTCATTATAATGTGCCTTGGTGTGGATCTGTTGAAATTCTGTGCGTTTGGTGTTGTAGGCCTCTTGTAATTGATTTTCCATCTCATTCATCATATTTGGGAAATTTTCTGATATTATTTCATTGAACAGATTGTTCATACCCTTGGTTTGTATCTCTGTGCCTTCCTCAATCCCAATAACTCTTAAGTTTGGTCTTTTCATGCTGTCCCATATTTCTTGGAGGGATCGTTCTTGATTCCTAACCATCTTCTCTGTTTGTTCGACTTTGTTTTCAAGATTAAATATTTTGTCTTCATTGTCTGAGGTTCTGTCTTCCAAGTGATCTATTCTGTTAATTATGCTTTCTATTGAGTTTTTAACTTGGTTGATTGTTTCCTTCATTTCCTTGTTTCCTTCAAGGATTTTTGTTTGTTTTTTTCTCAGAACTTCTATCTCTTTATTGAAATGATTTTTTGCTTCCTGCAATTGCTCTATTAGCTGGTTATTCATAGCCTGAAT
This sequence comes from Glaucomys volans, assembly GCA_020662805.1. NCBI lineage: Eukaryota > Metazoa > Chordata > Mammalia > Rodentia > Sciuridae > Glaucomys > Glaucomys volans. Next base: position 405,795 of record JAJEJO010001141.1, on the reverse strand, counting down.
CTGCACTCTCATCACCTCATTCTCTTCTCGGATCACTTTAATTATGAACATTCTGAACTCCATTTCTGTCATTCCTTCTACCATCCTGTCTTTGGGATCTCTTGATGTATCATCTAGGTTTGGGACACTTTCTTCCCGTGTTTTCTCATGTTGCTCATGTATCTTCCCCTCTAGTAGTGCAAATCAGAGGGATTGCGATTTCCCTGTCCAGACTTAGGGCGTCCCTGCAGATTTCCAGTAACTCACCAGATGTTTGAGAGGTGCTTGATCAAGTGGTGACCCAAGATAGCTGCTGTCTCACAACCTCCAGGTTGGGAATGATCAATGCTTCTGGGCAGAGGCCACCAGGAGATGCAGCACCGTGGCCTTGGAGCCGCAGTGCCATGTCCCCTTGGGAAGGGCTGAGCTTAGGTCCGATGGCTCAGACAGCCAAAGATGGCGTCTCTCCGCCAGGGAAGCTGTAGAATGGCGCTGACGGACCCAAATTCCCCACTGGACCCGGGAAGCAGCTCCACTCCCGGCCAAATCTCACTCAGAGCCGCAGCACCGTGTCCCAGCAGGAAGGGGTGGGCTTAGGTCCGAGGGCTCAGACAGCTGAAGATGGCATCTCTCCACCAGGGAAACTGTAGAATCTCATTATGTTTTTATATGCAGTTTACCAGAATTTTGTTAAGGATTTTTGCATGTATGTTCATCAGGGCTATTGGTCTGAAGTCTTCTTTCCTTGATGTGTCTTTGTCTGGTTTTGGGGTCAGAGTGATACTAGCTTCATAGAATGAGTTTGGAAGGGTTCCCTCCTTTTCTATTTCATGAAATACTTTGAGGAGTATTGGTATAAGTTCTTTCTTTGAAGGTCTTGTAGAACTTGACTGAGAATCCATGTGGTCCCAGGCTTTTCTTGGTTGGTAGACTTTTGATGGCTTCTTCTATTTCATTGTTTGAGATTGATTGATCTGTTTAAATAGTGCATGTCCTTCTGATTCAGTTTGTGAGGATCATATGTCTCTAGAAATTTCTTGGTGTCTTCAAGATTTTCCATTTTGTTAGAGTATAGATTTTCAAAGTAGTTTCTAATTATGTTAAGTATTTCAATGGTATCTGTCATGATAGTTCCTTTTTCATCAAGAATTTTAGTAATTTGAGGTTTCTCTCTCCATCTTTTTGCTTGTGTGGCTAAGGATTTCTCAATTGTATTTATTTTTTCAAAGAACCATCTTTTTGTTTTGTCAATTTTTTGAGTTGTTTCTTTTGTTTCAATTTCATTGATTTCAGCTCTGATTTTAATTATTTCTTGTCTTGTACTAATTTTGGTGTTGATCTGTTCTTCTTTTTCTAGGGCTTTGAGATGTAATGTTAGGTCATTTATTTGTTAGCTTTTCATTCTTTTGATGGATGAGCTCAATGCAATGAACTTTCCTCTTAGCACTGCCTTTATAGCATCTCTGAGATTTTGATATGCTGTATTGGTGTTCTCACTTAACTCTAAGCATTTTTTATTTCCTCCTTGATTTCATCTTTTATCCATGCATCATTCAATAACATGTGATTTAGTCTCCAAGTGTTCAAGTAGCTTCTATTTTTTATTTTATCATCAATTTCTATTTTCATTCCATTATGATCTGATAGAATACAAGATAATATCTCTATTTTTTGCATTTACTAAGGGCTGCTTTGTGGCATATCTTATGGTCTATTTTAGAGAAGGATACATGTACTGCTGAGAAGAAATTGTATTTGCTTGATAATGGATAAAATACTCTAAATATGTCCATTAAGTCTAAATCATTGATTGTATTATTTAATTCTATAGTTTCTTTATTTAGTTTTTGTTTGGAGGATAAATCCAGTGGGGAGACAGGTGTGTTAAAGTCACCCAGTAGTATTGTATTGTGGTTTATTTGATTCCTGAAATTAAGAAGGGTGTGTTTGATGTACATCAATGCTCCATTGTTTGGGGCATATATATTTATAATTGTTATGTGTTGTTGGTGTATGATTCTCTTAAGCAGTATGAAATGTCCTTCTTTATCCCTTCTGACTAACTTTGGTTTGAAGTCTACTTTGTCTGGTATGAGGGTGGAAACCCATGCTTGTTTACACAGTCCATGTGAGTGATAGTTTTTCCTAACCGTTTACCTTCAATCCATGATGTCTTCTCCTATGAAGTGAGCCTCTTGAAGACAGCATATTGTTGGGTCTATTTTAAAAATCCAATCTGTCAGTTTATGTCTTTTGATTATGAGTTTAGTCATTAACATTTGGGGTTATTATTGAGATATGATTTGTATTCCCAGTCATTTTGGTTTATTTCAGAGCTTGATATATGTTACTCCAGGACCTCCTGGTGTGGAGGGTCTGGTTGAGAAATTAGCTGAGATCCAAATTGTTTTCCCCCTATATGAAATTTGATTTTTTTTCTCTCACAACCTTTAAAATTCTATCTTTATTTTATATGTTAATCATTTTTTTTATAATGTGCCTTGATGTGCGTCTGCTGTGATTTTGTACATTTGGGATCCTCTTAGCCTCTTATAGTTGTTTTTTCCATTTCATTCTTTAGATTTGGGGAGTTTTCTGAGAATATGTCATTGAAAAGATTATGTATTTCTTTGGTTTGTACCTCCATGCCCTCATCTGTTCCAATAAATCTTAAATTTGGTCTTTTCATGATATCCCATATTTCTTGGAAGTTCTGTTCATGGTTTCTTACTATCTTCTCTGTGTGGTCAACTTTAATTTCGAGAGTATATATTTTGTTTTTATTGTCTGAGGTTCTGTCCTCCAAGTGGTCTAGTCTGTTGTGATACTTTGCATTGAATTTTTAATTTGGTTTATTATTTCCTGCATTTTGAGGATTTCTGTTTGATTCCTTTTTATAATCTCTGACTCCTTATTGAAATGATCTTTCACTTCCTATATTTTCTCTAAATACCATCCTTTATTTTGAAGATCAGTCCAGCTCTGTATTTTTAAATTCCTTCTCTGACATTTCTTCTATCATGTTGTCTATGGATTCTATTGTTGGAACATCTTGGTTTGTTTGAGGCACTTTGTTCCCTCATTTTCTCATGTTGTGTGTGTGTCTTCTCATTTAGTGGTATGGATCTGAGGCAGTACAGTTTCTACCTTGTAGGATTTTGGTGTCCCCAAAGGCTTCCAGTACCTCACCTTTAATGGAGAGACCAATATTAACGGCACCCAATTCAAATCCAATAGCTCCTATTGAGGTATTCACAGTTTTTTTCACAATACACAGAAATGAAGTATTCAATTATTATCTACAATATAAACAGTAAATTTGCTAAAAGGGTTTACTGTTTCAAATGATGAACCATGAGGGAACAGAAGTAGTGTAAGATATGATGTTTATGAGGGAGAGAACATAAAGGTAAAAATTTATAGTAAGAGGTTGGCTGTTAGTATGAGAGAAGTGAGAAAGAGAATCCAGGTAGACAGGTAGATGAGAAAAAAAAATATGAACAGATTTTTTTTTAAATAAGGAAAATCTAAGAATACACAACAAAAGTTTCATATACTATTCAGACATTCCATTCCTCAATAAATTAATGCATGAAAACTATTTGGATTCAAAGATATAGAGTTGTGAGAGAGAGGGTGAAAAAATTAAAAAAAAGAAAAAAAAAAAAAAGGAGGAAAGTTTCCATGGAAAATTGAAGGATTGCTTCTGTTGGCTTTCCAAAATTCTCTCAACTTCCCTTCTCCACCTATAGGTGGGGTTGCTGAAGTTTGATGTTAGCTCCAGTCCAGTGGGTGCTAGACCTGTTGGGTGAGTTAGCTGATGATAGCAAGATGCCCTCACACTCTCTTACAGTCTCCCCACCATCCCTTGCCCCTTCTGTCTCTGCACACTTCAGGACTCAGTGAGCTGGAGATAGCCATTTTCTCCAGTTTCTTCAACCTGTGCTCCCCCTAGGGAACTGCCCCTGGTCTCCAGCTTTCCACAGGCTTGCCAGACCCAGACTGGCCCATGCAAACCCAGCTGCAATCTGATGGACATGGGCTTCAGCTTCCCAAGACCCTGTCTTGCTGCAGTCCCAAGATCTCAATGCCTTTTAAACTTTCAGAGACAACCAGGGATGTGCTCACACAAAGGAGTGACGCTGCAAAGAGGCAGCCAGATAGCTGCCACTACCACACCTAGCAGAAAGACCTCAGGTGCAACCAGACCTGCAGGTACCCCAATATATCTCTAGGCCCTGGCCTGATGTCCAGATCGAGGTAGCCATCTCCAAGATGATGGCAAACCTGCAGACCCTGGCTGTTGTCCCAAGATGGCAGCAGCCACATGTAACCAAACCTGTGGATACTGTGACAATGGACTTCTAGGCAGCAGCGGGCAATCCACTGGTGGTCTGCAGGCTAATGGCCGATGATTGGCAGGTGGATATCAGGTGGTGGGTGATGGGTGATACATACCTCAATCAAGTTCTTAACTCACTTTTAATCTCAGATTTTCAGCCAAGAATAATGTGTTATTTGGCCTTACTAGATTTTCTTCATCTGGAGTCTAAGATCTCCTTTGGGGATCTTGAGTATAGATTTAAGAAATATTATTCAAAACTTGGAAATAAAGCCAAAGGATGATTCAGTGTCATCTAAGGTTGTGTTACTGAATGTTTAGTTTGCTGATCAACAGTGTTGCCCAGGGAACTTACTAAAATGCAAATTCCAAGGCCCTGCCTAAGACCTACTGAATCAGAATTTCAGGGGGCAGGGCCAAGGAATTTGTCTTTTTAAACTTCTAGGGAAATTTTCCTAAGGGTCATCTCCCTCTCTGGGGGAATACAACATAGCTTGTACCATTTATTTGGACTCATATCTTTTACACCATTAATAAGATGGAAATTATTTTAATTTTCTGTCCAGTAGGGAAGATAAGTTCAAATATTATGCTTTTACTTCTTTCTTGGACATGACTCAGTTTGCATCTAAATTTGTAATCTCAGTTCAGCACCCCTTTCTTCCCCCACAGCCTACAGAAGTCCTATTTTTCATATTCTCTTTTGAATGGCTTTGTCATCCTGCTGGGTCCCTCATTAATGAGTTGAATAAAACTTTGATATGTGCTTACTTATCTATCTATATGAAAATTAGGTTTTTAATATTTTGAGAATTGTACTTTGGCAGAAGGATAGAGGAGAGAAGACAGGATTTATCTCTTTTCTAGACTCTTGGTTAAACACTGTCATAACACTCTCTGCCTCAGTCAGGGTCTATTTGGTTGCAAACAACAGGAGCCAACTCAAATTAGCTCTAGTGAAAAAGAGTTTATTGGAAGCTGCACAGGGAAGTGTCATGCTACTCATTTTCAGGAAGTATAGCTAGGACTCAAAGAGAGTAGAAAACTGCTACATGTTCTCTTAATATTTATCTCCAAAAGTTCTGTGACTCCTGATTTTTTCCAGAGATGAGTACTACTGTCTTTGTAGAATGGTTTCCTGGTTTCCTTATTGGCAAGAATATGGCTTCAAATGAACCCAGAAGACCTTGCAGCCCCGAAGAGAATTTATTATGATTTTTCTACAATGGACCAATAAATCAGCTTGCTCTGGGTCATGTGACCATCTGGTTGGTGTGGGAAGATCACATGACCAACTGCTCATTTGCCAGAAGCTGCAGATTAGCTCACAGTACCAATGGGCAAGGGAGTCAAACTTCTCTCTGATTCTCTTCCCTTTAATGGAGCTGTGTTAGAGATTAAGGAAAGGGAGCTGACTAAAGAAGGATTCATCCAGGGTTTCCTCCCTTGGACTTGATCCTGTGCTTGAGACCAAGTTGGCTCAATCCATCCCTGAAGCCTAACAGGAGAGCCTCTTGGCTCACTGAAATGAACAGTGTGAAAGATGAGAAAGACACACTGATTTTTAATTAAAATGCTTTAAAATGAAAACTAGTAAAAACCTTATTTTGGGCATTAGGTAAATTAATTGATCTCTGAGAATATGCTGTCATATTGGCTTGTGGATTCAGCCCATACTTTTTTCTAATATATAGGTGGATCCTAATAACATATATAATAAATAAACCCTGGATTTCTTTAGCTTAGTACAATAGAAACTTATTGAAATAGAATTTATACTTACAGCAGTATATAGTGGTATTCCTGGTCAGTGAATGTGGTGCTTTTGTTTGCTTAGGTTCTTTAAGCTTTCTGTCAATTATTCTTTGTATGGATATTGAATATATATTGGATGATTTTGATACCATGGTAAGAGCTTTTTTAAAAGATTTCATTTTCTTGTATGTGTTGCTGGGTTTTGGAAATAGAATTTAGTTTTCCATCTTGATCTGGATGTGTTTATTTAGTTATCTTGCTAAATCATTCATTTTCATAATTTATAGATACAATATTTTGTATTTTATAGGGATACAACAAAACTGTCAAAAGAACTTTATTTCTTTTCCAAGCCTTCTCCTTTTTACTTCTTTTTCTAGTTTTACTAACTGGCTAGTCTCCAGTATATTGTTTTGTAGAAGGGATGTCAGCAGTATCCTTCATAATTCTTATTCTCAGGGGAGGAGCTTACAGCAGTTACCATTAAACATCTTCTCAGTCAGTGTCAGGATACAGAACTCATAACAGTTATTATTTTTTTTTATTTACTTATTGATTCATTGAACACAAATGGAGTACAGCTATTGTTTCACTGGTTGTACACAAAGTAGAGTCACACCATCTGTGCATTCATACATGTACACAGGGCAATGGTATCTGTCACACACTCTGTTCATAACAGTTATTTTAAAAGAGAATTTAAAGAATTGCTAACTACATTTTGTGGGTGAGAAAAGGTTAAGAGCAGACCCGAGATATCACAGAGGTAGTAATTATAGGAAGCAGCTACCATTTGCTGCTAGGAAAACCAAGGGAAGAGGTTTATATTCGTAAAACTTAAACACATCTTTCTTGCATTTATTTTCAAAGGACAATTTTCACTGGATTTTGGCAGTTATTTTCATTCGGTATCTTAAAAATGTAGTTGCTTCCATTATTTCTGTTGGGCAGTCAGTTGCCAGTATTATCTTATCTTTGAAAGTAATGAATCTTTTTATCTCTGAGTGGTTTTAAGATATCCTCTTTCTTCTGATTTTCATAGTTTTTCAATGGTGAAGTTAGGTATGACTTTTTAAAATGTATCCTACTTGGAATTGTAGAGCTTTGAAAATCTGTTTTATCTTCTCTGGGAGGCTAATTACCATGTTAGCACTTTTATCACACTCCATGTATCTTATCCTGTTAGGAATTTTCTATTCTTTTTCCATGCTGTATTTTGTGATATATTTTTTGCTGACATATCATTCATCACTAAAAATTTACTTTGCTGTCACTAGTCTGCTGTTAAAGCCATCATTGGCTTCTTATTTTTAGTTGTAATTTTTAATCTAAAATTATCATTTTATACTTTTTTTCTAGGTTCCAGTCTCTGGTGAAATTTTCCATTTTGTCATCAATTTTCTTGAAAATATCAGAGATAATTATTTTGAAATCTTATCTGATAGCTCTCAGACCTGCAGCATTTGCAGGTCTGTATCTATTATCTATTTTTCCATTTGGTTTTTATGCATGTAGTTCTTTCTCCTGGCATATCTTACTGGTTTTTTTTAATTAAAGGCCAGAATATGTGTATTAGAAATTTTAAAGACTGGTTGACATTTTTTCCTAGACAAGATTAATTTTCATTTAGTAGTTAGAGAAGACAGATGACTTTGATCTAGCTGGGAACTATGATTATTCCAAGCTGCATTTCAGTCTTTTTAAGGGCTAATATATTTCCAATTTTTGTCTTCACATAGAGAGTAGCCCTTCAAGGACTCTAAGTCTCCTGTGCTTTCCAGGACTCCTTATCTCAGCAGACTCTAAAGTCTATTTTGGTTCCTTAGCATTGTTAGCATTCTAAGAGTTCTGTCTAGGTTTGAATCTGTTAGCTGCTGATTTGTGTATGGTACAACTTGAGAACAAGCAAATTCCTCATTGAGAAAGTTATGCAAATAAAATTTTAGTCCCCTTATCGTAGTTTCCTTTTCTCCAAGACCATAGGGCTTCAGATATTGACGTATTTGTCACCCAGAGCTTCAGTTTTTGTTTCTGTAGTCTTATGAAACTACCAAAAGCTCTAATAAGTTACATTCTGGTAGTCTTGTTGACCCTACTTTACTTACAAATTGGCAGGAGAGAAGGTTAGGCTCACAGAAGTGCCCTTCTCTCCTTCCTACTTGGGTCTTGGCTTGGCAACTTTTGGTGCCTGAACTGATAACTGACATCTTTTTCAGTAGCGGCTGTTTTTAGCAGCTGTTTCTGTATCTTTGTTAGTATTTATAATTGTTCTTAGCAGAAGAGGTGGTCTGATGAATGATACAATATTGTAATTCAAAGTGGAATTTCTCTATAATCCATTTTTAAAAGATTAAAAATTTTTATTTATGGAATTGGAGGTTCAAACCAATAATAAGTAACACATTTTTGATGTATGCCTTTAGGGATGCCAACTTCAAATGCAATACAACAGTATGTATTATAAGGTTCTCTTTTGTTTGGAATGTAACGACTGCACAAAGTTTTATGCTACTTAGAAAATAGCAGGGATGACTTTTCATCAGGAGATCATTTCCTAAATTGCTTTGGGGAACACAAATGCTCTGTGCAGTTTTAACAGGTGTTCTATAGAAAAGGATTTTTTAAAAAATTACTTTGGGAAGTGATAGTTAAACAGAATTCTTTACAATGTCTCTGATCTGTTGGTATGGTATATGCTTTGTAATCTCCAACAGGGAGTTATAACATGTAGAATTTCCTAAGTTTATTTGATCAAAGAACCCTTTGAGGAGTTACTCATGACTCATGGGGAAATTATTATTCTACATACTTGGAAAATAGTTGTTTAAGAGGAAAGAAGGCTAAGTTGAAATGTAGCTGATGTCTGGCCATGGATGTGACATTTATTAGTTGTGTGATATAAAACATTGCATCTCTGATCATTAGTTACCTCATGTGTAAAATGAAGTTGCTGGACTTGAGATATCTAAGGGCCAAGACTTTTTTCCTCTGTGATATTACCCAAGGATAGTGCCTAAAACACTCTCTCCACTCTCCACTCTCATTAGTACTTTCTCCTTTATACTTAATGATGTAACCCTGAAGGCATGGTTGAATTATTGAGACTTATTTACCATCTTTGAATTTGAGTCAAATCATTAAACTGAAAAGATGTCAAAAAGTCTCTGACCTCCCAAGATATATAATACAGTAACTATAAAACACAGGATGACATGGCTTGCTTATTAAGGCCTATTACAGGCCTTTAGATGTTTTGTGCAGAATTGTTGATCCTTGATCTTTGTTTTTTCATGGTCTCATAAGTTATAGGGAACTGGAGAATGCTCAGGGGAATATAGCATGGGGAATTAACAACAGACCTTCTCTTTATAAAGCTGGGACCCCTCCACCCCTGTCATCTTCATAAAGAGCTTCCTGTTCTCTTCCTTTCTATTACTCTTGACTTCAGAGGAAATTCATTTTCTGAACACTTGGTGCTAATTAGAGCAAAAGTCCTCTTGAAATTTTTAGATGTATCTGGGCCTTATGCTAATTTTGGAGTCTGAATTTATATGAAATTGGCAGCTCAAAAATTTTTCAACCACTGGGCATTGGTGGTACCTGTAATCCCAGTGGCTAAGGAGGCTGAGTCAGGAGGATCAAAGTTCAAAGCCAGCCTCAGCAAAAGCAAGGTGCTAAGCAACTCAGTGAATAAAATATAAAATAGAGCTGGGGATATGGCTCAGTGTTTGAGTGCCCTGAGTTCAATTCCAGGTACCATCCCCTCCCCGCAAAAATGTTGAACCAGAATCAAAGTTAAACTTGTAAAGACAGGCCTCTAGGAGTATGGCAAAAGTTAACCTAAATTATTGCTGGGGAAATCCATCTTCATCCCAGGTCTTAAACAATTCCCAGAGAGAAACTTCCAAGCAAACTGAGAAGCTCATCATAAAAATTATAAGACTAAGGCACCAGAAGAAAATATAGACTTCAGAAATAGATCTACAAATACTCCAGATATCCATAACTATGGTTAAATATTTTTGAAAAAGTAACAGCTTTAATACATGAGCAGTGGAATCTATAAAAAGTAGACAAGCAAATTTGAAACTGAATCAAATAAAATCTCTTAAAATGTTAAATATTATAATCAAAATTAACCTAAACTTTGTGCATTTAACTATATATTAGTACAGTTGAACAGAATTATTGAAGTGGAAGATAAGAAGAAATTGCCTAGAATGTGGAGATAGACAAAGAGATGAAAAAGATGAGAGAGATTATGGGTTATGGTGGATAGAATCAACATGGCTAGAAATAAATCCAATTATAATCAATTATTATAATACATGAGAATAAAGTACAGTCCAGTTAAAAGACATATATGATCACACTAAATAGGAAACAAAATCTAACTTACTCTATTTGCTGGTTAGGCAAAAGGTTTCACCAGGCAAATAATAACTGAAGTAAAACTAGTTTAGATTTACTAATATTTAAATAAACCCATAGGGGAGGGAGGTATTTATGGTGAATTATTTCTTCATTTTGAGATGATTAAATTCGAGAGAAAAATACAATAATTCTCAGTTTATGCGAACCTTAATAATTAGCTTAAAAATAGAAAAAGAAAAAATTTACAGGGAGAAAATCAGCAACCCTGCCATCATGGTAGGAAATTTTAATATATCTCTTTCAGTATTAAGACAAATAGATTTAAAAATCACCAAGAATGATTAAGATTTGCATAACAAAATGAGTTTTTCACTTAGTCATGGATCAATCATTTCCCTAAATGGAATACTGCCTCAATCAGCTATAAGAAATACATTCTTGGCTGGGGACATTCAAGATGGCAGACTAGAGGGAGGCTGCATTCTTTGTTGCTCCATAACTTGGCTTTCAAGCAGAGGAAAATCTGTTTCTCTGTGAGGCAGTCTTTGCTGCTCATTGATCCCCTGCTGGTTACCCCATTTGTCCACCTCAATCACCTGCAGTCTGGCAGCATATCAACTACTTTTTGAGCACAGATCATTCATTGACTGCTGCCTATTATCCAACTTTTGCCCATTCACTTGCCTCTTGCTTGGCCATTGCCATCCTTTCACCTTCCCATCACCCACTGCCCGAGGTCCACCTGCTGATCCACCGGTAGCCTGCAGACCTTATGCAGATCTCCAGCTGCCTGCTGTTGCCTGGAAGTTTATTGTCACAGTCCCCACAGGTTTGGTTACATGTGGCTGCTGTCATCTTGGGACAACAACCAGGACCCCCGGCCTGATCAACCACTGCCCCGAGTTACAGCTCTCCATTTGCCAACACATCTGGAAGACGGTGCAGCCATCTTGGGTTATCCTGGAAGAGGAAGCTGCCATATTTAGATGGTGCAAATTCCATCCTGAGACGCCTGCTGGAGACTGGAAACTTATTGTCAGGTACCTCTCATGCATCAGGCTACTGAAGACTGGGAGGTTTGAGTAATATCTGACTGTGATAGTGTAGATTTTTTTTCTCCTTTTTGAAAAATTTTGTTTTTATTTCTCTATATTTCTCATTCTATTTCCCTTTTATTTACCTGTTTTCTCAGAGACTTTTTCTATCTTTTCTCATGCTAACAACCAACTTTTTTTGATTCTGCTTTCACTCTTCCTTTGATCTAATACTTTTATATACTCTTTTCTTATCCCATTAACAGTTACATCCTACCCCCCTCCCCATCCTCTTTGTCCACCATTAGAAACTGTGGGCCTCATTGCAAATCTATTTGTTATACTGTAGATAATAATTGAACTCATACTCTCTGTTTATTATGACAATATTGTTAATGTCTTCATAGGGCCTATTTGGTTTAGGGCTGCATACTGTCTGTACTGGGTGCTACCAATATTGATCTCCCCCTTAAAGAAAAGGTTTTGGAAACCTTCAGGGTCACTATAAGCTTATAGGGGGGAAACTGCAATACCCCAGATCTGCACTGCTAGAGGGGAAGAAATGTGAACAACATGAATAAACAAGGGAAGAAAGTGTTTCAAACAAACCAAGATTCTATATTAATAGAATCCAATGACAGCATGGTAGAAGAAATGTCAGGAAAGGAGTTCAGAATATACATAACTAAAATGATTCATGAAGCAAAGGATGAGATAAGAGGGCAAATGCAGGCAATAAATGATCATTCCAATAAACAGTTGAAAGAGCAACTGCAGGAAGCAAAAGATCATTTCAACAAAGAGATAGAGATTCTGGAAAAAACCAAACAAATAGAAATCCTTGAAATGAAGGAAACAATAAGCCAAATAAAAAACTCAATGGAATGCATCACCAACAGACTAGATCACTTGGAAGACAAAACCTCAGACAATGAAGACAAAATATTGAATCTTGAAAATAAAGTTGCCCAAACAGAGGAGGTGGTAAGAAATGATGAATGGAACCTCCAGGAACTATGGTATATCATGAAAAGACCAAATTTAAGAATTATCAGGATTGAGGAAGGCACAGAGATACAAACCAAAGGAATAAACAACCTACTCAATGAAATAATATCAGAAAATTTCACAAACCTAAAGAATGAAATGGAAAATCAACTACGAATGTCTTACAGAACACCAAATGCACAATATTACAACAGATCCATACCGAGGCACATTATAATGAAAATGCCTAACATACAAAATAAAGATAGAATTTTAAAGACTGCAAGAGAAAAGCATCAGGGGAAACCAATATGGATATCAGCAGATTTCTCAGGCAAGACACTAAAAGCTAGAAGGGCCTGGAAAAATATATTTCAAGTTCTGAAAGAACATGGTTGTCAACAAAGAATCTTATAGCCAGCAAAACTAACTTTCAGATTTGAAGACAAAATTAAATCCTTCCATGACAAACAAAAGTTAAAAGATTTACAAATAGAAAGCCTGCACTACAGAACATTCTCAGCAAAATATTCCATGAGGAAGAAACGAACAACAAGGGAGGAACTACCCTAAAAGAAAAGCCAATTAAAGGAGAAACCAAGTAAAGTTAAAAACCAAAACTAAGCTAAAATGACTGGGAATACAAATCATATTTCAATAATAACCCTGAATGTTAATGGCCTAAACTCGTCAATCAAAAGACATAGACTGGCAGATTGGATTAAAAAGAAAGACCCCACAATATGTTGCCTTCAAGAGACTCATCTCATAGAAAAGGACATCCACAGACTAAAGGTGAAAGGATGAGAAAAAACCTACCATGCACACAGACTCAGTAAAAAAGCGAGGGTTTCCATCCTTATATCAGATAAAGTGAACTTAAAGCCAAAGTTAGTCAGAAGGAATAAAGAAGGACATCTCATACTGCTTAAGGGAACCATAAATCAAGAAGACATAATGATCATAAATATTTATGTCCCAAACAATGGCCCATCCATGTACATCAAGCAAATCCTTCTCAATTACAGGAATCAAATAGACCACAACACAGTAATTCTGGGTGACTTTAGCACACCACTGTCACCACTGGATAGATCTGCCAAACAAAAACTAAACAAAGAAACCATAGAACTCAATAACACAAACAATAACTTAGACTGAACAGATATATATATAGAATATTCCACCCATCAATGAGTGAATATACTTTCTTCTCAGGATCACATGAATCCTTCTCTAAAATAGACCATATGTTATACCACAAAGAAACCCTTAGTAAATACAAAAAAATAGAGATACTACCTTATGGTCTATTGGATCATAATGAAATGAAATTATAAATCAATGATAAAATAAAAAACAAAAACTACTCCAACACCTGGAGACTAAATGATATGCTACTGAATGAAACATGGATAACAGAACACATCAGGGAAGAGATAAAAAATTCTTAGAGGTAAGTGAGAATGACAATACAACATATCAAAATCTTTGGGACAGTATGAAAGTAGTACTAACAGGAAAATTCATTGCCTGGAGCACATTCAAGAAAAGAATAAAAAGTTAACAATTAAATGACCTAATAGTACATCTCAAAGCCCTAGGAAAAGAAGAACAGATCAGCAGCAAAAATAGTACAAGACAAGAAATAATTAAAATCAGAGCCAAAATCAATGAAATTGAAACAAAAGGAACAATTCAAAAAATTGACAAAACAAAAAGTTGGTTCTTTGAAAAAATAAATACAGTCGATATACCCTTGGCCACACAAACAAAAAGATGGAGAGAGAAAACTCAAATTACTAAAATTCTTGATGAAAAAGGAATTATCACCACAGATGCCACTGAAATACTTAACATAATTAGAAACTACTTTGAAAATCTATACTCCAACAAAATGGAAAATCTTGAAGACATTAAGAAATTGCTAGAGACATATGATCCTCCCAAACTAAATCAGAAGGACATGCACTATTTAAACAGATCAATCAATCTCAAGCAATGAAATAGAAGAAGCCATCAAAAGTCTACCAACCAAGAAAAGCCTGGGACCAGATGGATTCTCAGTCAAGTTCTACAAGACCTTCAAAGAAAGAACTTATACCAATACTCCTCAAAGTATTTCATGAAATAGAAAAGGAAGGAACCCTTCCAAACTTATTCTATGAAGCTAGTATCACTCTGATATCAAAACCAGACGAAGACACATCAAGGAAAGAAAACTTTAGACCAATATCTCTGATGAACATATATGTAAAAATCCTTAACAAAATTCTGGCAAATTGCATACAAAAATATATTAAGAAGATAGTGCACCATGATCAAGTGGGATTTATCCCGGAGATGCAAGGTTGGTTCAACATCTGGAAGTCAATAATTGTGATTTATCACATCAATAGACTTAAAGTTAAGAATCATATGATTATTTCAATAGATGCAGAGGAAGCATTTGACAAAATACAGCACCCCTTCACGCTCAAAACACTGAAAAACTAGGGATAGTTGGAATATACCTCAACATTGTAAAAGCTATTTATGCTAAGCCCACTGCCAACATCATTCTTAATGGAGAAAAACTGAAAACATTCCCTCTAAAAACTGGAACAAGACAGGGATGCCCACTGTCACCACTTCTATTCAATATTGTGCTTGTAATACTAGCCAGAGCAATTAGACAGACCAATAAATTAAAGGGATACAAATAGGTAAAGAAGAACTCAAGCTGTCACTATTTGCTGATGAAATGATTCTATATTTAGAGGATCCAAAAAACTCCATCATAAAACTTCTAGACATAATAGATGAATTTAGCAAAATAGCAGGATATAAAATCAACACACATAAATCTAATGCATTTCTATTCATAAGCAATGAATCATCTGAAAGACAAATTAGGAAAACAACTCAGTTCACAATAGCCTCAAAAAATAAAATACAATACTTGGGAATCAATCTATGGTGAAAGACCTCTACAATGGAAACTACAGGACATTAAAGAAAGAAATTGAAGAAGACCTTAGAAGATGGAAAGATTTCTGTCTTCTTGGATAGGCAGAATTAATATTATCAAAATGGCCATATTTCCAAAGACACTATACAGATTTAACACAATTCCAATTAAAATCTCAATGACATTGCTCATAGAAATAGAGAAATCAATCATGAAATTCATCTGGAAGAACAAGAGTGATGCAGGAGGTATCACAATACCAGACCCTAACCTCTACTATAGAGCAATAGTAACAAAAATGGCATGATATTGGCATCAAAATAGACAGGTAGACCAATGGTACAGAATAGAAGACACAGAGACAAACTCACATAAGTACAGTTATCTCATACTAGACAAAGGTGCCAAAAGCATACAATGGAGAAAAGATAGCTTCTTCAATAAATGGTGCTTTCAAAACTGGAAATCCATGTGCATTAAAATGAAATTAAATCCCTATCTCTCACCCTGTACAAAACTCAACTCAAAATGGGTAAAGGATCTAGGAATTAGATCTGAGTCCCTTCACCAAATAGAAGAAAGAGTAGGCCCAAATCTTCATCATGTTGGCATAGGATCAGACTTCCTTAACAAGACCCCCCACCGAGCATAAGATAGAAAATGAAGAATCAATAAACGGGACGGATTCAAACTAAAAGCTTTTTCTCAGCAAAGGAAACAATCAATAAGGTGAAAAGAGAGCCTATAGATTGGGAGAAAACCTTTTCCACACACACTTCAGACAGAGCACTAATCTTCAAAATTTATAAAGAACAAAACTTTACACCAAAAATACAAAGACCCAATCAATAAATGGGCTAAGGAACGGGGCAGACACTTCACAGAAGATATACAGGTGATCAACAAATATGTGAAAAAGTGCTCATCACCCTAGTAATTAGAGAAATGCAAATCAAAGTCACCCTGAGATTTCATCTAACTCCAATTAGAATGGCTATTATCAAGAACACAAGTAATAATAAGTGTTGGAGTGATTGTGGGGAAAAAGGTACACTTGTACTTGCTGGTGGAGTTGCAAATTGGTGCAGCCACTCTGGAAAACAGTATGGAGGAGATTCCTCAGAAAACATGGAGTGGACCCACCATTTGACCCAGAGATCCCACTCCTCGGTTTATACCCAAAGGACTTAAAATCAGCATACTACAGTGATGCAGCTACATCAATGTTCATAGCTACTCAATTCACAATAGCTAGATTGTGGAACCAACCTAGATGCCCTTCAATTGATGAATGGATAAAGAAACTGTGGTATATATACACAGTGGAATATTACTCAGCCATAAAGAAGAATAAATTTATGGCATTTGCAGATAAATGGATGGAGTTGGAGAATATCATGCTAAGTGAAATAAGCCCAGACCAAAGAACCAAAGGCTGGATGTTTTCTCTGATAAGTGGATGATGATACGTAATGGGGGCAATGGTGGTGGGGGGCAAGAGAAGAATGGTGGAACTTTGGATGATGTAGAGGAAAATGGGGTGGGAGGGAGTGGGGGAAGCAAACAGAGTAGACTGAGGCAGAGATCGTTGCCCTATGCACATGTATGATTACATGAATGGTGTGAGTCTACATTGTGTACAATCATAGAAATGAAAATTGTACCCCATTTTTGTACAGTGAATCAAAATGCAGTCTGTAGAAGTTAAAATTAACAAAAGAAATGCATTCTTTAGAGGAATCCAGGTAACATTTATGAAAATTAACCATATACCAAGTTTCAAAAAATTTAAGATTTTATCATATACTTCACATTCTCTAATTCTAGCTTAAGTAAGTATAGATGAGAAGATATGACTAAGAGCTTCCATTTATTTAGAAATTAAAAACCAACTTCTAGGGCTGGGGATATAGCTCAGTTGGTAGAGTACTTGCCTTGTAAGCACAAGGCCCTGGGTTCAATCCCCAGCACCACCAAAAAACCCCCAAAACCAAAACAAAACAAAAAAACCAACTTCTAAACATTGCAAGGCCAAGGGTGAAATAACAAGAATGACAGTTTATTTAGAATGTAATAGTATTAAAAATATTACCTATAAAAATTCAGGTTTCCACTGTAGTTATATTTAGAGAGAAATGTATCGCCTAAAGAATAGCCAGACTAAAAATGGTAGAAAATTAATGAACTAAGTGTTCTTCTTAAAAAGTTAAAAAAGTCAGGGAGGGGATCAAAATAAAGTAAGCAGAGGAAAGGAAATAACAAAGATAAAAGCAGAAAATGAAAATACAATAAGATCAACAAAGTCAAAGTTTTCTTTAAAGGTTAATGAAACCAGCACACTGAAAAATTAGAGGGGGCGGGGAGAGAGAGAGACAGACAGATGGTGAGCAAGCACAAATTAACAGTAGAAATGTTTAAGCATATAATGTAAAATATATGACTACAGATGTTGCTGTTATTTAAAAGGAAATTAGATATTTTGAACAATTTAATGCCAATAGATTAAAAATTTAGTTGAAATTCACAAATTATACAAAAATATAGCAAACAAAAATAGATTCAAGAGGAAACAGAAAATATGTTCAGTTCTATAACCTATAATGATACTCGATCCGTAATTTGATAATATTTATCTCCACTTCTATTTTGTGTTGTGGTAATAGTCTTAACTAGTTCAGTAAAGGAAAGAAATATGAAAAGAAAGGAAGAATTCTGTTTTATTATTAATAGAATATAAAATTTTTTATGTGGAAAACCCAAAGAGCTAATAAGCAAGTTTAGTTAAGTTTCTGGAAAAGCAACCAACAAAACAAGAACAAGAAACAGGCATGTAACTGAAGAATTTGTAGATGCCAGCAACATATTTAAAAAAATGAAAATATCAAAACAGTATCTAAAAATAAGAGATACCTAGTAATAAGTTTAAGAAATACACAATATTGTTATGGAAAATATAACATGTATTAAAAGATAGCTAAAAGACCTGAAAATAGATAGGTATATGAACACACATACATGCATACCAGTTTGGGTCTGGCAATCATTCTGGCAATGACAGGTGATAGAATCCCCATTGCAGACACTAAAGAATTGTAAATAATCCTGAAGACTGCCTAATGGAGAGGCTGCTGGGCTACCAGGCTTGACTTTCTGCTAGGGAGAGACTGGCACGGCAGAGAAATTCTGCGACCTTTGAGGGCAGCCTCAAGAAGATAAACACTACACCTTGTTTCTACTGTGTGGTTTCAGTCTCTGAGTCATTCAGATTCCAGGACCTTACAGAATATTAGGCAGCATCTAGCCTTTGAATATGGCTGGAACCAAGTGACTTTCTTCTAATAGAAAAAGAGATGGTCTTAAAACAAATAGAAAATTATTTTGCAAGACGCTCTGTATGGTAAGAAGAGATGCCTTAGCTGTGTGGCTTGTTGTAACAAGGTTAAATTACTCACTGCAAGCTTCAGAAATGGAAAGTGTAGTCTTTACCTTCAATTACTGTCAGAAGAGACTTCATCAGGCTCCAGGTGCTTTGCATCAAACCATCCTATGAAAAGAAATTGTGCTGCAGGAATGAAAAGGGGGCTTGCACAAGTACCAATTTATTGAGGTGTGGCCATTGTCAGGGTGAATACAAGACTGGTTTAGGTGGGTGTGAAAGTCCTCTTGTGCCCTTGTATTCTTTCCCTTTGTAGAAGTTACCAGTGTGTTATTATTACCATTAAAAATCACTGGGAAAAAAGCCAGGAGCCCAAATCCCATTCAGACTAATCATCTCAGTGTGTTTAATCACGCAACTGTCAGCCTTAGTGTAATCACAGCCAGCACAGGTGGTAAATGGCATTTCAAAAATGTTACTATCAAGTCCTGTCTTTTCCCAGCCCCTGTGGCTTCCTTCTTCCTATAACTGAGATGATTTGATTTCCACCAGCAGGGTTGAGCCTACAGTGGATTCTAGGAAAAGGATTGCAAATATGCCCGCTATGCTTCCTATTTCCATCTGCTTAAATTAGATATCACTAATGAATCACCATCCTCATTTCTGCCAAACCCAGAGAAATGCAGTTTTAGAATTCTCCTGAATTCAGTGCTCCATGCAGCTATATTCAGAAGCCTGGGTTTGGTATACAGAGAGCAACCTTGCTCTATTTGGCCTTGCTCTTAGACAAATCCAAGGCAGGAAAACATGAAGAGAGCAAGCCTAGGATTGTACCTCCCAAATGAAGTCACTCATGCCATGTAAGTCTGTCCTTAATGTTGTGCTGTGATTTTACAACCAGGCTCTGCTCACCCCCTTCCTCCATCCATCCATCCATCCATCCATCCATCCATCCATCCATCATCTCTCTATCCACCATTCATCCATCTATATGCATCATGCCGTTTGTAATGGCAATCCTACAAATCTAATACACTTTCCATCAGCCCACATGACAAATCCTTGTCCTTCAATTGTAAAGATGACACCATTGATTGTTTCCCTGTCTTTACACAGGAACAACACAAAGGCTAGAACACAGTGTCAGAATGACGACTACATTTACAAAGCTAAAACTTCAGGTTCACTCATTTATAAGACCCATTCCAAGGGTATGGATTTGTGCTCACATGCTTATGTTTTTGTAAAATTTGCAAATGGTATTTTTTAAGGTGAAGATATTTTAGTACATATTTTTTACTTGTTCTAATTAGGTATACATGACAGTAGAATGCATGCAAAATGGTATTTTTAACCAAAATCAATTAACGGCTCTGTCTTCTTTTTCTCTCTGAGTTTCCCTTGGGTCAACATGATAAAGGGTGACTTTATCATGGCTATGAACTTTGGGAGATCCTGCCAAGGGTATGGAAAGTTTGAGAGACTTTTAGTTTGGTTTAGTGCAATGTATTTATGTGATGCACAGTCACTTGCATGGATAGTTAATTACTAGCTCTCTAGGAGTATAAGACTTTTTGAAATTCTCCTCCTATTCACTGTGCCCACTCACTCAGAAAGTGACACAAGGTATAGGATCAGAGAACACATCATAGTATGCATGTATCCTTTGGTGCCCAGCCCTGAAACTGATGGCTGAAACAAGGTTTGATGAAGATTTCTTTAATTGTCAAATGTGTAAAATTGTAGCTGGAACTTTAGGTGCCCATCAACTCCTAGTAAAAATGGAAGTCCTCTGTCAGAAATATACTTCAGTAATGTAGTGTGTACATTGATTAAACACTCCTTGTACTTTTCTTTTCCTGTTATGTTGGGAGTCTCATAAGAGTTTATCTGAATTCCTGTGTGTGTAGGAAGCAAATCTGTGGCAGTACTTCAAACAGCAGGTTTGTTCAGAATGTCAAGTTGCATTTTTTTCTGTGTGCATATCAGATTATGTTTTTGGGAATCTAATATATCTTGTCCTGATGAAGTCTAGTGGTTCCAGATGAAACAGCATGCAAGAAACAGCCTGAAGAAACAAGCATTCCACTGAACAAACTCCTATATGTGTTCATCTTTGAATCATTGTGTAGCACAAGAGTAATTGGTTGTACAATTATGTAGGTCATTACAGAACAGTGGCCACTTTAAAATTTGTTTTCTCTGGTGGATGTGTGTTGTGAATTCTAAAAAATATTTAAGATTAGCCAAGAAATATTCTGCAGTCCTATAGTTCATTTGGAAAGCAATTGGGTAAGACTTTCCCCAAATCTGTCAACAATCCCAATAATTTACTTAAGACCATCACTGACAAGTTTTGAAGTAAAAAGTAACTGTTCCATACTCTTAGTAGTACAAAATCATTTCCCATTAGAAGACTGAATTTTCTGTTTTCTCTCCAGAAAAGATTATGCAAGTGTTATTATATGAAGAGTTAATCAGAGAGTATGAAACCCCAAACTGTAGGGGATGACAGTATCATAGAAATGTATCAGGAGGTTACTTAATTAAATATTTTATTTCTGGATTCCATGATACTTGTAGTAATAGCCAACTTTGTTGTAGTTTGTTATACTTTCTTCGCTTATTCTAAATATACATAATCCATATTTTACATAATCCATATTTCTCATTTCATATTCTTTTTTTAAAGAATGCCCTCCCCTCAAATTGTAGTCCCCACATCGCCAGATTGATACATGTTAATACACAATCATGACTGACATGATTAAGTCATCAAGTTTTACTGAAAGCCAACTTCAGGAATGGCAATGTGGTAGAAGTATGGTATGGAATTATAGTGAGAAGGGCCTTGAGTAGGAGTTAAGGGTCCAGGGGTCCAGCCTCAACTCTCCCAAGAGAGTCAAATGAGATTTAATAAGTTCCTTTCCCTCTTTGATTTCTTATTAAGTGAGAAATTTGGATAAAGTAAATTCCAAAGATCATCTTCACCCAGTTATTCTATAAACATGCACTTCAGAGTTGGTCCAAATATTAATGATATTTATGAATAATATCATCATCTGCTGTTTCTGCCATTGGGGAGTTCATGACCAGTGATCCATGACTGGAATTTGATGATAAGCAATGCTTGCTGGCAGTTCTGTTTGTTTCATAGGTTGGTTTATATTTTGGGCCAAAGGAGCCCCATTTCTGATTGCTTAATTGTTGACGTTGTGCTTATGAGTGTTTTCTTGAGGATGCTTTTCCTATGCCAGCATGATTTTCCCTGCTAGTCTCTAGGTTGCTATCTTGATCTCATTGATCTTCTGAGTAGTCCTACACAGGGGACCTACATCAAGAAATATTCCTGCCTGTTTGGGCTTGATTCCATTACTTTGTTTCATGGATCCTAACTTTTAATATAGCATTCTATTTGGTATTTCCACTGTGCTGAGGGGAATCCTTCAGGACCCTGCTTATGATTTCTGCCATGGGAATAATCCTTATTGTAACATGGGATATTACCATGACAATACTCTATAGTGCTTTGATTTGCTATGAATCATCTTCCATATAAATGTCAAATTTTCTATCAACAGCTAATGTTCATTGTATATTAGAAAATTAGTAGAGCATGCTTCAGTTGATACTTGTATTTTTATTTTCATGCCTAAGTTAATCATCAACTGTCTTGTTTATTATTCATTTATTAAGTTGATTCATATCTCTCCTTTCTCCAAGAAGAATTTGAGTTGGTTTTCTGAACTCCATAGGGAATTCTGGCCACATTAAAAT
The DNA here is from genome assembly GCA_020662805.1 of Glaucomys volans. Taxonomy (NCBI): domain Eukaryota; kingdom Metazoa; phylum Chordata; class Mammalia; order Rodentia; family Sciuridae; genus Glaucomys; species Glaucomys volans. The sequence continues at coordinate 383,221 of JAJEJO010001141.1, read as the reverse complement.
GGTTGGTTTTGAACCTGGCAAGATCATACATTGAAGTTGGTTTGATTTTGGTTTCCAAAGATAACTTAAGAAGGTGGACACAGTCCTTAATAAGGTCAGTTACATAAGCAGATAATTAGTTTGAGAAAAGAATGTCAACATTGATAAAAAATCTTCCAATTTGATTATTTTTAAAGTTTCTTTTTAAGCCTGACAAACACCTTTTAAATAAGAGCTCTTGTCTGTGATGACTGGTTTTGAAGTTTATGCACGTCAGTCAAATGATTCATTCACTAATTACATCAATAAATATTTGCTAAGGCACCAAATGAAAAGCTTTTGGCACTTTGCAGAACTTAAACAGTTCTACAGACTGAAATTAACTATGAAGATGGAAGTCACAGGTCAACTTGACCCAGGGGGGAAAAAAAAACTACCGTTGAAGGTCTACCCCAAGATGGGAAACTGGTAGATGATGTTGATCTATGGTGGTTTAGAAGGGCATTGATGGGGATCAAGAGGGAAAAACCAGTTCAACAACCCAAGGATGATCCTTTTGAGGACCAGGAAACATTGATTCTATTTAATGAAGAAAAATGTCCTTTGGTTGAATGGGTAATGAACCATAGGACTGAGTCACAGAAACAGTAAGACAGTAAAAGTCACAAGGAACAAAGAGCACAAACTAACCATATAGAAGTCTATTTTTCTATCACTGTAAAAGTGGGCCAAAGTATTAGCATTAAAGTGAAAAGTGTTTTGAACGTTTGTTGATTAATTAATTCAATTATATCATTATTTGATCAATAGTTTTTATTGATTTATTTCTATTGAGGACCTGCTATGTATGAGGTCTTTGCTTGGTCTCGGATGTTAGGTCTTTTGGGGATCAAAGATGAAGGAAACTGTATCCGACTTTCTGAAGGTTAGTTTAAGGAAATAGATAAATACATCAACAACTAAAATACATTTTGGAAAGCACAATAGGAGAGTTTTGAAAAGCATCTAACTCACTTTGGGAAGGGAGCTGTGAGCAAGGCAAACTAGGTGAAAAAGCTATGGCCAAAGCTGTCAATATCTTCTCAACTATTATCTTCCCCTTGGCCTTTGCCAGAAGTGCTCTAATTTAGTTCAACATGAGGCAGAGTATGCTCAAAGCAGATGAATTTCTCCTCCAGGCGCAGGTTAACCACAATAACCTGTCTCCCTTTGCCAGTGATCTATGGTGAATTAGTGACTCAGATCTTAAAGAGGAAGTCTTCTGGGAAGGATTTTTCTCTCTGATAAGAAAAGAGAGGTATAAAGGTGAGGTTTTCATTTCTTTCATGGTTGGATGTGAGTTTATGTGGATCTGATGTTTGGAGTCAAGGCATGCATTCAGAGATCATATGGGGAAAGCCAAGACAAAGAAAAGTCAAACTAGAGCTCAGACATCAGTTAGCTGCTAAACTAACCAGCTCCAGAACTGGCAGTTACAGACATGTAAAGCTTTATATTATTACCATATTAAATATCTAATTTGATGTTTTGTTTGTCAAACTGAAAACATCCAAATGGAGATAGAAGTCTGTCTGAAGTAAGTTCTCAGCTGAGTCTTGAAGGGTTCTTAAGATTTAACCAGATAAATGAATGGATGAAGGATGCTCCTGGCAGCTAGAAGTATAAATGACTTAGCTGGGAGTGACAGTAGCTCAGTACTTGGGGAATTTCAAGTACCTAGGCATGGCCCATAGCAATATGGGGCTGTCAATAAACGTTAAGACATTGTGTGCCATGGAAAAAAGCTTATTTTAATCCTAAAATAAGTTTTAGGATAAAGCAAATTTTATCCTAAAGTAGCCTGAAGGGCATTGAAGATTTCTCTTAGATTTACACTTTATTGAAATAACTATTAGATAGGACAGATCAGAGGTTGGGGATGGAAACAGAGAATCCAGGTAGAGTAAGGCCTTGTTAATTTCCTGTCTCACTGAAAAAACTTTGATTCCTCCAGGCCACCAAGAGTTGGTCTTTCCACCTCCCTATCTCTTCCCAACATTCCATCAGACCTGAAGACCTGTGTCTTCTACCCCACTAACATCTCCCAAACCTGCCTCTTCTGTATTTGCTGGCTGCAATCCTCTTCGTTTCTTGTTAGGATTATTCTACTTGGATTCTCTAGTCTTGTGAATGGATGACCAGTGTACAGATGGAGATAAGAAGACTGTTCATGGAAGTAACCAAACTTCAGAGGCAAAAAGGAAGTAGAAAGTATTTTTTCCCTCCCACTTTTTGTGAGAGACAGGAGGTGAAGAGGCATCAATCAGAGAAGTGGGAGAAAAAATATCAGGAGAAAATGTTGCAAAGAAAGCAAGGGGGAGATTGTTTCAAGAGAAGGGGAGAATTGATGGTGTCAGTTCCAGAGAAATGTCAAGTAAGACAGATGCTGAGAAACATCCCATCATCAAAGAGAAAGAAAAGATTGAGATTGAGACTCAGATAAAGGATGCAGCTTTTGGGAGGAAATGCAGCTAGTCTTTTGTGAAGGGAGAAGGGGCATGCTGGCCTGAATGCTTCAGAGAAAAAGAATCAATAACATATGTAGGACTTATTAGGAAGGATTGGCTCACATGCTTTTGGAAGCTGACAGGTTTCATGATCTGCTCTTTGCAGGATGGAGACACAGGAAGTTGGTGGTGTAGTTCCAGTCCATGCCTGAAGGCCTGAGGACCAATGGGCCAATGGTGTGTAAGTCCCCATTTGAGTCTAAGTTTTGTAGAACTTGGAACTCCAATGCCAAAGGGCAGAAGAATATGGATGTCCCAGCTCAAGCAATAAGAGCAAATTTGCTTTCTTTGCTTTTTGTTGTCAGGTCCAACAAACTGGAAGATGCACACCCACATTCCTAAAGGAAGATCTTTACTCTATCGACTCATATGTTAAATTCTTCGGAGACATCTCACAGGCACACCTAGAATAATGTTTTGCAAGCTATCTGGAAATCCCTTACTCTAGCCAAATTGACACCAAAATTAATCATCACAGGGGGCTCTATTATTCTAGGTTTTCTTTTTCAGGCTCCTCAAGGGACAGGGTGTTATCATTTGGGTGATGCTTTGACGTTTGTTTTCTTGTTTACATCTGTCTCTCCTGCTACACTGCGAGCCCTATTGGGATAGAGATCTCATCTGTTTTACTCATCATTGCATCTCCAGTGTCATATTACTGCCTAGATTGTCATAGGTGCTCATTAAATATTTGTTGAATGAATGAATGGATTATTTACTGGTCTTGGTGTACTCATCAGTGATCACTAGAATGCTCAAAAAATGTTGAAGGAACACTGCCAACAGAGGCTTGCCACAGGACTATGCCACATCCAGCTTCTGACTTGATTGATCAATACTACACAACCTGGAACAAATATGACCAATTAACAGATACAAAACCCCATCATTCCATGTGGGCTGATGCGGGTTGGCATTACCTGGACAAATTTCTGGAGAAGGGAAGGTGATTTGGAGCAGGAATGTGACAGAAGAAGAATCATTCAGAATGGTGCAGCACAGAGGCATTTTTAAACAGGTCTTCCACTTTTGATTCAGCTGAACCAATCAGCTGGCTCATACTATTGTATAAGTAGGACAAAGGAGAAAATTAACATAACTCAGTGTCTCTGTTCCCTTTATTGGGCATGTGCCTTCTTGGGAGTTGTTGGGACTTCTTGGTCTGTTTCTCCCTAATAGGAGAAGTTTCATAAAGTCAGTATCAGTTGTGTCTGTTTCATTTTCTCATGTGTCTCTTCCTGGTCCCTGAATCAGCATCTGGCCTTCCAGGTGTACTTACTGAATGAATGAAAGAATGAATAAGTGCTCACATTATGCTTTAGCTGTCACCCGAGGTCACTGTGAGTTCTCTACTCTCAACTCCTGTAACACCTCCTTTCCCATTCTAGAACCTGATCATCTCTTGCTTTGTCATAGTACTGTATATGAATACTTCCTTTAGATACATGGGAAGAGACTTCATCTAATCTCCCTCTTGATTGTCCTCAGTACCCATCATAGTTCTAAGAGCATAAAAAAGTATTGATTAAAAGTAGAATTCATTCATGCAAAACTGTTGGTTAAGTATGGCTAGTTCCAGGCATTGTGCTAGACCCTGTTCATATCATGTTAAACAAGACCCAGTTCCTCACCTGGAGTTTTTACTTCAGGGAAGAGGCCAACTTATTGGACCATAATGATAGTAGTGCTAAGAGCTCAGTGGTGAATTGTGCAGAGTATCAGGAGAGAGCTTAGATAAAAGAGCAGTTTAATCAGCTGGAGTGGGCATGGAGGGTGCTGGGGGAAGTCAGAGGGACTCTGCTTGAGGAAGGGTAGGTGGGCACCTGGATGAATAGGGGCAAGAGTAGATGTGGCATGAGGAGAAGTAAAATATGCAGAGAAAAGAGCATACACTATGAAAACAAGGAAGCATGAGAAAGCATAGGCATATTCAGGGTTTCGAATGTCACAACATGGTAAGAAAATCCATGATTGATTAAATGAGAACCTGGGTCTCAAAGGGTCCTTTCTATTCCTGCCTAGTGGAATCCCAGTTCCTGGGCACAGATCCCAATAAATAAGATCTCTATGCTGGAACTTGTTCTCTGCTTTCTTGATTCATTGCAATTAATTACTGTGGTCCTTACAATCTCATCTTTCACTACTCTAAATTCTGCATTTTGTGTCTGATACTGATCTATGTGATTACACTCTTCTCTTAATATTGACCTGGTTTTATGGCATGAGATATACTTCCAAATGATAAAGCTTGTTTTCTTTGAGATAAAAAAGGGTTGGGAAAGAAATCGACTATTGTGTCTGCTGAAGGAGAAAGGAAATCAACATTTTGGAATAAACATGGACAGTTTAAGCCTCAGACTGTGATCTATTAGAGACATTTATATCTAAGAGGCATCCTCTAGACAGCTGTGTGCAGAAAATGTTTGGGCTACAAATACTAAATGTTTGGAGGAAATCATCCCTCTTTTAAAATAATCAAATTCAAAGGAAAGAAAATTGAAACTATATCCCATCCTTAATATGTGCTAAAAACCATGTGGCCAAAGTGTACAATTTATGAGTGAAATTATCCTTGGCTTCTTGAACTGGAATGATTACCTTCCTCAGTGAAAGAAAAGAGAAGAGCCATTTTCTCAGAATATTTTTCCTCTGAGTGGGACTTCGTTTAATTAGTTTTGCTCTGACTTTTCTGTGAGCAGAGAATGGGGATGAAAAGACAGCAAGGGCAGACCCATCAAGGCACAGTCTTAAGACACATGAGACAAAGTTGAGGAAGATATTTTGACATTGGTTTCTTTCTTTCTAGCTTAACTCAAGTTACTTACCTTTTTTCATAACACTGTCCACACTGAAGAAACAGATACCATGTAATTTTTTTCAGAAACCAAACAACGACAATATATAAAACCCCTGACCAAATAAAAAGTCTTCAACAGCTTGATAATGAAGTGGACTGGAGTATATACATATATGTGGTTTGAACTGAAAGGCTTTGTGAAACTTCTAAAATCTATAATACAAATAATTTCTATAATTCTGTGTTGGTGTCCACAGTTCCTGTTTGATTAACTCTTTTTGGGGACAGCATATTTGTATATCTGACTCCTCTGATCAAATGGTGATACCCAACTTGATTGTTAACTGCTGGAAGGCAGTGGTGGCCTTATACTTTTTTGGTATGTCCCCTCGGCCAGAAGTGCAATCCATAACATGGCAGGTGTCCAAGAAGTGCACATGGAGAACAAAACTCAGCAAAGGCAGCCATGACTATCATTTCAACCTGGAATCAATATAAATCCATATAAAAGTTATTAGTGAGATATTTTCTCATGCTGTCTTTAAAATCTATTTTAATCTTTCAGCACATCTTAATTTCAAGGAGCTGCATTTCAAGTACTGAATAGCTATGTGTGGTTGTTATTGTATTGGACAGCACAGATCTAGAAGGCCAATATGAGATATATATATATATATATATATATATATAGATGCTGTGGGGGAAACTTGGAGAGCTAGGGGCCGTGGAAAGTGACTGGGAACAGGAGATTGGGGAGAACGGTTGAAAAAGCATCTAGTGATGCACTTTGTAAGGTTTTTGGGGCATCCTTGGTCCAATGGTTGGAGTTGTGCTTCTCAGGCATGTTTGGCTCAGCCTGGATCAGGTGGGTTCTCAAGGCCTGGGTATTGGGGGGAATTCCTTCAGATGGAAAATCTAGGATTCCTTTGGTGCCTCTGAGTAAATTAATTCAACACAAAAATCTCTTAGTTTAAGGAGTTCAAAGAATTAATAGGACACCCAAGTTTATCAATTCTTTTCTTTTAGAACAAATTACCATCTTCTAAAGGAACATAAGCAAATCGCCATCTTCTAGTACAGGTATCCCTGGTCAATCTGTGTCCCTACAATTCTACATTAGTGCCACAGAATTCATAGTAGACACTGTGAGAAGGAGGGAGGACAGAGATTAGTTTTACCTTTGTTAAAATTTCTCTCTAGGCCACTTGTACATTGCCTATAAACTGTGAAGTTAACTCAGTTGGGAGACACTTTCTGCAAAGTAGTTACTCATGACACCAATTGACTATATAGGGGGTATGGGTAGAAGCTTCACGTGAAAACCATTTGCTTTATTAGAGACTGAATATTAATATGTTTCTGCTTTCTTGCCAAGTTCATAAATTTACAACAGTGGCAGCCCCAGTCACCAAGTCTAATTCAAGGTTTCTTTCTCTTTCATTAAGCAAATTGAGACCTTGTTTTTCTATTATATCCCTCTAGATCTTTTTCTTGGGGACCCCTAGGCTGAGAGATAAGAAGTCAAAGATTTTTGGATTTTCCCAGCATCCCTTTCAAACAGAAGTTTTCCATCAAGTTTTGTCCTGTTTAGCTTCACTGGGGTTTGTCTAAATTCCATGGATTTCCTGGGTATTCTTTCAGGTCACAGGCAATACCTGCATTTTAATTTACAATAATGGTTCTACCTTGAAACTCACTCACTGATTCTTCTGAGTGTTTAAGTTCGATCAGTCCCTCTAGATTCTGTCTAAAGTTCTGTAATTGCAGGGTAAAGCTGTAATCTCCTGGGTGTGCTTTCTCCATTTGCTCTTGCTATGGGGAAGGGGCATGCTTCTTAACAGTTCCAACTGGAGATCCCTCAGTGAGTGGGGATCGTGGCGGGGTCACTCCTCCTGGCTCTGACAGATTGCACTTCTCCTTCTCATCTTCTCCTTTGGGCAGTTAGGGCTGGTCATGTGTCCTTTTCCCCTTCACGTCTATCCTTAAGTAGACAAGGTAGATAGGCATGCTTTCTGCCCATGCCATTTACTCCTTTTATTTAAACCCAAGGAGATGACATATTCTTTATGAAAGGATGACTCCTATTCCTTTTGATGTATACTTTGGTGAAATCTACCACTCTTCTGGAATGTCATCATTGTGAGGGACCCTGAAATGTACAGTGAGAGCAAGAATGTATAAAATTGACAAATTGAGAATGAACTTGAAGCCTGCTAGTTGGGGTGATTTGAGTCTCAGTTCTAAACAACATGGAAAGTGATAGAATGTTGAGAAACTGATCTAGAGATGCCTATCTATGATTGGTGTAAAATGAACATTGGTGCTCTGCAGCCCAGAGGAACTTAGATGCCTTTGTAGTTTGAAGACCTGGCCTATAGAAATGCTTAAGAAACATAACCCAAGCACAAAGCCATCATTTCATATCCTAATGCCTGATAAATCTGTGGACTGTAACCCTGCTAATTGCTTTGACCAGGTCTAAAAGTTCTATGTTCTTTTAAATAAAATTCTCTTAAAAATTAATAAAGAAAATAAAATTCTTGTTGTAGCAGTTCTCCTTGAGGGCTCCTTCAAGGTCAAATCAAGCTCAACCTCAGAGGGCACCACAGTCATTGTTGATATGGTAGAAAGAAGTCTAAGATTATGCCCACTCCTGTACGTATCCTGAAAAATCCTTTGCCCTGAGTATGAAGGGGACCTGTGAATGTGATGGAAGTCACACTAGTATCTGGGTTAATCTGAAAGAAAGATTATCATGGTGGATGTGAGTTTAAATCAAGTGAAAGCTTTAAAAACAAGAGATTCTGCTAGCCTTGGAGATGCAAATAGTCAGGCTATGCACTGCCTATGGAGAGCAGCAGCCTCCAGGATCAAGAAACTGAATACTGCCACAGACATGTGAGCATGGAAGGACACTCAACCTTTGTTGAGACCACGGTTCTGGTCAACATCTTGGCTGTGATTCTGTGAGGCCCTGAACAGAGGATCCAGTTTACTTATACAGGGACTCCTGACTCATGGAAAAGTGAGATAATAAACATTTGTTATTTCAAATTTCTAAGTTTGTGTTAATTAGTTATGCTGCAATAGAAATCTAATATACCTATGTGAAGCAGTTCTTTAGCTATAATAAAGGTTGCTTCTTACCTGCAATTTGAAAAATTTGCATGTACCACATTTACTTGAGCAGAAAGCAAAATTTCTGTGGTCTGAATGTTTGTGTCCCCCTCAAATTCATATGTTGAAATTCTAACCTCAAATGTGATATTAGGAGGGGAGGCCTTTGGGAGGTGATTGGTCGTGAGGGCAGAAAGGAGTTAGCACTTTTATAAAAAGCTCCCACACAGCTAGCTTGTTCCCTCCTCCATATGAGGACACAGCTAGAAGATGTTACTTCTTGAACTAAAACATTTCACTTGTAAAAGGTTGACTTGGTGGCCCCTTAAAAATAACTTGAAGGACTGGGGTTGTGACTCAGTGGTAAGAGTGCTTGCCTAGCATGTGTGAGACACTGAGTTCATTTCTCAGCATTGCATATAAATAAATGAATAAAATAAAAGTCTATCAACATCTTTACAAAAATAGCTTGAAATTGTTGGGTAGTGTGTTAGTCATCTTTCTGTTACTGGGACAAAATACCTGAAATAAATAAACTTAAATCTTTTTAAAGGTTTATTTTGACTCACAGTTTCAGAAGTTTCAGTTCATGGTCAGTGGCCCATTACTTCTGGGCCTGTGATGAGGCAGGACCTCATGGTCTGTAGCAGAGCAAAGCAATTCACCTCGTGGTAGCTGGAAAAAGTGTATGCATTCTTATATTTGGGAGAGACAGAGAATGAGAAAGAAAAAGAGAAAGGAGGAGGAGGAGGAGGAGGAGGAGGAGGAGGGAAGAGTAGAGAAGAGAGAAAAAATGGGCCAGGGTCCCAATATTTCCTTTAAGAGCATGTTCCTAATGACCTAACTTCCCTCCAGCTAGGCTGAGGCAAAATGTCTTTGGGGTACATTTCAGATCCAAAAATGGCAAATAGAAAAATTAAGGCAAACTCAGTGTTAATTTTTTTTACTTTCAAATAAAAATCAAGAATTGGACATCTTCTGGGCACATTTTCAGTAATGTAATACATCTTTATACTTTCATTGTCATCAACCAACATCAGTATTGTCAGAAAGCAAATATCACAAATGCCAACCATCCTAGATATTATACTAGGAGTACATGGAGCAAGATAGCAAAAGGCAACGGTCCTTCATCAGTACTTGGACTATCACACTAAAAAGCATGGCCCAGGACCAGCAGTATTGTTAGAAGTACAGAATCACAGGCCCCATTTCAGGCCTACTACAAATCATACTTTTCATTTTTATAGGATCATCAGACTGTTCATTAACATCCAAGCAGCACTGACACAGACATACCTTCCTCCCCTATCTTTTGTGTACTCCCAGATGTTCTTTTGAAGATCTAAATCTATATACTCTTTGCTTAAAATTCTTTGGTAATATCAATGTACACAAAGAATCAAATTCAAACCTCATAGTTTTTTTGAGATACGGGAAGTAGAGAATACAGTAATTCTGATAGAGAAGTTGTCAGCAGATAGGACAACAGGAAGGGTCAGCTGTTAGATAATTTTATGGGCTGAATGGTATTATTTTAATCTTCCTTTATTTAGAAAGGTATCAGAGAAGTCCAGCTCAGCCTAACTCTTCATCTCCAAATAATGATTTTAAAAGGGAAAAAACTCATGTGCCTATGACATTGCCCTTTTTCATAATGGTGGGTTGATATGGCTGAGATCTGTGTGGGTCAGAAAATGTAATTAGGTGTTTAGAAAATCTAGAATTTCCAACAAGAGGAGGAATTCTGTCTGCTTCTTCATGTTGTGCCCAGGCAATGGAAGGTAGAAAGTGTGCTGAATTTGAAGAGGTTCATTTTGCAGCAGGAAAGTCACCCAGGGGCTCATTGTCTGATAATACTTACCATTTATTGATGATATCTACCATTTATCTTCTGTGTTGCGCTAAGAGCTTTACCTCTATTATTTCATTTGATTTCCCCAACAGCCATTAAGGTAGGTATTAATAATATTACAGTTTACAAAGGACAAAAGTGAGAACTGAAGCAAACGACTGACCCTCTGTTGTACAACTAATAGAACATGGAATTGAGATTAAAATGCAGACCTGACTGTAAAGTCAGTGCTCTTGGCCAGTAGGATACATTTGTGTATCAGGAGGTGGGTCACTGGTATCCTGCCTTTTCATTAAATCCCTGCTTTGGACATGAATCTCAGGAAATTGTTGGCTGCCCCTTCCCACTAGGCTTCCAGAATGCATTTTCTTGTAAATGCTAAAGTGGAAATGGCACCATTGGGTAAGAATGAATGGATGGATAGGGAGTTCCAGATGGAGGTGGGAAATGCTGAAATGATGGATTTTGTCCATAAATTAGCAGATGTGCCATGGCTCTTGGTGACAGACACCCATTTTCCCCACATCCAAACTGTGTGCTTTGGCTTTGCTAGCTGAAATGGAAGCCAAACTGTCTACTACTGAATCAGTGAACCCACAAAAGGGCCTTAAATGATGAAATCAAGCAAAAACCAGAAATCAAACCCTGTGCTCCAGTGGAAGAAGGAGAGGTGCCATGTGTCTGTTTCTAGATGTTTCAGAGGTTATTGCCTGGGAATGGATTTCCAAAGGCCGGAAAGGCAGAGAGATGATTGCCTTAGGACATTGACTTTAGAGTCTGTTTGTCCTTTTGCCAAGGAGTAAATGAAGCCAGGGCAGAAAACATCACTATTAGACGACCTTAGTCCTACTATTTAAGCTAAAAGTAAAGAAAAGTTCCCAAAAGGAGGGTCCCCAAGGTTATAAATAATAATGCTTTAAACCAGAGAGGGAAATCTAAGGCAGTTCATTGTAAGCCTTGATTTTCTATCCTCTAACTCATACAAATGGGCCTGTGTACCTTTTGAAATGTGTTTCTTCTTGAAAATTTGAATCATGCAAACCTGAAATCGTGTAATATGAAAATAATTATGAAGCCTCTTTTTAGGTAGAAAAGTTGAAATAATGTGAAATCCCTTATGTCTGTCATTTCAGAAAATAGACGATGCAATTAAAATGGAAGAAAGGATTATTTACAAGGATGTTGGCAGGATGTAGGGAATTACAAGAATAGTACAGAGATCCCACAGATTGGGGGATGAGGAGAGTAAGCAGTTACTGAATCACAGGGATGATAGCTGTATGGAGTATATTCCTGATAGAAACTGGGTCCTTTGACAGAAGGATGCAGTTGACCCAGAGCAACCTTGCAGAGAGAGAGCCCTGGGATCAGTTACTCCAGCCTCCCTTCCCCCTCTCCCTTATTTCTCCCAACCATTGTTGAAACTTGCCTAGAAGCCAGAAGGCAAGGTAACCTGTTGATGTAGTCAGTACAGACATTCGTGTTGGGGATATAGAGCAGAGTAGAGAAGAATCTGGAGGGCCAAACAAAAGTCCAGCCTTCTCCCAAACTAAACCAAAAACTGAACCAAAAATCAAATAATTGCAGGTTTAAGCTATTGCCACATGGTGATGACACTAGCAAGCAGCACCCAGACTATCTATTTTAGGATTTTGTTTTTGAATAGTATGGATTTTGGAGGTGTGTGTGTGTGTGTGTGTGTGTGTGTGTGTGGTGCTGGGACTCAAACCCAGAACCTTGAGCTAGGTTAGCACTCACCACTGAGCTATGTTCTCAGCCTGAATAGTGTAGATTTTGAATTAGGAAATGCTTTTAGGAAACATGCCTTGTAGTAAACTCCATCTCTCTGATTCACCTTCCCCAAAATACCACTTAAGTTTGGAGTCTCTTGCAGATTTTAAGCCACAAATTAATTACTAGACTACAGAAAGAATTCTGGTTTACCTCCCTTTATGCAGTTTCTGTGCTCTTAATATGCCACAAAATTAGGATTTTCTAAATACAATTCAATTTTAATTTTGAGGCATGAGATATTTGTAGAACTATGCAGCCTTCCTTTGTCCTAGAATTGACTGGTGCTCCAGGAAATTAATTGGAACAGAATTAACAACTGCGTTTTCACTCACTGTTATGATGGTTGCAGAAACTCTGGCTGCTGGACTATTAAGCTCCTTGGGGACAGGGGCTTTGTCACACATTCTACAATGTATTTCCAGCTCCCAGAGTAATGCCTGGCTTTTAAACAGTGTTTGAATGAATGAAAGAAAAATTTTAAATTGTGCATTAATCTAAAACTGAATCCTACAACCTTCTAACCAGATTCCTCTACATATATTTTATTAAAAGATTTCAGAATCATAATACATGATACTGTGAACACTGTTTTTTCTCCTCCACCAAAATATCAGAAACCTATAACAAGACAAGAATAACAAGACAAGTAAGTACCTGAGTTATGGTTCGATCATTTTGAGGATTCCCTAATGTGCTGTCATTGCCATTTGGAAACTTTTTCCAACCAAGACCCAGAGAAAATCATCTCTTCAGATTCCCTGTGCACATAGAAAACTTAGAATTTCAACCAAAACAGGAGGGTTCATTTTATTTAGTCATCTGCTTTATTTACAGAACAAGCCTTCATCTCAACACCCTCAAAATTCAGCCCCAAGTTGGTTGGAGCCTTTCTAGGACCCAACCTATGGCCTTTTACCTATGGTCTAGGTAAAAGGACCCAACCTTTTACCTGTCACAAAACAGGACACGGTGAAAGAGGGCTGGAAGGAATGAGAGAGTCTTTACCCTGTGGTCCTGCGCTTTGCTTGCAAAGCCTGTTGTCTGGCATTTCTTAACAATGGCTTAATCTGGGATATTTTTATTACAAGAGATTAAGCCATCCATTAAGAAGGTAATCCATGCCCTTGATTTCCATTTAGAAGAAAAGGACTTATTTTTTCCTCGCTTGTTTTTGTCCTAATTTCCCCTGTACATAAACCTCTTCTCTGGGTGGTGATGTCATTGTAGCTTTCAGGCACTGGCCAGGCCGTGGGTGTGAGTGGCTCTCTCTGCAGCCATTGCTGATTCATTTTGGTGACTCATCTGCTTGGTCCCTGGGATGCAAGGGAATGATGTCACTGCACATCCTCCTCCTGCCAGGCCTCCTCTTTAATTCTCCTTTCACCATAGGCGTGTTCAGTGGTTGCTGCCCAGGAGCCTGGGAACTCACTAAGTTTCCCAAAGGCTGGGTGATCCCAGGCAGGGAACCCTGGGGTTCTCAACAGTGCAGGACTGAACTCCTTCACCCTGCTTACCCTGCAACCATTTATAGATTGAAATATCTAGGCGGAGACCAACTCACTCTTCCCCTCCTATCCATCTAAGGCAGTCAGATGTCCAGAAATGGATCTTCTCAAGCCTGCTCTGCCTCTCTGCTTTGAGGTCAATTATTATAAACTATCATTTTTGTAGTAATGCTCTTAATTGAACTGTTATATAAACCATGGTTCTGTTTCTCAGCAATTTTAATTCAGTGCCTTCCAGACCACAGTAATCCCTGGTTTGATCTTTTTCTCTCCCTTTCTTCTCTTCAACTGTACCCGCCCCCTGATCCCACACCCTTACTCCTAACAGTTTCCAGCTGTGTATCATTTGGCTCCGTTTCCACCCCAGTTTTCTCTATAATATGCAGTTGGCCCCCTTCCAGGTCCCAGATGTACTATTTATTTATGCTAGAGCATCTGGACTTTGACACAGCCCTGTCGCTGCAACGTGGCAAACTTGTGTAAGATCTGACTGGCAGTGGGCTGGCAGCTGTACCACCCTGGCACATCAGACATTCTGAAGGAGTATGAGGCAGGTGGAGACAGTGGATGTGAGGGACAGAGGGAACCCACGTGAATGTAGAAGTTCAAATTCTCCAACACTGTGGCTTTCATGGCTAGAGATGAGCCTAGTAACACTAGAAGATGAGAGCTGGGTTTCTTTCCAGGCAGGCTGGTATTGCTGCAGAATCCAAATAACTCACCTGTCTCCACAAGTGAACTGGAAATGAAGTTACCAGTAAAAGCAAGCAGTTGCCATCCCTGACTGATGGGCTGCCAAGGATGGGAACCCAGGATCTGTGAAGAGCAACAGACTGGGAGCTAAAAGTCCTGGTTCTGGTCTTACTTTCTTCTTGTTCTTCTTGTTATTTTAGATGAACCTTTTTATCTGGGCTTCTATTTTCTTTCTTATGAAGTAGGAAGATTGGAATAATTTGTGAAATTTCAAGATTCTATTTTAAAAACTCAAATGGAATCTAAACTAGAAGCCTTCTGTGTACGTGTACCCAATACTATTGTCCAAGAAGTAGTAATAACCGTGTTTTATTCAAGAGCCTTAGTGGTGGCATTCCAGCCCTCCCCTCCCCCATCCCACATTCTGAAGGGAGGTTGGGGTGTCAGAGGTGTGTGCCTTTCCTCCATTCAGCCATCCTCACCCTAAGTCACGGGGCTCTGCCACATGGCCCTTCTTGGAGTCACAGAGAGCAAACCTTCCCTTTTGAACCTCTCTGTTGGTCTTCCCTTGACCCTGCCTGGCCCCTGGATTTTCTTAATCTCCTTTTCTTTATGATCTTCTTCTTTTCCTCTTCCTCCTCCTTAGTTATTCAGCTCCATCCTCTCTGAATGGGCCTTGCAGAGTAGGGTGGGACAGAACCATTTACAGGTTGAGTATCCCTTTTCCAAAATGCTTGGGACCAGATGTGTTTTGGATTTTGGAATATTTTTATATACATAATGAGATATCTCAGGGATGGATGGGATTTAAGTCTAAACATTAAATTTAGTTTCATACAGAAATTATTTTAAAATATTGTGCAAATTACCTTCAGGTTAACACATATGAGGTATATATATGAAACATAAATGTTTATATGTTTATTTAATGTTTAAATAAATATAATAAACATAAAATTGTTTATTTATTTATATATATAATAAGATATATCAAGGATGGGACCTAACTGTATACATTTATTTATATACAAAACATAAATGTTTATATATTTAATTTTTATGTTTATATATTATATTTATTTAAACATTAAATAAATATGTAAACATTCATGTTTTGTATATACCTTATAGTCTTAAACTGAAGGTAATTTGTGCATTATTTTAAAATAATTTTCTGTATGAAGTTAAATTTCATGGCTTGGAATTTTCCACTGTGCTATCAGGTTGGCACTCAAAAATTTTAAATTTTGGAGTGTTTCAGATTTCAGATATTTAGATTAGGGATATTCTGCCAGTACAACTTCAAGTAATGCAAATACCTGACAGAGAGATCTAGACCACCAAGATTGAATCTCTCCTAGCAAACATTCTTAGTACTTTTCATCAGATGGAACTCTTCTCTTTCTTCATCTACCTTGAATCTCATTTTGAAAGTTACATTTCTTGTTCTAGCCCTAGCTTTTGAGTATGTCAAACCTTAGCAATAGGGGTAAGGACATGTATGTATGTGTGTCCCTTTCACTGGCTATTTTTCAAAAAAATTTTATTTGTTCTTTTTAATTATACATGTCAGTAGAACGTATTTTGACATATCACATATACATGGAGTACAACTTCCCATTCTTGTGGTTGTACATGATGTAGAGTTACACTGGTTTATATTCATGTATATTCATATGTGAACATAGGAAAATTATGTCCAATTCATTTTTCCCATTCCCATCCTCTCTCACTTCCCCCACTTCCCCCTGTCCAATCTGGTGAACTTCCCCACTCTCCACTGTGAGTCAGTATCCACACACCAGAGAGAATGTTCGGTCTTTGCTTTTTGGGATTGGCTTATTTCACTTAGCATGATAGTCTTCAGTTTCATCCATTTGCTGGCAAATGCCATAATTTCATTATTTGTCACAATATTCCATTGTGAATATTGTGAAATGAATGGATAAAGAAAATGTGGTATATGTACCACATTTTCTTTATCTATTCATCTGTTGAAGGGCACCTAGGTTAGTTCCATAGCTCAGCTATTGTGAATTGAGCCACTATAAACATTGATGTGGCTATGTTATACTATAGTATGCTTATTTGAAGTCCTTTGGGTATAAGTTGAGGAGTGGGATAGCTGGGTCAAATGGTGGTTCCATTCCAAGTTTTCTGAGGAATCTCCATACTGCTTTCCAGAATGGTTGTACTAATTTACAGTCCCACCAGCAAAATATGAGTGTCCCTTTTCCCCCCACATCCTTACCAATATTTATTGATACTTGTATTCTTGCTAATTGCCATTCTTACTGGAATGAGATGGAATTCAGTGTAGTTGTAATTTGCATTTCTCTAATTGCTAGAGAAGTTGAACATTTTTTCAAATATTTGTTGACCATTTGTAATTCTTTTCTGTGAAGTGTCTGTCCAGTTCTGTTGCCCTTTTATTGATAGGGTTTTTTTTTTTTTGGTGTTAAGTTTTTTGAGCTCTCTATAGATCCTGGAGATTAATGCTCTGAGGTAGAGAAGGCAAAGATTTTCTCCCATTCTGGAGGCTCTCTCTTCATGTTCTTGATTGTTTTCTTTGCTTTCACTGGCTATTTCCAAGACACTTTTATAGAACATCATGGATTTCTTGGAGCATAGTGATGCAATCATCTCATCATCTCATCATTCTCAGTTTTCAATTTCTAAGAACCATTCTCACAGAAAGAGTGTTCTTCATCTGGATTAGAATCCTAAGTGCTTTTGGACTACAGAGACCTTTGGAGAACACCATTGTTATCTGCTGCTTTGAGGGAGCTCCACACAAATCTATTGTTCTACTAGCTGGGAGAAAGTCCCTGTAAAGAACAAGTCATAACTCTCAATAGTGCACAGTTGTCCTCAGGTGGCACAACTTTCCACTGGTGAAGTGTTAGCCATGTTGGGCTTATGAATGAAGGACAATTTAAGGATCTGAAAATATCCCCCTATACAGGTTAAGTGGCTTCTTATTACACAGACCCAGGAGTCAAGCTGACCTGGAGGTGATGTCATTAAGGAAGGTCTCATTACTCTTAACTCTCTGTGATATCTCTAGTGATAATAGCTTATTACTTTTCTCTTACCTCCAATGAGCGTAATAGCCAAGAGCTGTGGAAATTTTGCTTCCAGTATCTGCTGCCCTACATGACGAGAGAATGATCACTTCCAGCTTCATGGATGTCAGGCATCATCATTGACTTTCTTTGGTCAATGAGATATGAGCAGAAGTGATGCACATCACTTTAAAATTAATGCTCTAAAAGTCTATGTGAAGTTCTACCATCTATTCCTTTCCCCTTGGCCAATAAGGAAAACATTCCAAGAAACATTTTGGCAAATATCTGAATAGGGTCTCCTTCTTCAACCTGGGTCTCAGAATGATGATGATGTGAAACAGAGATATAGGAGATCCAAGTTGATGTGTAGTAGACATGGAGCACAAGCAAGAAATATACCTTTGTGTTTATAAGGCTCAACATATTTGGGTTGTTTCTTATTGGTTAAGAGCCAGAGAGACTTAGGTTTGAATTTCAGCTGTGCAACCTTAGCTAAATGACTTAAATTCTGTAAGTTTCAAGTTTTCTCATTTGTGACATGGGAATGATAATGACAATGACCTCTTTGGACTGTTGAGATGATTAAGTATGAAAGCATAAGTAAATTGCTTTGCATAGTACTTACAAAATAATAAATGCTAGCTATCATTATTGTAAAATAGATTTAGGGCTCAGGGTGTATATGAGGGAGAACAATTATGAAGCATGACAATTGATCATAAATCTTATAACATTTCTCTCAAAAAATAACAGTCCATAGTTTATGGCCTTGTATTAGGCAGAATAATGGCCCCCAAAGATGTCCAAATCCTAATTCCCAGAACCTGTCACTATGTTACCTCACAGGGCAACAGGGACTTTACAAATATGATAAAGTTAAGAATTTTTCTATGGGGAGAGCATCGTGGGCTACCTAGGTGGATATAATCACAAGGGTCCTTGTAAGTGAAAGAGGGAGGGAGGAGAGCCTGAGTGACAGAAGGAGGTGTGGTGAAGGTAATAGAATCAGGTATGATATAATTGCTGGCTGAAAGAGCCATACGTAGATAGCTCATGGAAGATGGGGAAGTCATCCAGGGAATGAATTCTTTCTTGTCCTCCCTCAGGAACACAGCCCTGTCCACTCCTTGATTGATTATACTCCAGGGTAATCAAATTTGACTTCTATCCCCCAGGACTGTCGATTAATAAATTTACATTGTTTAAAGCCACTAAATTTGTGGTAATTTGTTTAGCAGCAATGAGAAACTACCTTGTGCCCCAGTTCCCTTTTCTCCTATTTCAGCATTGCTGCTTCTCTTTGGCAAACAATCTCATTTTTTTCTGAGTTAAAAATCAGAAAGGCCTGGGTTAGCTTTCTTTAGATCCTGATTTGTGCCAACTCACCAATTAGCTCCCTCCCTGTGGCCACCCTTTCCAGCCCCACACCCTGCATGATCCCACCCTATTCCATTCCTACGAAACAATCTCAAAAACATAAAAGGAATTACCTGTTTAAATTTTTAATGACATTTTATTTTGTTAACCATGTGTAATTTGGGGCAGGGGTGGTTGTTCCATTTTTTCCCAGTCACTGTTGAATGATAAAACCAAGGCCAGAAACTCAGGTTTAGATAAACCTGAATTATGACAGCATGATTCTTAACATGACCTTTTCCAGAAAACTCTTCTAGCAAATGAATTCTTTCATCATCCAGCAAATGCCATGTAAACACTCTTAATGGAGACAGAGTTCATTTACTGTTGTAATACACGGGCATATGGCAGTCATTTTTAAAACATCACTGTCTGCTGAAATCTGGTTTGATTATAAACCAGAATAATTAATTGTTGTTGCTTGCTTCTTTTAGGTATTTTTGTTTTACCTTATAATTGGTTTGAGTGATGGAAGGTAAGAAGCAGGAAGGGTATTGTCATCTCCTTCCCAGAGGCACTTGTCATATTTCAACTCTCCTCTGTATCACGAGAACACCCAGGGACTTCAGGCTTCTCTAATATTTGTAAACCTCCTGCAGAAGGTGTTCAGAGTCCACTCATTTCCAGGGCTGTCCCTGCTATGGTGGAGTTGGTTTCCTATACCACTCCTGCAATGGGACACTGAGGCTCAGAGGTAAGAGAAGCATCATAGCCGGAAGTACAAATCTCCTGGTCTCTCGAACTGTAGGTCATATATTGGATCACAGAATAATAAATATCCTCTCTGTTCTAAGTAAAATTGTAATTCTGAGTTCAAACAGCTTGTTTTGCTTATTTTCTCCTAATGAAATAGGGTTGAGGAATGAAATGGGCGAGGCACTATCTATAAGTCTAAGTTCCAGAAAATTATGTTTTATCTTTCCTTCTACTTGGCCTTGTATTTCTAGGTTTTCTTTCCCCACAATCATTTTAAAGCTCAGAGCTGGAGGCTCCCTCTTCTCAGAGATTTCCCGTTTCTGAGAAGTGGTCCTGTGTCTCCCACTCATCTGCAAAATCTGTAAAATCTCCATCTGAGCAGTAAACTCAGTAATCTTGTGTTAGATTTTTAGTATCTCATTTTAATCCAGATTCTGTTGTGGAAGCTCTTACAAATTTACTGCCACGTAATTCACTTTTATTCAATATTTTGTCTAAATATGGTTATTCCCATTTTTAGCTAGACAGTGTATGAATTAGTACTGAATCATGCCCAAGACCAGATGGAGCTTGCTTTTTCTGAGGAAGACAAAGCGTTAGATTTGCTTGTCTTAGTTATGAAAAATGCCAGCTTGAGTAATTACCTGGCTGGTGTCCTAATTGTCTTAATCTGTGAATCAGAAAGGCCATATGGCCCACCTGATCAATTATATAGGTATTGATTAAGTTGGGGAGGAAAGAAATATCCAAAGAGGCACAGTTAGTCATTCAATCTGCCATTTATGTCAGGAGTGGCTTAGTTGCTCTGTAAAGATTTGCAGATGCAGCTGCTGAGGGCAGTAAGCAGCACACTGCTTGGAACTAGTCTTGAAAAGGCTTCATAGTGTAGGGAGGAAAAATGTTTGTGCAGCCTACATTATCCATGGTAAAAAATCAGAGGCAACATGGAGCACTGCGTGTGGAAAAAAACCCCTCATTAAAAATAATGATGATCTTTGAGGTTTAAAATAAAAAAGGAAATATTGCTAGTTAAGGGTACCCCTTTCTTTTAAAAGCTGCCCCCCAGATGGCTTGCTTGCTTTAACCTCAAGGTAGAGCCCCATCATGATTCTATTGTATTATCTGTCTTCAAAAGCTTCTCTGGAGCGACAGGAACAAAAACTTCTCTTCTTTGGGGGAATGGAATACTTTTCAGACACTTGTTCGTGATTTCTCTTAAAAACTTAGTTTTTAAGAAGTAAGAGTGTGGAGCAGGTTGCAAAGTGAAACCTCTGAGCTAAACTATTTTATTTGACTTTTGTAGGATTTTAAAAAGTGAGACATTTCACAGAAAGACTTGGATTTCTCCATGGCAACAATCAGCTGGAGTTGAGTGGCAACTATCAAACTGAGATGGGGCATAAACATTCCCCCTCTCTGTTTCTCCATCATGTGCTGGGCCTGACTATCTGCCTGGCCCTACACCTGCACCCTGACCCCAACAACAACTTCTGACATTATGGAGAAACATAGTCGCTGTAAGAGGAAAATGAAGTTTAACTCCATCTGGGACTCAGTCTGAATGTGAATGGTATAGACCTTGAAGTTGGAAAACATTTTTTAGAGGAATAAAATTCATTTCTCAGAATGCGTTGTTTTGTGGGGAGAGCAAAGTAGGGAAAGTGAAGGGAGACAGAAAAGAAGAGGAAGGAATGGCAAGAAGGACATGGCTCTCTCTACTACTCTGGCAGCAGAGAGCAGAATGAAATTCTTGTCAGTTCTTCATGTGATGCTGCCTACTGCACACGATTCCCTGGGCTGCAGGCTCTTGTCAAGGCGAATAATGTCAATGGAGGAAGGCAGTGTCTGCAGAGGCTGACTCTGAGATATATGTGTGCTCTCTCCTGTAAATTCCACAAACTGTTTCCTTGGTTTAAGTCATTCTACCTCTAGACTGGAACCACCATGGAACTGTTTTTGTTTTTTTTTTTAAACCAGTAGCTCTCTGTCCTGCTCACCATAGGACATGGTGCACAGGGCTGGATTCGGTGTCAGGATACCACAGGGAAATTCAATTAACAGATTTCAATATTCCTCTCTAGATTTAGTATTACAAATACATGTGTTTTCTCTAAAACTTATTTTTCCCATAATACTATAAGAATTACAAATGTTACCCCACATTGATTTCTCTATTTGTATTACAGGATAAAATATCAGAGCCAAATCTATGGTCTGTCTCTAGCAAGCATGTGATACACAATGGAATGGAATGCATATTTCACTCTGGTTTGTTTATTCTGGATTTCCCAGCCCTTAATTTTTCTTTTTTAAAATCTTTTAATTTGTTCTAATTAATTGTACATGACAGTAGAATGCATTTATACATTTTGATAGATCATACGTTAATGGAGTGTAATTTCTCATTTTTCTGATAGTACATATTGTAGGATCACATTAGTCATGCAGTCATATATGTACATGAGGTACATATGTATATGAGGTAATAATGTCTGTTTCACTCTAGTATCCTTCCTACCCCCATACCCCTTCCCCTTCTTTGACTCCCCTTTACCTAATATAAAGTAATTCTAATCTTCCCTAGCCACCCCCTTATTGTGAATTAGCATCTGCATATCAGAGCAAACATTTGGCCTTTGGTTTTTTGGGTTTGGCTTATTTTCTTAGCATGATATTCTTCAACTCCATCCATTTACCAGCAAATGCCATAACTTCATTCTTCTTTAAAGCTGAGTAATACTCCATCTACATATATATATATGAAGATGGTTCCATAGTTTAGCTACTGCGAGTTGAGCTGCTGTAAGCATTGACGTAGCTGCGTCACTATAGTATGCTGAAGATGGAAAGACTTCCCATGCTCCAGGATAGGCAGAATTAATATTGTCAAAATGGCCATACTACCAAAAGTGTTATATAAATTTAATGCAATTCCTATTAAAATCCCAATGACATTCTTCATAGAACCAGAAAAAGTAGTCATGATATTCATTTGGAAAAATAAGAGACCCAGAATAGCCAAAGCAATCCTTAGCAAGAAAAGTGAAGCAGGAGGCATCACAATACCAGACCTCAAACTATACTATTTTTCTTCTTGACTGTTAATTTCAAGTGCTTTGCAAATTGTCTTATTGTTACCAGGTATTATACAAATACAGAATGAATGACCAAAGTGGGCATTCCAAAAGGCAAGGATTATCTTTAGTTAAATTAGTCTCAGTAAAATAAAATGGAACAATGAAACCCCATGCTTATGGTACTGGTTGATTACAAAATATTAGAACATTTTAACCCCATGATGCTTGCCCTTTAGTTTGAGTCAACATATTTTTATCTTTGTTCATTCTTCCCATGTCCTCAGTGTTCCCAGTTCCATGATAATTGATTACTTGCTTGAATAAGAGGTCTGGGATCTTCTAATTGGTTCTCGCACCACCACTGTCTTTTGGTTGGTGTCTAAGATGTGCTGGGTTATCTGAGAGGGTTCATTCTCCACTCCTATGCCAGGACACTAATTTCATGCTTGTCCTGCCTTGTCACTCTTCATAGCAGTATGCCTGCATCCTGTACTCTGACCACATATGACTCATGTAGGATCTTAGAGTATATGAGGCAGAAGTGACTCCAGTTTCAGTTTTTCATGTTACCCTTTTCAATGACTTTACCTGCTATAATAATGGGAGGATTTTTTTCCTCCCATTAGTTTTTAAGTGATAATTTTGCAAACACAACTTTTTTTCCTCTAGTATATTTCTATACTGTTTAGGTGTTGTATTTGAGGAAGAAAAGAGGAGTAAAGATGTTAAGGGTGTGTCTATGTGTACACATAATAGAAAATATAAAATTTAGGGGTATGGTATCAACAAACATTCCTAAGCCGCATAAAAGGAGATAGGAGGGAAGAGAGAGACCTGCATCCCATCATTTGCTGCACTAGACAACATGTGGTATATGGACTGAAAACAATTTCTGGTTGGTTTGGAAGTTGATGAGGGTTATTTGATGTAGCAATGTCTTTGGGGTAATTCAGGGAGAAGGTGCTGTACAGTTTACGTATAAGGTAAGTTCAGCCTTTGTAACACATGAAACTTCCGATCTGGTTGGAGAGAAAAGACTGGCATAGGTAATCCAACTAGAGAAGAATTCAAAAGTTTGATAAATTACAAAATTATGTATTAAAAAATAACCATAACAAATGGATACACCCACAATTCTAAATTTAATCCATAGTCAATGAATGGTTTCTTGGAGTGCACTGGTTGTGTCTGTTTCCAGAATTCCTTCCTATACAGAAGCAAAAATGGTTATGTTTCAGTCTCATGGATTTTTTGACTTTTGCTATCATATGACAGGTTTTTACAAGGTTTTCTTTGAATTATTTCTGCTATTTTATAAACTATCAATATGTCTTGTCTCCTAAAGAGTTTTAAAGTCACCTGTCTCTTAAGTTTCATTAGCTTTCGTGTTGTGTGGCTAAATCCATTAGAGACTGAGCGTGGTCTACGTAATACCATTGTAGCAAGTATGAATTTTCATAGTTTCAACAAGTTTTAAAACTCAGGTGAATTTAAACTTGGCAATTCAAGAGAGGTGGTAGCTTACTACTTAATATTCTAGCTTCTTTTAGGTAAACATATACCTAGTTATTTAGCATGTTCTCTGTTTTATTCCTTCATCTCCCTTAAAGGGTTATGTGTCCTGCCATTGATGAAAGAGTGTCTGGTGTGTTCAATCTTCTGTCTTTGCTGGTCTCTGCTGAGATCTAGCTGGCTCTGCTATTCTTTGGAATCTGTTCTACTTCCACTGTGTCCACTGACGAGGCATGTCCCCCATGGTTTCTGATCACCAAGTCCTTTACTCTGCATCTTCTGTGCCTGCATTGTAAAGTCCAGTTGACTCACCAACTGCTCCAGTTGCTCTTAGCTAACTTTTGTGTGTAACCATGGGGAATAAATATATAGCTGCTCTTCCACTCCATACTAGGGTTAGGAGAGATTGGGAGTAGGGTGCATGGAGTGTGGGACAGGCAATTTAAGACTGTCCCTTATCAACACCTGTGTGAACTTTTGTATTATTCTGGCTGCCTTCTGAGAGGACTTCTTGTCTAAATTCCAATTGTGAAGTTGGGAACTAATGTCCCCCAATTTCATACTCTATCTTATCAAGTAAGGGTGGGCTCCACCAATTCCCTGAGGGTTGGGACCCCTGGAGGGGGTTTCTGTGAGAATCTCTTTCTCAAAATCCTATACCATCTATTCAATCTCTGAATATTCTCCAAGCTCCTTAAACCCATTCCAGAAAAAGTTCTTATCTCCTCTGTGTGGGGTGGACAAATAGCTCATGTTCCATCACATGCTTTTCTTTTTCTATAGTTTATATTACAAATGCTATGTGCATAGTGCCCCAGGATGATTAACCTTTGAAAAATTATATATATCTTTCTTTCTTCTCTTTTATCTTTCAATGCTATTGTATCTTTCCCTCTCAAAAGCCTGATGTGGAATTTTGACTTACTGAATTTTGCTTGCTGGGTTCTTTGGTATTCTCTTTTTTTCTAGGACAAAAGCCTTAGCCTAAAGATATATACATATATTTTTAATAGTGAAGAAGTTGCAGGATAAAAAGAAAATGCCAAGAAGAAAGAATACATCTGATAATATTTAAAAATATTCTACAGCTCTTTATATGATAGGAACTGAAATGTTACAGGTGACCTACTATACAATTCACTTTTGGGGGGAAACTGGAAAGAAGCTAGGCATATTTTTCAAGATGTTAAGCTCAAATAGCCTGGAAATTTACCACAAGAGGAAGGTTTTCCTCTCTATCCTTTCTTGGTTTTGAAAGTATTCCACGGCACTGCCTTCTTTTCCATGCCCTTTCATAATCTGGGAGGGCTAGTTGGCAAAATCCCACAGAGCAAGCAATGCTCACTGCCATCTAATGGACTCAGATTGTCTCCTTGGGGAAGAAGAGAAAAGCCCTCTGGCTAAAAAGGTCAAGTCTGGGATCCAAAAGCTTTGCAGGAGAAACTGTGGGGAGTGTTGTTCCCTTGGCTGGGGAAGAGAATGGATGACTGGAATGTTCTTTTCCCAGCTTGTTAATTTCTATGATTTGAGGAAAACAAAAGGAAGAGAGGAAGCCTGGTTTTCAGAGAACAACGTGAAGATGGGTTATTCTAACATTTTGAAGAGTGTTTTTATGAAGTTTTGGTGAGTATTTGCTAATAATAAAATATCATCACATTAAAAAGATGCTTACATTAAATTAATGCTTAAATATTGGGAATACATTAAAACATCCTCAGATCTCTGAGTTCATGACAGTGAACATGTGTTTCTGTTCAACTGTTCACAGAATGCTTATGACAAATGCAGTGCAAATAGAGATGCTTTTCCCAACATGGGCGGTTGAACTAATGTCGAATATTGCCATGCCTAGTATATACCCAGTAGATAAATGAATTATGACAGATCAACGTATGTATTAAGGGTATCTGTATATATGTGAATTTAATTTTTGAAAATTAAAAATTACATTTACCTACTAGAGAGTAAAAGAGCAATCAAAGTACCAGAGTTATTAATCTCTCCAGCCATAATTTTTCACCATGGAGTAATGGTTAAGATCATGGTGCTGGAGTAGGAATACCTGGGTGAAAACAACTTACTTGCTGTGTGACCTTGGGGAAGTCCCTGGATCATTCTGTGTAGCAGTAGCCTCATCTCCAAGATGGGAAAAATAATTGCACCTGACCTCTGACCTCTGGTTACAGAGATTGAAAGAGTTAAGACATGGTACCCTAAAAAGTACAAATTAATGTGAACTTTCATTATAATTAGTAGTATGTTCAAGGTTCCATGCTAGGTGTTAGGGACAAAAGTAAAAAAGATACACAGTCCCTACCTTTATATAATTTACTATCTAATTAGGAACCTACACTGCATTCCCATGTTAAGTTAAATATTAATATCTGGAAAAAACCCAACCACTCAGTTCAGCAGCATAGACCAGACTTAAGTACAAAAGTCATAGGGACTGGGTGACCTGAATGAGAGAAGTATTATTGAAAAAGGTGTTAGTCTTATACTTGTTTCCTTTCACCAGACGCTTATCTCTTTGACTACAATGAAAAAAGGCTCAAGGCAGATTACATAATAAATGCTGTTTGTAGTGGTCTGGCAGCTGCTTATCCTGCAGTGGTTTAGCCATGGGTGAGCGTTAAATGACACTGGTGCTGATGCTGGATTAAGGCTCTTGACAAGAGATCAGTTGAACTGAGAGTACTCTGAGAAGTGGCCAACCAGTCAATGCCATTTATGGAGGAATGGTGGATGCTTCAGTTGTTTTTTTAAAATTTTTCTGAGATTTATGGAGAATTCCAGACTATGATTCTCCAGTGCAAGAGGTAATTCTGCACAACATTTAGTGCAAAATAGTGCATGTCCAACTGCTGAATAAATGGGAAGCTAACAAGTGCTCCAAGAGATCAAGGACAAAATGGCTTGAGGTGATTATGAAAGGCTTTAGAAGAAGTGATTAGGAAAGGGTCTTCAACAGGAATGTAAGGTGACCCTTAGACTATTAGTTCCTTTTAAGTCAAATATTAGTTCTCCCAAATTAATTTTTAAATCTGTCATTCTAGATTTTTACCTATAGACTATCCTTAAATGGTACTCTATAACCAAAGATAATTTTCTAACTTGTGAATTTAATACATTTTCATGGGTTGATATGAGAATATAGACTTCATCTATAACATTGCTTCTGTTGGAAAAAGAATGTATTGTGAATTTCAGACAATCAATTTACAAACCCATTTTTGAACACTCTGCTTTAATTGGCTCTTTCATTCAGCAATTATTTCTTAAATGCTTTTGGTGTGTCAGACACTATTTTAAGGCACTGAGGATATATCAATGAATAAAACAAAGATCACTGCCCTCAAAGAGTTGAAATTCTGGAGGGAAGCATAAAAACAATTGGTATAGTGTGTTAGATAACAATAAATGCTATGGAATAAAGAAAAATAGAGCAGAGTAAAAGAGACAGGAGTAGGTGGTAAATTTAGGCAGGATGACCACCAAGAAGGTGACATTTAAGACAGTTATGAAGGGAGCTGGCCAAGATTACTAATCACATTTGAGGGAAGAGCATTTAAAGCAGAAGGAAGCGAATACACTTTCTTCTCAGCAGCTCATGGTTCCTTCTCTAAAATAGACCATATGTTATGCCACAAAGCTACTCTTAGCAAATACAAAAACATAGAGATACTACCTTGTATACTATCAGATCATAATGGAATGAAATTAGATATCAATGATAAAGTTAAAAACAGAAACTACTCCAAGACCTGGAGATTAAATAATATGCTATTGAATGATACATGGATAACAGAAGACATTAGGGGAGAAATTAAAAGATTCTTAGAGGTCAACGAGAACAAAGATACAACATATCAAAATCTCTGGGATACTATGAAAGCAGTGCTAAGAGGAAAGTTCATTGCTTGGAGTGCATTTAATAAAAGAATGAAAAGTCAACAAATCAATGACCTCACATTACAGCTCAAAGCCCTAGAAAAAGAGGAACAGATCATCACCCAAAGTAGTGGAAGACAGGAAATAATCAAAATCAGAGCTGAAATCAATGAAATTGAAACAGAAGAGACAATTCAAAAAATTGACAAAACAAAAAGTTGGTTCTTTGAAAAAATAAACAAAATTGATAAACCCTTAGCCACGCTAATGAAGAGAAGGAGAGAGAAACTCCAAATTACTAAAATTCGAGATGGAAATGGAAATATTACAACAGACACAATTGAAATACAAAACATAATAAGAAGTTCCTTTGAAAATTTATACTCCACAGAATAGAAAACCTCGAAGACATTAACAGGTTCCTAGAGACATATGAGCCACCCAAAATGAATCTGGAGGACATACACAACTTAAATAGATCAATTTCAAGCAATGAAATAGAAGAAGTCATCAAAAGCCTACCAACAAAGAAAAGTCCAGGACCAGATGGATTCACAGCCGAGTTCTACAAGACCTTCAAAGCAGAGCTCATTCCAATACTCCTCAAAGTATTTCATGAAATAGAGGAGGGAACCCTTCCAAACTCATTCTATGAAGCTAATATCACCCTGATACCAAAACCAGAGAAGGACACATCAAGGAAAGAAAATTTCAGACCAATATTCCTAATGAACATAGATGCAAAAATTCTTAACAAAATTTTAGTGAATTGCGTACAAAAGCATATTAAAAAAATAGTGCACCATGATCAAGTGGGTTTCATCTTGGGGATGCAAGGTTGGTTCAACATCTGGAAATCAATAAATGTAATTCACCACATCAACAGATTTAAAGTCAAGAACCACATGATTATTTCAATAGATGCAGAGAAAGCATTTGATAAAATACAGCACCCCTTCATGCTCAAAACACTAGAAAAAATAGGGATAGTGGGGACATTCCTTAACATTGTAAAGGCTATCTATGCCAAGCCCACAGCTAACATCATTCTAAATGGAGAAAAATTGAAAGCATTTCCCCTGAGAACTGGAACAAGGCAGGGATGCCCTCTTTCACCACTACTATTCAACATTGTTCTTGAAACTCTAGCCAGAGCAATTAGACAGACCAAAGAAATTAGAGGAATACGAATAGGAAAAGAAGAGCTCAAACTATCCCTATTTGCTGATGACATGATTCTCTATTTAGAAGATCCTAAGAATTCCACCAGAAAACTTCTGGAACTCATAAATGAATTCAGTAAAGTAGCAGGATATAAAATTAATGCTCATAAATCTAATGCATTTGTATTCATAAGTGATGCATCCTCTGAGAGAGAAATTAGGAAAACTACCCCATTCACAATAACCTCAAAAAAATAAAATACTTGGGAATCAATCTAACAAAAGAAGTGAAA
Organism: Glaucomys volans; assembly: GCA_020662805.1. Classification (NCBI taxonomy): domain Eukaryota; kingdom Metazoa; phylum Chordata; class Mammalia; order Rodentia; family Sciuridae; genus Glaucomys; species Glaucomys volans. The sequence goes on along the minus strand of JAJEJO010001141.1, from coordinate 353,819 downwards.
TACCTCTACAATGAGAACTACAGAACACTAAAGAAAGAAGTTAAAGAGAATCTGAGAAGATGGAAAGATCTCCCATGTTCTTGGATAGGCAGAATTAATATTGTCAAAATGGCCATACTTCCAAAAATGCTATACAAATTCAATGCAATTCCAATTAAAATCCCAATGACGGACTTCATAGAAATAGAGCAAGCAATCATGAAATTCATTTGGAGGAATACGAGACCCAGAAGAGCTAAAGCAATCCTTAGCAAGAAGAGCGAAGCAGGGGGTATCACAATACCAGACCTTCAACTATACTACAGAACAATAGTAACAAAAACAGCATGGTATTGGCACCAAAATAGACAGGTAGATCAATGGTACAGAAGAGAGGACACAGAGACAAACCCACATAAATACAGGTATCTCATACTTGACAAAGGAGCCAAAAACATACAATGGAGAAAAGACAGCCTCTTCAACAAATGGTGCTGGACAAATTGGAAATCCATATGCAGCAAAATGAAACTAAACCCATATCTCTCACCCTGTACAAAACTCAATTCAAAATGGATCAAGGACCTAGAAATTAGACCAGAGTCCCTGCAACTAATAGAAGAGAAAATAGGTCCAAATCTTCATCATGTTGGCCTAGGACCAGATTTCCTTAACATGACTCCCAGAGCGCAAGAAATAAAAGCAGGAATCAATGATTGGGATAGAGTCAAACTAAAAAAGCTTTTTCTCAGCAAAGGAAACAATCAGCAATGTGAAGAGAGAGCCTTCAGAGTGGGAGAAAATCTTTGCCACACACACTTCAGATAGAGCACTAATCTCCAGAATCTACAAAATGCTCAAAAATCTTTACACCAAGAATACTAATAACCCAATCAATAAATGGGTCAAGGAAATGAACAGACACTTTACAGAGGAAGATCTACAAGCAATCAACAAATTTATGAAAAAATATTCAACATCCCTCGTTATAAGAGAAATGCAAATCAAAACCACTTTAAAATTTCATCTTACCCCTATTAGAATGTCTTTTATTAAGAATACAGGCAACAACAGGTGTTGGCAAGGATGTGGGGAAAAGGGTACACTCATACATTTCTGGTGGGAGTGCAAGTTGGTGCAGCCACTCTGGAAAGCAGTGTGGAGGTTCCTTAGAAAACTTGGAATGGATCCACCATTTGACCCAGCTATCCCACTCCTTGGTCTATAGCCAAAGGACTTAAAATCAGATTACTACAGTGATGCAGCCACATCAATGTTCATAGCTGCTCAATTTACAATAGCTAGATTGTGGAACCAACCTAGAAGTCCTTCAATATATGAATGGATAAAGAAACTGTGGTATATATACACAATGGAATATTACTCAGCCATAAAGAAGAATAAAATTAAGGCATTTGTAGTTAAATGGATGATGTTGGAGACTATTATGCTAAGTGAGATTAGCCAATCCCCAAAATCCAAAGGCCGAATGGTCTCTCTGGTAAGTGAATGATGATGCATAATGTGGAGTGGAATGATGGCAAGAATGGAGAAAGGATAGAGAGCATAGAGGGAAGGGAGGGGTGGGGTTGAGGTTGGGGGGTAATTGTGACAGACATCATTGCCCTGTGTACATGTATGAATGCACAGATGGGGTGACTCTACTTTGTGTACAACCATAAAAACAATAGCTGTACTCCATTTGTGTTCAATGAATCAAAAAATTAAATAAAAAAATAAATAAAGCACAAGGAAGAGCCAGTACAAAGGTCCTGAGGCAGGAGCTTACATAGTGAGTTTGACGAAAAGTAAGGAGATCAGTGTAGTTGGAAGGGGTGGGAGAGAGAAGAGATCAGAGAAGTAACTTGTGTAGTGGTGGTGAGGGGACCTGCCAGACCATGCAGAGCCACACAGCTATAGCTTGGCTTTGGAGAAAGCTAGAGATCACTTGCATTGGGCTAGCTTAAAGCAGGGTTGTGTATATCAAAACCATTCCTCCTCTTCCCTGTCTTCTACACTTAAAACTTTAATGCACATAAAATCACCTGTTCCTTATTAAAATTCACATTCTGATTTAACAGATATGGGGTAGGGCCTGAGAGTCTGCATCCTTAAAAAGCTTCCGTATGATGCCAGGCTGTTGGACCATAAAAATACTTTGAATAATGAACATACAGTTCTGGGAGTACTGAACTCCCAGAGTTCTAACTCTCCATCAGCTGTCTGCAAGGACTTTTTTGTTCCCTTTGAACCTGAAAGGATCACCTCACAAGGTTTCTGTCCATACTTCCATACCCGCCATGGCTTCCCTCACTATTCACCGTCCAATCACCTGGCTAGCAAGAGCACAGTCTAGGGCTGCCTCTGAAACATAAGGCAGGTTGTTTGGCTGCTTTCATGCAGGGTATTAAAAGTTTCTAGGGCCTCTTCCCTGATACCATAAAAGCTCTACTTCTGAACCTCAATCTAGAAAACCCTGCTGTGCTGTTTGAATGATCATTTCACTCTTTAGACACACTTGTGTCTCACTCCAATTACTCCAGGAGCTCTCAGTCCTGGGTTTCTGTTCTGGTTGGTCCTATACCTTGAGTGAAAGATCTGTTCTGTAAAACTAGGCCTGAGTTACCCTGAGGACTTTGGAAATGTCCTCTGGGGGAAAGGCACTCCACTGACACCTCTTTGTCAACAGGCTAGGCTGATTTTCTGAAGAACTAGTAGGATAATTTATAGCTGCAGGCTTGGAAGGACTGGCTATTTGTAAATAAAAAATATAGGAGATGGAGTCACCCTTCTGTTCCTTACCGTGTAATCTCAGGAATGTTTGTCAGCATCCCTGAGCTGGAGTTTTCTCTCCAGCAAAATGGGAATAACAATCCTTCTCTCATAAACAGAGGTAAAGTATCTAAGGCATTTCTTCAACCGCCTTGCACATAGGACAATCATGAAATACTAGTTGCTCTTATTTTTCTAAATCACTCTGAGGCCTGATATTATTTGGCACCCACCTTGAATTCCCTGGACTTAAGGTATCAGGGTAAATCTCTCAGCAGAGGCGTACATGATGGGACATGGAGGTCAATAGCAGTTTCATCATGATGGGTGTCACAAGAGATAACTGAAGGGACCCAAGGTGTTCAGAAAATTGATGATGAGGGGGCCAGGTCGAGATGGCTGTCTTCGGGTGTCTCACATAGGAGGGATGGATGTGTTCTATGAGACCTGGGGCGGGTCAATGGGAAGAGATGAAAGGGCAGCACACCCCTGGCCAACGTCAGAGGACACTTTCTAGTAATGAAAGCGAGCAGGACTGAGTGGTGGCGTGCGTGCGTGCACGGGCTGGGCTCGTGCGCAGCCGCGGCGGCGGAGCCAATCACTGGGCGCAGCGGGTCCTCGCGCGACGGTACAGTCGTGCAGTCGTGACGTCGGCGGTTGCCATGGAGAGGCGCGCTCGGTAGGGACCGCGAGCTGACGCCAGGGGCCGCAGGGTCAGAGCGTGGCTTTGAAGCCGGGGCCGCTACCACCATGAGCGGCCGAAGTAGAGGTCGAAAGTCCTCCCGTGCCAAAAGCCGGGGCAAAGGCCGCGCCAAAGCCCGAGTCCGCGCTGCTCCCGACGAGGCCCCGCGCGACCCGGACCCTCCACAGTGCCAGAGGCTCGGGGAGGACACCAAGGCGGCACAGGTGCAGGCTGGCGCGGGTTGGGGTGGTTTGGAAACCGCTGCGCCCGCGTCGCCCGCGTCGCCCCTGCAGCCCGGGGAGGAGGCTGCCTGCCGGCTCCCGCTAGACTGTGGCCTCGCGCTCCGCGCCCGAGCTGGGGACCGCGGGCTGGCTGCCACCAGGCCCTGCCCGGGGAAGGCCGCATCTCTTTCAGAGCGCCTGGCAACAGACACTGTCTTCGTGGGAACTGTGGGAACCGTGGGAAGGCCGAAAAATGCCTCCCGCACTGGGAATCGGCGTGGCCCCGCTGGGAAGAAGGCCCCAGAAACCTGTAGCACCATGGGGAGGGGACCTCAGGCCATAGCTGGTGGGAAGCCAAAGAAAGGGACGGCTGGGGAATGTACCCCTGTATCAGTAGTGGAGGAAAAGAAGGTGGTGGAGAAGGATGCAGGGTCAGGTCCCCCGGCGACAGAAGGCAGCATGGATACTCTGGAGAACGTCCAGCTGAAGCTGGAGACCATGAACGCCCAGGCGGACAGGGCCTACCTTAGGCTCTCTCGCAAGTTTGGGCAGCTGCGACTGCACCACCTGGAACGAAGGAACCTTCTCATCCAGAATATCCCGGGCTTTTGGGGGCAAGCTTTTCAGAACCACCCCCAGCTATCATCTTTTTTGAATAACCAAGATAAAGAGGTACTAAGCTACTTGAACAGCTTGGAGGTGGAAGAGCTTGGCCTGGCCAGATTGGGCTACAAAATCAAGTTCTACTTCGGCCGCAACCCCTATTTTCAAAATAAGGTGCTCATCAAGGAATATGGGTGTGGTCCTTCAGGTCAGGTGGTGTCTCGGTCTACTCCAATCCAATGGCTCCCAGGTCACGACCTCCAGTCCCTTAGCCAGGGAAACCCAGAAAACAACCGTAGCTTCTTTGGTTGGTTTTCAAATCATAGCTCTATTGAGTCTGACAAGATTGTTGAGATAATCAACGAGGAACTGTGGCCCAATCCCCTGCAGTACTACCTTATGAGTGAAGGGGCCCGTGGAGAGAAAGGAAAGGAGGGCAGGCCAGGTCCAGCAAAGCAGCCAGTGGAGACCCCTGAGCCTGGGGTAAACCAATCCAACTGATCCTGCACAAGTCTCCATACTACCTCCTGCTGGACCTGTTGCTGGCTGACTACATGTGTGTTTGGCTCTCTGCCTTCTCTTCATGTTCAGAGTAGTCCCTTTGGACTTTAGTTGCAAGAATATGGCATTTTTGATCATGTTCTTTTGCCTCCCCATGGCCTACTTGCTTTTTTACAATAGTGCCACATGCTGTGTGATTTCACCCCTGCTGTTTGTTATGTTAAGCACTTATACTTCAGCTGTGTGCTGCCTTTCTCTACATTGCTAGGCCTTGTTCTTGGCTCTGATCTTTCCCACTTGTCTTTAACATGGACACTCATGAGTCATCCACCAGGAGGGCCAGAACAGACTCAGGCTCTGAAACTTCACAGCCAGTCACTTGCTGGGCTTCATGTTTATGCTGGCCATGCATGTCATCAATGGCAAACTTTTCTGTTGCCACTGCAAAATGAGGCCAGTGTATAAGGCATTTGTCATCAGTCAGAATGTATTGCTCTGTGGGTCTGGGGGCACCAGTCAAGATACTACCTACTTTTATCTCCAGCCTTGGCTTGAGGTCCGTGCTGCCCACCTGCTGGACATCCAGCAGAATGGCGTTTGACTGCTGGGCATGGACAAGGTCAAGGGCAAGAAGCTGTATGCCATGTGTTCTCTACCATCATGTTTCTTGCCTCTGGACTCATCTCCTGGTGAACCTTCTTCAGGGTCTGGCCATGCTTGGTCACTGTCAGGTCATTGGGTTTTGTCTAGGTTGCATTGGCCCCAGTTGGCTTTCTGGTCAACAAGAACCTCAAGAACTGCCTGTGGACCCAGGCACCATGTCAGTGCATGAGACACATATCTGCACTCCCTATACCTCCAGGAACCCTACTGGCTGCCAGACTGATGGGTGGGTTGGTATGTGTGGCGCAGTGCTCACTGTCATCATACTGTGGCTACAGGTGAGGGTGGGGCTACCTTTGTCAACTAGGTACCTTTGTCAGAGTCCCTTATCCTCTCCTAAAATATCAGAATGCTGGGGAAGAGAAATTTCTTATCTGTCTACTTGACTTCATCTCACATCTTCATTCTTCAGCTTCCTCACCTCCATCTTAATGTAACTGTTTTCCCCTTTCTTTCCTCCCATTTCAGCTACTCTCCTCTTCCCTTTTCTCCTTCTTTTCAACCTTCCTTTTCTTAATCTTTGTTCTCTTCTTTTTTTGTTTCAGTGGTACCACATCTCAGAAAACAAAACAAAATCAAGAACAGGATTTTCTATAAACAGTTAGGGAGATAGCTGGGAACTTGGTGTGTACACTCACATACTAGACTGAAATAAGGTAGAGAAAAACAGAACACCACTGTGGTCTGTGGTCAAATGCTGGTCCTGACCTCCTTGGCTCACTCTGGAGTTTTGAAGTTGAAACCCCTTTTATGTCTATTCATCTGCTAGAATTAGAAATCCCAAGGCAGCAGTGTCATGGACTATTACCTACTCTTGCTCTTTTTGTGTGTGTGTGTGTGTGCATGCCCCTTAAGAATCAGGGGCCTTCTGATTGTGGTAGTCTTGGTCACCTGGTTGCTCAGCACCCGGCTTTTCCACTTTCACAGACTTGTTCTCTTTACCTTCAAATTCCATAGGAGTAGGCTTTAGACTCCAGCATGGAGGATCCCAGGCCATGAGAATGAGCATGGGCAGAATCTGTTCTAGATCTTGAGGTTATTTCAAGTGTGGATATGCAAGCTGAACTGAGCCCTCCCTACCCAGGCATGTCTGTCCTCTTTCCCACTCATCCCTGAAGCTGGGAAGTAGGACTAAGTCTGTACCTGTTGTACCCCTAACTTCCCTTACCTCATAGAAGACCTCATCCCAAGTTCTACAACAGAGTCATTGACGAAAGTTGTAGTGAGAAGTTGCTAGTCAGGAAAATCAGCAAAACCGTAGAGCAGGCATGAGCTGGTATGGAGTGGGCTTGAAAAAGTAGGAATGGTTTGAGAAACTGCAGGGATAGCATGCCTATCTCTCAGTGATGGAGGGGACAGAAGGAACCTTTCTCAGGGTTGGGAAAGAAGAATTAAAAGGGTTGTTGGTAAATAGGATGCCTAGGCAAGGGTGGGTCCAAAGTTGTGTCCAATTTGTATTTGCATTAGTGTATTTATTTTTGAACCACAAAAACAAACCAAAACCAATATTAATTTGGATACTTTCTCTTGGTTTAGATGTGGCCTTGTATATGTGGAAGATGAATGCTATATGCTGCACATTTTACCTCTTAAGTAAAATGTTAACCACTTCTCCTGTTTTTGCCTCATGGAAAAGTGAAAATAGAGTGGTACAAATCTGCTTTTTTTAAAAAAAACAAACAAGTTTTGCTGGGCGAGGTGGTGCATGCCTGTAATCCCAGTGACGTGGAAGGCTGCAGCAGGAGGATTGCAAGTTCAAAGCCAGCCTCAGCGAATTTAGCAAGGCCCTAAGCAACTCAGTGAGCCCCTGTCTCTAAATAAAATATATAAAATGGGCTGGGGATGTGGCTCAGTGATTAAGCGCCCCTGGGTTCAATCCCCAGGACCAAAAACATAAAAACAAAAAACCCAAACGAACACAATAAACAGTTCTGCTTGTTGTTATGCACATGGACATTTTCAGAAACAGTAGTGGAGAGGATAGTCTCTGGACCTTATAAGGCCATCACTTAGCTACATCAATTATCAGTTGTGATCAATCTACTTTTTTTCTGTAGCTCCTTCTTCCACCTGTATTGTTTATTGAAATTTCAAGGCACTAAGCCAGTGTAACCAGGGCTACTTTGGGAGATTGGGACTCTAGTAGTTATAGTTGTGGGGTGTGCTATCATTATCACACCAAGTCTGCTTTTTTGCTTTTAGTGTTAATGAAATCCCAGAAATGGGCCTCAGAAATGAGTCTTCAGAATTAACAGGGGGTCTGGAAAAGAGATGAAGGGATGATCTGCATCCACAAAAGGATAGACTGTTGTATTCTAAAACTCTTTCAGAGACTCCAGTATGAGGGACTTACTTGAGATCCTTTGCCATGATATCAATCTTTCTTGTTTATTTGTTCTTTTCCCTGTGTAACTTGGAGATTTGTGCAACTGTTAGGATTGTTATTGGCTTATCCTGGTCTCATAATTCTGGTCTTGGAAATGTAATTTGGAAATTGTTGCTGTGTTCTGTGAAAATAACCTCCCTAAAGTAATCACTCACTGGTTGTTGTACTTGATAATTTGACACCCTGGTAATAATGCAATTATTTCTGTGTTCCTAAACAGCATAAATAGTTGTAAGCTTATATGCATGATGGAAAAATAAAATCCTTTATCTCTGTTATATTTCTTATTTGCAAAAAATAATTGGGAGGTTGTTAGGCAGAGGCTGGGCAGTTGAGGGATATATACATTGGCCTCTATAAGTGATTCCCAGGCCTTAAGACTATTGTGTGACTAACTACAAAAATGAAAACACAGGATTCCAAAATCTTTCCCAGGGATTGAGATACTGTGACTCTGAGAGGAGGCCAGGTAGTCTTGTTTTTAAAAAGTTATCCAGCTGTTTCCAATGGGAATTCAGTGCTTCTCAAGCTTTAGAGTACCTCTGAATTATGTAGGGAATCTTGGTAAAATATGGATTCTAATATTAGTAGTCTGGGGTGGAACCTGAGATTCTATTTTGCGAATAAGTTTCCAGGTGATGCCTTTGCTAGTGGTTTGTGGACTGCACTGTGACCACAGGGAGGTGCCCATGAAGGCCCTTTAAACTTGAATAATGATATTCAACCTTGGTTGCACATTAAAATGATCAGGGATGCCTAAAAAAATATACTGCCAGAGTCCCACACAAAGACCAACTAAATCAACTAAAACCAAGTTTTCCTAAATCAGGAAGAGATTGCCCACCAGAAAATTATGGAAAAAATAGAGGTGGGTTGTTAATTGACAAAATAAAATTGGTTTAAGTGAAGAAGATATTGAATAAATGTGCAGTGTTCACAGGTGCTCCAATATTGAGTGAATGAATTTGTCCATAGGTTAGATTCAGATACCCTAGGGAGGTAAATTTGTGAGGTGGGCAAAGTTCATTTTATGAGGACAACTATATTAGTTTACTGAGGGTGCCATCACAAAGTATCAGAGACGGGGTGACTTAGACAATAGAAACTTGTTTACTCAGTTCTGGAGGCTAGAAATCCAAGATCAAGGTGATGTCAGGATTGGTTTCATCTGAGGATATCTCTCCTTGGTTTGTAGATAGATTCATTTTCTTTGTATCTTCACATGGTCTCTCCTCTGTCTTATGTCCTAATGCCTTCTTGAAAGGACACCAGTCACATTGAATTGGGACCCACTGCAATGACCTCATTTAACTTTTGATAGCTTTTAAAATCCCTGTCTCCAAGTACAGTTGCATTCTGAGGTACAAGGGATAAGAATTTCAGCATAGAAATTTGGTGGTGGTGGAGGGGGGTTGGGGCACAATTCAGCCCATAAGAACATCTTAAGTTTGTGTTCTTTTGATTTTATTGAGGATCATGTTAATAGGCACTGTTGTAGGAGCTTCGGGAAGATTAACTTACTGAACCTTTACCACAGTCCTTTGAGGTAGGTGATGATATCCCCAGTGAGGGCATAGGATAAGGAAGTGGAATAAAAAGAAGTAAATTGTTTATGTAGATCCAGGTTTTAAACTTAAGCAGTTTGGTTCAAGAATCTACACGCAAACATTGTTCTTGACTAAATACATAGGGATAGTCATGAGTTATCAAAAGAAATGTGCTCTTATTCAATGAGACAGACTTTGATACAAAAAGTTTATATGGATAATAGACCAAGCATGATACTCAGAGCACCAATCAGATGGGGCATTGGTGCCTGGGCACAAAAGTGGTGGTGGATTGTTTACAGGTCAGAGACAGTGGCTCTGGAGCTCAAGCATTGTTTGCCTGGCCAGTGCAGACCTTTTGTAGTTGTACCTTCAAAAAGAAGCAGGAAATCAGGATCTTTATGCAAAATATCCTAAATTTGAATGTTTCCAATTAGAAAAAATTTATAAACACCAATATGTGGAATGTAGAAGGCAATTGAGAGCAGCCTCTTCAGGTCTGAGCCTCTTCCTGGGATTTGTGCAGAGTCCTTTTGGGTTATAAATTAGGAGAGGCTTTTTGCCCAATTCAGTTTATGCACATGCTTCTCCACAGATGCAGGGCCTCCCTTTTCCAGCCCCCCTCTTCAACCACCTTTTATTAATCAATTTTTTGTTACTATAATGAAATGCCTAAGGGCATGTACTTTACAAAGAGAAAAGGTTTATTTAGCTCACAGTTTGGGAGGCTGAAAGTCCAAACAACATGGTGCCAGTTCTGGTGAGGGCCCCCACTGGTCATTATCACATCATAGCAAATGGCATCTTGGCAGGAGTATATGTGAGAGGGAGGGTCAGATGGTAAGACAGGAAACTAGAGAGCAATTTATGGCTCAAGTTTGCTCTTCTGTAACAACTTTCTATTGAGAACTAACCGGAGTCCTATGACACCTACATCAGTTTCTCCCCAGGAGAGCCCCTCAATGATATCCTAGTAGGCCCCACTTCTTAAAGGTCCCACCACCTCTTAACATGGTCGAATACATGAATAGTTGTGGAACAGACTCAAACCATATTCAATCTGTAGCTGGGATTCACCACTTCCCCATGGGCTGATTCATTTGCTGCTTCCTATATGTGCAAGTGTCTGTTGTAGCCCTTGGAGATACAGCTATGAACAAAAACAGCCCTGAATTCTCCTGACACTCTGCTTCCCCACTCCAGGTTTCAACATCTTCTCAGTTTTTGCCTAGGATTGTCATTTAATCTGTTCTTTTCCCTTTTATTTCCTGGATAGGGCTGGCAAATTCTTTAGATCCATGTGTGTTGAGGAAGGGGCTGAAAGGCTTCCTCATCCTTGGCCTTTAGGTGAGACTTCACAAGGCACTCAGGCTCCTCATAGCCCGGAGCACAAGGGCTTCATGGCTGAGACCCTAGCCCCTTTTCCAGCTTTGAGTTTATTACAAACGGCTCTTGTCTGATTTCTTTCCTTTCCTTTTCCTTTTCCCTTTTTCTTTTCCTCTTTTCTTTCTTTTTTTGTACCAGGGATTGAACCCGGGGGCACATAACCACTGAGCCACATCCTAAGCCCCTTTAATATTTTGTTTAGAGACAGGGTCTGACTGAGATCTTAGGGCCTCACTAAGTTGCTGAGACTGGCCTTGAACTCGCGGTCCTCCTATCTCAGCCACCTGGGAGCCACCTGGGATTAGAGACCTGCACAACTGCACCCAGCCTGATTTCTTGTTATGTTACCTGCTGGATTTTTTGGGGAGTGTATTGAGGTTGTGCTGTGCCATAGGTGAGAAAGGAGAGAAAAATAAGTGGCTCTGCCCCCTTTAGCTTATCCAATATCTCTGTCTACTTTCTTTTTACACATATGGTGATTTACAACAGAGGAAAGACTCATTTCCCTAAGGAGACATTTCAGAATCACCCAGGGAGGGAACTACTGGTAGCTTCATTTGCCCCTTGTTAGAAAGTCCTTCCATTGTCTGTCTTCTTGAGATGCTTAGCCTTGGAGAGTTACTGATGGGTAGATCATATCCCTCAGGTATTGGGGCAGCATAAACAAACAAACAAACAAACAAATAAATAACCCAGGCTATCTAGTCCATGGTTGTTTTCTATTTCCTTACCATATTCACTTCTACTTTTGGAAACTTCTCCAACTATATTCAAACTCACACTTCTGTCCACTGACTTGGCTGAACTCTGGCCTTGTGGTAGTTATGCTTCTCTTCTCCAGATCAGCACCCTCCAGTCAAATGTACTGCTACCAGCTGCCCAGGCTCATGCCTTGAATTTCCTCTTCCCTCCCTCCTATCAACCTGATTTTCAGCTGATGTGACAAGTAGAAGGCACAATAGCTACTGTCTGTGTGACACTTCATGGTTTACAAGGCACATTCACTGCTGTTATCTCAATTGCAACAACTATTCCATAAGAAGGCTCAAAGAGGTTAAATGACTAAAATCACAAACCAGTAAGTACTAGAAGCAGGACTTAAACCCAAGTCTTCTGATTCCAAACTCTGTCCATCCTTGGGATGGTGAACATGCAGCCCAGGGCAAATATCTGGCTCTCTGTATCTAGGTACTTCTTGGTTCAGAACCTATATTTAACTCTCTGCACAGTACATTAGCCAATCAGTTTGAGTTGGCATATGAATATGAACTTTCTTTACCATCTTAAACAGCAGCATGTTTGCTGTTGGAGCTTGGTCAGGAGCAGGACTGAGTGACTCAGAGTGGTGGGTGAGGCCTCCTCTAACTGCATTGTTGTAGTTTTGGATTCATTCTAAGCACAGTATGGCTGCAGATGGAGGCCGAGCAAGATTTTGACCTATAAGTATCAATACCTGTACATCAATGATTTGAAAAAAGAAGGAAAATTTACTTACATAAAGCATCTGGTGATATGCGGTTATAGGCTTGCATTGGTGGTCTGAGTCTACCTGGGTACCTCTTTTCTCCTGGTTTTTCCCTCATGACTCCTGAGCTTCAAGCATCACACCCTTACCCACCTGCACTTAAAGGCAGGAAGGAAGTAGGGGGAGGGAGCCTTCTCAGTGTCTGCTTTTATCGGGGAAAAAATTCTTTGCCAGTAGTCCCTAGTGGATTTCAGAAGACCTGAGTTAGGTCCCTTGGGCTAGAAATGTGTCACACTCCCATGTCCTACTTTAAGAAAATCAAGAGCTTTTCAGCATCTCTCATGGGAGTGGGATTCTGCCATCAAGGAATCAGGAGAGATCAAGGGGCTACAGCCAATGGGAGATTTTCAGTCACCCGTGGGTTCATTCTTTCTCAGACAATTTTGCTGATGACATTTAGGGGCGTGCATACAGCTGTCTTTCCCATCAGCACTTGCTGTCCCTGCCTCCTGTTACCCTGTGTGCAGTGCTCAGTCCTTATGGGCCACTTGAACATCCTTACTGGTACAAGCTTTTCACTCAGCAAGAAAACTTTCAGATGTGCCTCAGTTGTAATTTTTCCTGTGCTGTTATTTTTAGTCTTTTAAGGCTGTGTTAATCCTTCCTTTCTTTTAATTTCTACAATATTTTGTCCACAGTTTAGTTTACAGTGCCTGACTTAATGACTTGTACTTATCTTTTACATGTCTGCTTTCACCGGAGACTCTAAGGTCACAAAATAATAATAACAAACCTTGTGTCTTAATCATTTTTTATTCCCTTAGCTCAGTGGCTAACACATAGTAGGTGCTCATTAAGCATGAACAAATGAACAAAAGGATTTTGAAAGGGCCCAGGAGAAGAGACGGGGAATAATTTGGAGTGAAAAAAAAAAGCATGAATCTAATACAAATGAATTAAAGGCAGGAGTGGGGGTGTTTAGGGTGGCTATTACCTGCACAAAGCCTCGGGCAAAAAAAAAGCCTTAGTGGCATCAAATCACTCTCACAGCATATTGGAAACCAAGTAGGAAAGTAGAAGAGAGCAGGAAAGCAAATGAAAAATGTTGAAAACGTACTGTGTGTGCTATGCTTTAGTAATGTTCCACAGCACAAGACTCTGTAATCGAAAAGGAGAGAGCAAAGCTGATGTGATTGTGGACGATGACTTTCCTGGTATTTTTCTCTCATTCTACATAGATATGTGTATATAGTCTGAGCTCTCTTAAGAGGCCCCTTGAATTTAGATGACTGCAAAAAAATCAGATTAGAACAAAGTCAGTCTCTAAAAGAGCAGTATCATTGAAAAACAAGCTGAACAGGAGATTAAACCTGCAGAATGGACAGGGTGAGCAGATCTAGGGGAAAATTACCTTGAGCTTCAATACAAAATAGCCTAACTTTTAGGATTATGGGGGGAATAGGGTCATCAAAGCCCAATGCTGCTTTGCTTAATGCTGTGGCATCTGATGCTTTGTAAAAAATTTTAGAACTCTGAGAGGGGGAGATACATGTAAACAGTCTTTCAAACCTAGGGACATTCTGGAGATGTGATCAAGGGGCAGGCTACCCCTCAGGAGGCTGTAGGGCTCTGAGGTGTCATGAGAAAAGCTTTTCACCTTCCATTGTGAGAATCCATCTTGTTATCAGTGCCACCTCTGGTGTGGGGTGCATTCATTATCCACCTAGCACTTATGTGAGGGACGCTGAGCTTACCTGTTCTGTCTGCAAGAGGTCTTGTTTGATGTCCCAGTCTATTGTACCCCTCCCCATACTGCTTGCTCTCTATTCCTTCTCACAGATACCTCTGCTTTTCCTTTATAGAATTAATCACAATTCATGAGTATAATTTTGTCTCTGAGTTTGTTTCTGTAAGCTCTTAAGGATCTTCCTTCACTGGTAGATCCCAAGAATTTACCCATGGGAGATATTTGACAAATATTTTAGACTAATGGGAGTGTTGGCCATGGTCAATGAAGATGGCAGGTGGAATGGGTCATTCCTTGGAGCTGTCCTATGGCAAGAGGAGATGACTCTCCCTAATATGTGATGGGTCTTAGAGAGTCCATTTCTATTGAGTAAACACTACATGCCAAGCACCATTCTAAGCACATTACACATGATCACAACAATTTTATTATTATCCTTATTTTCCAAATGAGAAAAAAGAGCTCAAGAGAGTTTAGGTCACTTGTCCAAGGTTATATAAGCTGAAATTCCCAGAGCTAAGGGTCAAGCTCTTTATTCATGATTCTGCACTCCTGTCAGGCTGGAGTTTGCAGTAGGAGTTGATGAGCTAGGCTAACACTGTGCTTGTCCTTCAGAAGGGAGAGAAGACAGCATGTGACTATAGGTGGATATGGAGCTCTCCTGAGGTAGTTTCACTGTACCTAATCACCAGTGAGAGGAAGTGTGTGTGTGTGTGTGTGCGTGTGTGTGGCTAGGGGGTACTGCTATGTATGTATCCAGGAAGGCCACGAGAGTGGCTAGAGAGCCAGCATGGGAATACAGTGTAGATTGCCTGCTGCTTTTCCCCACACCATCCTGTGGCTGCCAGGGCATGATGCACACTCACTCAGGACTCACTGCCCACCGAGGCAGTTGAGTCCACACTTTAAATGCTCTTGGCTGAGTGCCACTTGTGGGGACAGAGACCTCCTGGTCTCCTGCGGCCCAGAAGACAAGGCCTTTCTGAATAGTGGCACTGATCAGATGGTTTGGTCAGGCAGCTAAGTCACAGACAGCACCAGACCCAACAAAAGGCAGTAACAGCTACTAAAATAGGGGACTTGTTTGTGCACTGGCAACATAGACAGGCATGCTGATCAAAGCTCTTCTTTGAGCTCCAGCCTCCCACATGGACAGCTATCTCTGTCGTTTTTTCTCTTCTCTGAATTAGGATGATGACAGATAAATCATGATTCCTTGGCATTACCAAAGGGTGTGCTTCTCTTGTTGCACAAAAATTCACTGAGATTTCTACACCACACAGGGATCATGTGGAGGGAAAGGAAGAAAGGAGTTAACATTTACTGAGCACCTACTACATGCCTAAATGACATATATTCAGTCATTATTTCATTGTATTTTTTTCTTTTTCTTTGCAATAGCAAACTTATGAAGCTAGTGGTGTTACCTATATTTTACAGTTAATGACACTGAAGATCTGAAAATTAAGAAACTTGCTTAGGGTTACTCAGCCAGAATTATGTATGACTAGGGTCTGTTTGGCTCTAAAACCTCTCTTCTCTCAATTATAATATATGGTCCTTCCTAGCAGAAGAAATATATGATTTATCCTATTTTTAACAAGAATGTTATGAATTACTTAGATTGTTTTTAGTTGCCAGTAACAGAAACCCTAACTAATGATGCCCAAGAACAAGGGCAGTTATTGTTTTCAAAGTAGGGAATTTGGAGGTAGGTGACCCTGTAGTTAGTATAGCTGCTTATTTATCTTAATGAGTTCCCAGATTCTTTCCATCCTTTTAGTCCTTCTCCTCCAATATCTTTGGCATGGACTTGGCAAGAACTTTTTGTTCTCAACCTTGTCTCATGGCTTCAAAATGGCTGTTTCTATTCCAGGCATCATATCTTCAAAGACAGTGTTCCAAATAGAAAACCAGGGAAGGGGGCAAGTGGAGATTTCTGTTCTCTTTTACTGGGGAGCAAAATGTTTCCTGAAACTTTCTAGGACTTTTCTTTACATCTTACTGTCCAGAAATGAGTCTCCCCATAGTCCTGTTGCTGCCAAAGGGAATTTGATTTCCATGAATGACAAGTTCCATGGAGACTGCAAAGAAGGAGTCTGGCTCCTGGCCCTACGTTATTAAAGCCAAGAGCTCACCAGGCTCTGTGACTTCCATAGCTGGAACAGAATACCTTGGAGAATTGAGGATATTTGTGCCTTATTCACTGATTTGGATAGCTTGCTTATTTGGTAACTTTTCTAATCTCAGGCACCAAGGAGGGTCACAAGAACTTCAGGATTCAGTCTTGCACATATTGTATAATCTAAATCAGGGAGGAGAACATATATATGTGAATAGTTCAATACAAACATGGAACAAAAACTTAACAAAATCATATGGCCAAGTGGTCTCTGGGTCAGAGAGAAATGTATTAGACTTTGTGAGATTCTTTGTCCTACTCATTATTAGAGAAAGCACTTTGTGCTCTTTTTTTTTTTTTTTTTTTTTTTGTACCTGGGATTGACCCAGAGGCACTTAAACACTGAACCACATCCCCAGGCCTTTTTTGTATTTTATTAGAGATGGTCTTACTGAGTTGCTTAGGGCCTTGCTAAGTTGCCGAGGCTGGGTTTGAACTTTTGATCTCCTGCCTCAGTCTTCTGAGTGGCTGGGATTATAGGCATGTGCCACTGTGCTAACTTTGTGCTCTTTTTTAATCAGCAGGATTCACTTTGTATTTTTATTTTCATTGTTTCCTTCCAAAGAAAATGCACATGAATTTTTCAATGATCTGGGGCTATTTTTGGACAAGAAAATTATTTTTAAATGTTAAATACAATGTTTGTGGTTTCCTGGAAAAAAATATTTGGTGCTTCAGCAGGAGATGTGAACCAGCCATGAATTTAAATATTGGTCCTGGTAGCATTACCACGTATGGCTGTCTTATGGTTTATTTTCCTTTTGGTGGGTTCTCTGTGGGTCTAAGCAGCATTGTAATGAAATCATGGCACCTTAAATTCAAGTTAAGCATGAACATTTCTTTCACTAGTTTTATTTGAAGTATTTGAATAATGCAAAATGCCACAGCAATAGCCAAAACCTTAATTTGGTCTCTGATAATAGGCAATCTTTTCAATCTGACCCTAATTTCTAGAATAATCTCATAAGCAGATTAGATGCAATACTTTGCTGGTAATTTTATATTGCTTCTTTTATAATAAATTGGTTAAGAGTAATCATCATTTGAAACCCCAAATCCCCAAGTGGTGATTCAGAATATAAACTCTCATTTCTCTAGAATTTTACCCATAGCCCAATTACTTTGTAAGATCTTCTTTGGAAGATCCTTCTTTTTGTTATTGGACTTTTGTTATAGAATCCTCCTAGAAAAGCTTACCTTACTTATCTAGCTTCTCTTGTTTTGGAGTTGGAGTTGAGTAGGGAGGTCATTCCCTATATGGCATAGGCCCTGGCATTTCCCAGTCTCTTTTCAGGGTTTGTTCTGATTGGAGTTGGCTGGAAGCATTTTGCTGCCTCATTACACCCTGTTGGGTATTTTAAATGTTCCTCAATCGTAGTGAGCTGGAACCATGATGACTGAAATCATCCTTAAAAGAGACAGTTCTGCCAAACAGTCATGGGCTGTTCTCTTTCTTTGAATACTCCAGTAGTTTTTGGGCCAAAGAGCAATGGGTAAAAGGTTGTGGATCTCTTGGCTAAAGAAAAAGAGCAAAATGCAGATTGCAGAACATGCCCACCTTGTAGCTGGACTCTGAGTTCTGTGTCTAAAAACCTTGACATTCATCACCCAAACCCAAACTCTAGTTGGAAGCAAGAAAGAGAAGTGTCTGGATTGTGGTCTAAGCCAGTCTTCCCAGAGTCACTGGCTTTGACTACTTGATACTGACACCAAATGTTCCAGAATGCTTGGCTGCTAAATATTTACCAAATCTAGATCTGGGATGTTCAGAGTGAGGGGAAAGAAATAGCATGGGAGGTCTTAGAGTATGATAGCTAAAACTTGGAGTCAGGCCTATCTGGGTTTGTATCCGAGCTCTGATAACTACTACCTAGTGTGGGAGAACTTGGTAGATCATTAGCTTCTGTAGGATCCAGGTTTCTTATCTAGAAAAGAGCAATAGAAGTTTGTAGTTGGGTAAAAGTCATTTAAAAAAAAAGACTTGAATTCATAAAACAAAATATTAAAGTCCAGGGATACTCTGGGTTCTAGATATGTCTTGATTCAGGGGTAGGTACTTTTCTCCTTATGGCAGGATGGCCTCTTGATGCTCTAGGCCAACAAGTCTTACCCTTTCGAAACCTGAATAAAGAAAAAAAAGTACAAAGTGCTCTTTCCCTGCTAATACCAAGAGGATAGGGAAAAAAGAAGTCCTGAGATTTGACTTGGCTTATTAGGTCATTATGAACACTGGAACCAAATTAAGTGCTGGGTCACTGCCCAGCCCGGGGGGTTGGAATGGGGTCAGACCCACCCTAGGACTGACAATAGGGAAGGGATTATTTTTTTTTAAATGAAAATAAATCATGTTGCTAGTACCAGAGCAAGAGGGATGGTTGCTGAGCAGGCCGAAACAATAGATGCCCACTGAATCTAGTCCACTCCCAGGTCATCCTTGTTAATAAGGAAGTGGGGGTGGGCAAGAACAGCAGCACTGTTAATTATAAGGATTTGGGCTGAGCCAGGCATCAAGAATTACCAACTCCTAACCCTGCCTTTCTTTGCAGTTTGATAGTATTTGTTCTATTGAAATTTGATTGTAGCTGGGAGGTAATAATACGACCCACATTGCTTTAACTCTGAAAGCATCAAACCTTGTTGAATTGCTAGTGTTCCTCTCTTAATGCCTTGGTATTTTTCTTCTGTATTTGCTGGTGTGCCTCTTGGCTATAGATAATACTTTAATAATTGTTGTTTATGGGCACACGGGACTGGGAAGTCCAAAAAATGGGGCCAGTGGTTACCACTGACAGATGAAGCGGGCTCCTTGGTGGGCATAGGTGATGGACCAAGTGTCACAGGCAGGTGTCTGAGAATCTGGGGATGGAATTTTCCTGGGAACCACAGAACTTACCATGTATAGTAACCCCTTGATATCTAGGAGATTGGTTCTAGGATCCCTATTGATAACAAAATTTTCAGATGTTCAAGTCATTTATATAAAATGGTATAGTATTTGCATATGACCCACATGCATCCTCCTGTATACTTTTTCTTTTTTTTTTTTTTTTGCAGTGCTGGGGATTGAACCCAAGGGCCTTGTACTTGTGAGGCAAGCACTCCACCAACTGAGCTATGTCCCGAGCCCCTTCCTATATACTTTTAAATCACTTCTGGATTACTTGTAATACCCAAAACCATGTAGATATTATGTAAGTAGTTGTTATATGATGTTGATTAGGGAGTAATGACAAGAAAAAATGTTCAGTAGAGATGCAGCCCTTGTAGACCTAGCTACATTTGCAGGCTACATTGGTTAAATCCTCCAGAACTCACTGATACAGAGGTTGCTTGTACTTCAGTGAAATTTAGAGATTTTTCACTCCCCTTTTCCATTCCAGAGCCCTATCCTTCCTTCCTTTCGCCCACAGGTGAGTGGGTGTCTTCCAACATGGGACAGTGCCGCTTAAGGGAAGGATATAATACCAGCCATACAAGTGAAGTCCCTGAGCCTCAGATAGATGGCAAGATTTGCATCAAGTCATAGACAGGACAGAATTAGAATGAATTATAACACCGTGAAAAAGATTGTTCATGAGAAGTGTTCCACAGAAACTTACTGCAAGAACATGGGTCAGAGAGAGAGCGAGGAGAACTCTTCTTGGTCGGGATGGTGGCATCTGCATGCTCTCTACCCACTGGGCCATTGTGAGGGAGAAGGTGGGTGAGAGGATGAAGGAAATTTTAGATGAGTTGATCAAAATGTAGGAGTTGGAGGGGGGGAACTAGTCTTTGATGTGGAACTAAGGGAAAAGAGAGGCCCAGCAGCAGGACATAATTAGGTTGGGGTAAGTGGAAGTCCCGGTAATTCCATGCAGGAGTCCACGGAATGGCCTGGGTCCAAGCAGGGAGGACATTTCCTCCTTCAGCCACCAGAGGCATTCAGCCGGATGCTCATTCTTGGGCCAGAATGTGAAAGAGGAAGGGGAGCTTTGCTCTGAGGATGAGGTTAGCGTGGAAGGAAAGAGACCACCCAGAAAGGAGACCTTTCCTGTCCCAAGGCAGGAGACCCAGGACACATACATGTTGTCTCTGACCTTTGCACACCTATTTCTCTCATCTGTGGCTAAGCTGAGCTCTGTGTTGAGCCGGCTGTGGGGGCACAGGAGGATGGAGCGATGCTGAGTAAGAATGCAGGGCCAGTGGTGGATGCCCAAGACCAGGCCTAAGGCCTTCAACAGAGAAGTACATGCTGGGTGGAAGGAGCTGGGAGTTAACTGGAACACCAAGGGGCATACTTCAGGAAGGTTCCCGTAGGTCCCTTCCGCCTTGGCTCAGGGCTGGCAGTTTGCGTCCTGTTTTCTGCCAAGTCTTTGTGAGGGCCTTCTGCCTCCCCCACCCACATACGCACTTTTAAATAATAAAGCACTCAGTCTCCAGCCCAACCTAGAGGAACCGTTTGTTCTTTTTAGCTTTATTCCGATGATTTCCCTAGCACAGAAAGAAAGAAAGAAGTCAAAGCAGAAAGTAAGACCATTGTAACAACCAGGGGTTTTGTTTTGGTTACTTTTGAATGGGTGTGTTTGGGACAGTGAATAGTCAGGGGAGTTCTTCATCCCCGGAGATTTAAAATCAATGAGAAATAAATAAAAAACTGGCTCCCAAGATTATGTGGAAGAATCTCAACCCAGAATAAACTCTGAAAGCTCCATTTTCAACACCAGAAATGAGGGCTTCCTAATGGAAATGTTGGCAGCTCCTCGCTGTGCAGCTGGCCCTGGGCAGTGCTGCCATGCTGTTTATTTGCAGACGAGGATGTAGCCTGGAGCGGCCCCTCTTGAGGAGTGTGGTCTTGGCAGCGCCAGTCTCTCCCTGTCTTCTGTTTGCAGGCCTCTCCCTTCTGTAACTCCTGCTCTTGGCTCCATTGCTACAGGGCTCTTGCTGCAGATCAGTTCTGGGCATCTGCCATGAGCTCCCTTTGCCTTTGAAAGAAGGGACTGCTGCTGGCCACCTGCCTCTTTTCAGAAGGGATTTGCTTTCTTTCTACCTGTACAAGAGGGGTGCAGTTGTGGGCAGTGAGGGAAAGGAACCCACTAGAAATTGGAGTGTAAGGCCAAGCCACAGGAGGTACCTTGGGACTTGTCTGCAGGACCCACACATCTGCACCACAGCGGTGGTCTCCTGTGGGCTGGCTGTGTGGCCCTTGAAGGGCAGCCTGCTGGGCTGTGTGAGAACTCAAGTATGTGTGGAACTGGGGCAGATGTGGTGGGGAGGGAGGAAAGGAAGAGGACAGTGTCAGTAGTGATAGGGAGCATTGGTTTTGCAACAACACAGGTATGAGATTGAATCTTTGGCCCCAGCCCTTAGAAGCTGTGTGATTTTGGGAAAGTAGCTTGTCCTATCTGAGGGCCAGTTTCCTTATTTTTAATTCAGCAGTAATGATATTTAATCCAGATAAAGTCCCAGGACCTCTAGTTCCCCACAAAATCTTGTGTGGTTTTGGAATCCTTTCCTGGGACTCAGATCTATAGGTCATTGCTTTATATTGTGAAGATCCAAACCTTTCTGCAAAAAATAGGACTTATGCCCTGACATTCCCCTCCCTGCCTCCTGCTGATTCACTCAACAGCCTATTTGTGTCCACATCATCCCACACTCAAAACTCAGGTTGTTCAGCAATTTCCACAAAATTCCACTCTCAGCATGCACTTTGCAAGTCTGATATATCTATGATTCATCTGGGGATTCTGAATAGGCAACTTATTGTCTCATTCCTGGTTTTTGTCATATCTCTTCATTCCTCTCCTCTTAGACTGCTCAGAGTTCCAAATTCTTCTCCATTTATAAGAAAAGTCCTGCTCACCCTACTCCCAATATTTCAAATCGAAACTTTTTAAGTTGCTTAGCATATTTTATCATCTAAATTTCTTTGAAAGCAGTGAAATAGTAAATAACAAATTTCCCTCAGATAGTACCTATTTCATAGCATTTTCATGAGTACTAGACTAGGTGAGGTAATATGTCACCACAGGAACTAGTGCATAATGGATCTATATCTAAAACCATATGAAAAAATGAGGTGAGTGTGTCTGAGGAACCAAGGAAGGATGTTCACATGTTGTTGGAACAAAGAGCAAATATTGGGGTCAGTGCATCCTGCTTGTATTTTCACAGGCATCATTGACACTCTGTGAGGTGGTCGAGTAGCCTTCTCACATCCTGCTATGGTTTGGATGGGAGATGTACCCCAAAAGCTTCTGTGTAATGCAGGAACATTCAGAAATGAAATGATTAGATTATGAGAGCTGTAACCTAATTGTTGGTCCATCCTAGTTGGATGGACTAAATGGGCAGTAACTTACTGTAGGTCACTAGAGCAAGCCTTGGGTTCATCTTCTCTTAGACCCCCACCCCCACCCCTGGTCACATCCTGGCTGCCATGAGCTGAGTAGCTCTCCTCTGCCAGCCCTTCCTCCCTGATGTGTTCTGCTTCATCTTAGTGCCAAAGCCATGGAGTTAGCCGACAATGGACTGAACCTCTGAATCGATGAGCCAAAATAAACTTTTCCTCCTCTAATTTGTTCTTGTCAGGTATTTTGGTCACAGTGATGAAAAGCAGACCCTTTATGTAGGCAGACAAAATAACTTGCCTAGATTCACTGAGAAGTGATAATTGTAAACCCCGAACACTACCTATGTTGGGACCTTCTGGGTATCTGTCCAGTGCCTATTGTCCCATAATTATCTCCCCAACTTTGACTGGGGAATGTGGTCATCCAGAAGAAAGACAATTTCATAGCCTTCTTTGCAGATAGATGTGACAATGTGATGAAGTTTTGCCCATTGGAGTGAAAGCAGAGGTGTTGGCAGTGGTTTCCAGAAAGCTTCCTTTAAAAACAGCCAGTGCACATGCTGCACTTCCTTTGTCCTTACCTCTTTTCCATCTGTTCCCTGTTATGGCAGAACATGGCAGAACTGTGAGCCAGACAGAGCCAGGGCTCCTGAATACTCCATGGAGCACCCCACCCCCATCAGTCCTGGACTGGATTTTATGTGTGAGAGAAATAAGCATCTATGTTGCTTGAGTCATTGCTGTTTGGGGTCCCTGTTACTCATGGCTGAATCTTGTTTTACCGGATGCAGAGGATCATCTGCCTCCAAGCCCAGTACTCACCTGTCATCATAAACTGCCTCAGGGATAGTGCTGCGGCCTTGAGTTCTAGGTTCCTGTTGTTGGATGTGGAGAAATCTCAGGTTCTTTGTAGCAGTTGGAATTTCTGGATGCAGACACAGGATGGTGTTTGACCTCTAGGGTGTTTTTGGAGGATCAACATGTGTGAACTGCAAGGGGAAGGAGTGGAATGGACTAGGGTGTTGACAGCAATCCATATGGAGCGCTCTGGAGCATATACAGCTCAGGAGGTGTCCTATCATGAGGCTTCCCATCCCTGCCTCTGTCACTTGTGCACGTAGGCTGCCTGGTTAGGAAAGAAATACCCTGGGGTTAAGTAGCTCTATGTGGCAAGCTCACCTGAAAGAGCTACTAACAGCTGCAGGCAAGAAGTCCTTCTTCCAGAAGCAGGATTTGGGCAGAGCTGTGTTTCAGCATATGCTTCATCTGTCCAGTGGGGATCACAACCATGCCAGCCCTGCAGGGTGTCAGTTACTACGTGTGCACGTCTTTTGTAAACTGACATCAGTTTTCTTTAAGGGCATTGTGAGTACTCTGCCTGCCAGGCAGTCTAGCCGTAAGTGTCCTTTCCTGGCAGAGGTGACCTCAGCCCTTTCTGATAGGATTAATTCCCCAGGAAGGTCAGGGTGGTGAATCCGGAGCCCTCAGAGTTGGATGCTGTGAAGACCATTTTATGGAGTCTGCATCGCCTTTTATTCCGTTGTTTTATATTAAATTGTAATCAGGGTTCAGAGCAAGATGGTCTCTGATCAAAATCAATGACATTAAACATGAGGGAAGTCCAGGAAAAGTCAAGGAAACTGAGTTTCATTCCACTCAGAGGACTTGAATATATTTAAAGCTTGCATCTCCTTATTCTTGCACCATGTTGGCATCACAGGCCCAAGCTTCCTGTTCCTCATCGTTAGGATGCAAGGGTCATTTCAGACCCAAGTCTGAATTGGGGTGGATGGTTAGAATGATGCTGGTAGAGGACTGTCACAGTTATGGCCCCTGTGAGTTATGCCTTCTGGTCTCCCTCCTGTGGGAGCCTACCCCACACTGACCTGGGCCTGGCCATGTGACTTGTTTTGGCCAGTGGGCCTTCAGCACACACAACTCAAGAAAAAGCTTGGTTGGTGCTCCTGCACTGGGACTTGTCAAAGCTGGGGCTCTCTTTCTTGAGGGCAAAGGAACAGGTGAAGAGGGTTCCTGCCCTCTTACCCAGCTTCTTGCCAATGGCGCCTGGGTGAGGCCATGGAATCTTCCAGCTGTCCCAAGAAATAATGAGTGGCTTCTCTTACAATTTTCAAAATCGAGACAAATTTCACATAATACAAAATTAAGAGGTTTAAATGTACAATCCATTGGCATTATTAATATATTCAGAATGTTGTATGACCATCAACTATTTCTATTTACAAACATTTTCAGCACCCCAAAAGCAAGCCCTGTTCCCAGTAAGCACCCACTCCGTACTTCCCCTCCCTCTAGCCCCTGACTACCATGTCTTCTTTCAGCTTCTCTGGAGACAGACTTTTGTAACTGGCTTCTTTCATTTAGCATGGTGTTTGCAGTGTTTTTCCACATTGGAATGTGCATCAGTACTTTATTCCTCTTTGCACTCAAACAAATGCTTGGACACCAGGGTTCATTCACAATAGCCAAGAAATGAAAACTACCCAGGCATCTATCAGATCATGAGTTAGTAAGCAAAATGTGATATATCCATCCAATGGAGTATTATTCAGTCAAAAATTGCTGGTATTTTAAGGTATTAGGTTTCAGATGGTTTGTCATTGTAGTAAGAGAGGTTTAAAGGTGGTTGGTGGGAGAGCAAGAGTTATTAATTTTTACCTGGCTTCTATGTGCCATGCAATATGTGAAGTACATTATGCTTTAACTTTCATAAGAACCTTGTGGTATATGTACTAATATTGATCCCATTTTAACAATAGGAAAACAGAGATTAAATTGTTTGCCCAGGTTAACCCAGACAGTTGGATTCCAGGGCTCATGCCTTAGGCACTCACTGTACACATGTAGCCGTAGAGGCAGGGTCTAGTTTAGAAGATCCGAGGGCACAAGCATGCAGCTTTACTATGAAAGAGACATCACTCAGTTTTTTATATAGTTCATGATGAATATCACTGGTAGAAGTGATTGACAGAAAGTAAATAGTGGTTAAAATCTGTACAATGTAAAATTTTGATCTGTGAAGTCTGAATTAGGAACATTGAACTTTGCAGAAAAAAATGTCAGTAAAGTAAGTGGTCAATGCCAAAAGTTAGGACCATATTTTTTTCTTTTTTTATTGCTGAATTATAGTTTTACATAATGGTGTGATTCATTATACCACATTCATATATGCACACATAACATAATTTGTTTAATCTCAGTCCCCAGTACCTTCCCTTTCCCTTCCCAACTCCCTGCCCTGATCCTTTTGCTCTTCTCTACTGATCTTCCTTCCATCATTATTATTATTATTAGTAGTAGTAGTAGTAGTTTAGTTATATTATTTAGTTACATTATAATTATAACTATATATATATTTATTGTGATATATGTATGATTTATTGTGATATATTCATAAATGGATATTGCTTAATTTTCAACCATAACGTTTAATGTAAAGAAAACAAACTGATTGATGGGTCAAAGCCTTATGTAAAATTTGCATGGGAAAGAATTAATCCCCATTGAAAATAACTTCTGTGAAATGCAATAGAAACTGAAAATTAAAAGAATTGGAAAGGATTTAACTGGACTGTTTTAAAAAATTGTTCAAGGAATTAAATTGATGTGGGGTTTTATCCAGGAAATTCTGTCAGCACAAAAATATATCTATGATGGTATAACTGTGTCTTAAAAGGTATTATGCTTAGGAGTGAAAATACCCCTAGGACAGAACATCTTTTTGGGTCCAGACATCTTTTATTGTTCATAAAGATCCTTTGAGGAGGAAGCTATCTAAATGTGAGCATGGAACACCAAAACAGATTTCTATTTGGACCTTTGGAGAATAAATGCATTTGGATACACAGTCAGATCCCCAGACACTGGGATTGATTTGGGAGACAACATGAGGCAGTGAAACCTGCCCTAGGGAGTCAGAGCTTCACCCCAGTGTGCGGGAGAGTCACGTTTGGTGCCCCTCCTGAGACACAGTTCTGTGGCAGCATAGAAAATGGCACATGGAAAAACTGAATGTTGAGGGAACTAAATGGAAAGTCTCCATAAAGGGGAACCTTAATCCTTAAGGGAAGGATGAATTTTTCAAGGGTGTGGTCATCTTAGGTAATCCAGTGCAACAGAAATGGGAACCCAGTAGCAATATCTGCCTAGTAGCCAGGATAAAGAAACAGGGCTCCTGGAGATCCATGAGGAAGGGGATTTGAGTCTGGCTGAGGTAGTGTTGGGAATGAGGGGAGAAATGCAGGGTTGTTTATTCATTGGTTGTCTAGGGCCTACAAGCATCAGGAATTGTAAAAATATTGATTAGCTATTGATACATGAAGAAAATTTCAAATCCAAAATTAGTAGGTTAATAATTAAAATTGTACAAGCCAAACTGGAAAAAACCAAAGGCCAAATGTTTTCTCTGATATGCAGAAGCTAATTCACAATAAGGGGTAGGGGGAGGATAGAGAAGGATAGAGTTACTTTATATAAGGTAGAGGGGAGTAAAGGGAGGGGAAGGTGTATGGGGGAAAGAAGGATAGTAGAGTGAAACATTATTACCTTATGTACATATGTGACTGCATGACCCATGTGATCCTGCAATATGTATAATCAGAAAAATGAGAGATTACATTTATGTATGATCTATCAAAACGTATAAATGCATTCTGTCATGTACAGCTAATTAGAACAAATAAAATAAAGTAATTAAAAAATTAAAATTTAAAAAAACGTGACATTAAATCATCGAATAATGGGTTATGTATAGGTGTCATACAGTTCTATGTAAATATAAAAACTTTGTATCATAAAAGTAAAACAATTTAATCTTAAATTCAAAATTTATAAAAATTAAACATCCTTTCAAAATTTGTAGCAAAACAATAAGAACAACATATAATTAGATAACTACATATATAACTCTATCTATGGACACTTCTCTGTCCGTCTACCTGTGTATCTATAAATGAAGACTATGGGTATGTTTAAATGTGGTTGACATGAAGCAGGAATTGCCTAAGACCTGTATAGTTCTCCATGGGACAGGAAGTGGGGATGGGGCACATGACCAAAAGGTGAGATAAAGGTAAATAGTCTTTTAAAAAGCATTGTGTGAGATCTGGGGCCAGTGGCGTTGTTCATTAGTTCTGAATCTTGATTTTTCTTGAGGCTGGTGTGGTGTAGGAAATAAGAACTGCATAAGATATTATAAGAATTTGCTTAGAAAATATACTCAGGAGTACTCAGAAAAACATCTAGGTTTTAAGTTGTAAAATGCAGATTGTCATTCAGTAATACACTTGATGCTAAATGGAGTTAAAAATAAAATCCCCAAACCACATCCTGGGGTCTGTGTGGGATGAAGTGTTCTGGAGTTGTGCAACCTGGGGTTCCTGCCACATCCCCTAGAATCACAGAAACATAGAATTCAAGATTGAAGCATGAAGACTGTCCATCCTTTTCCATTTAAGAGGATCCTACTCAAGATGTATGAGGTGTGGGGTCAATAACCAGGGGGAGAAAAGAGAAAACTCTCGGGAGAGAGGAAACCCACAGGCTGAGCCCACTATGACCTGTTGGTCCTGCATGAGGCTGGAGGCTTTGGAATGCCACAGCTCTCCCTGTTTCTAAGGTCCAACAGGTCTGGACAGCTGGCCACGGGCTGAGCAGACAGATCGGAGCAGGGAGCACTCATTTGTTAGGAATCCCTGAAGCCCAGTCTGTCACTAGCCATTACTTACATCCTAGAAACTTTCTTCACAGAAACTTTCTTCTCTGTTCCAACAAACACATCCATAAACTTAATGCCTTTGTTTTTTAAGGGGAAAGAGTTTAAGAGCTGCTGCAGTAGATCCTTACTCTGAGCACTGTGCACTGCTACTGTTCATCTTGTTTTATGCTGGCAGGTTGGAGAAAACAATTAACTAGTGCAACTTCACTTTGGAGAGAACTTGAAAGTTCTGATTCCTAGGCTCAGCGCTCATTCCTCTGACACAGGAACCTCTCCCGTGGATGCTCTGGCAGCCAAATGGATAAAGGGAATACTTCTGTAGTAGATGTGGAGAGGTGCGTCCTTCACAAACACTACTGTTGCCAAATTTAAGGAGACTTAGATGCAAAACATTTGGCCTGTGTGTGTGTGTGTGTGTGTGTGTGTGTGTGTGTGTGTGTGTTAATGGAATCATCTTGCTCTCACTTGCAGGGCATTGGTGGGAGTTTGAATAAAAGTCTTTATCCTCTCTACCTTGTACTAGGTGAATGTTGCTGTCCATTCTAACCCTAACCTCTCTGCCTCTGCTCCTCCTGAATTTAGAATCCTAGAATATCATGTCTGAGAAGAGTATGGAAATTTGTTTTATTTGACCCCTCATTTTTTCTCCTGGGGAAACAAGTCTCAGAAGAATGAAAAATGTGGCCACTTGTCATTCAGCTTAGAATTACAGCTTAGCTAAGTTTGGTCTACAGAGGGCAGAGCTGTTTCTGCTGGAGCAGCTAACTTGTGTTTCTTGCTTTTCAGTTGGAGGAACGGGGCCAAAGACCCTTTAATGACACTCCTGGCTGAACGCCATACTCCAATTTGAAACTGAGCTGCTCTCCAACCTCGTGGATACCTATTGACTAGGACCAAGCTCATCTGGACAAACACACCCTACTTTGTGGATCGAACACAATGCTGAAAGCTACATATGTGCAAAAGAATTGTTAAGTATATTTAGGAACATAAGGATAGTTGGAAAGTAAAAGGAAATTAAAGGAATCCTTGTGTAAGGCCAGATATCATTTCTTAATCTTGCCTTATAATAAATCCAGATTTCACAAAGAATGAGAACCTGTATGTTTGAATATCATATGAAATCTTGGATCAGGTAGCCTGTGTCTTTATTTTCTAATGCATAACATGATGTTGCTATTCCTCAGCATCCCCAACCAGACAATCATGTTCCTTTGTCTTATGCTGTTATTACTGGTAGTATCCATTCTGCTCATAGCCTTTTTTAAATTGTTTTTATTTTTGTTTTTACAGACTGCATTTCGATTCATTGTACACAAATGGGGTACAACTTTTCGTTTCCATGGTTGTGCACAATGTAGAGTCATAGCATTTGAGTCATCATACATGTACATAGGGTGATTATGTCTGTCTCATTCCACCATCTTTCATACCCCCCATCCTCTCCTCCCTCTCATTCCCCTCTACATAATCTAGAGTTCCTAAATTCTTCTCTTACCCCCCACCTGCCACCCCCATTATGTATCATCATCCATTGATCAGAGAAAAGCATTTGGCCTTTGGTTTTGGGGGGTTGGCTTATTTCAGTTAGCATGATGTTCTCCAATTCCAACCATTTATCTGCAGATGCCATAATATTATTCTTCTTTATGGCTGAATAACATTCCATTGTGTATATTTGCCACAGTTTCTTTCTCCATTCATCTGTTGAAGGGCATCTAGGTTGGTTCCACAGTCTAGCTAAGATTTCGGCTTACTCCAATTAGAATGGCTATTATCAAGAACATAAGCAATAATAGATATTGGCGTGGATGTGGGGGAAAAGCACACTTGTACATTGCTTGTGCAGTTGCAAATTGGTGCAGCCACTCTGGAAAGCAGTATGGAAATTCCTCAGAAAACTTGGAATGGACCCACTATTTGACCCAGTCATCCCACTCCTCGGTTTATACCCAAAGAATTTAAAATCAGCATCCTACAGTGATGCAGCCACATCAATGTTCATAGCTGATCAATTCACAGTAGCTAGACTGTGGAACCAACCTAGATGCTCATAGCCTTCTGCTGATGCTAGTCAGAAGGCCCCTGCCTTGCAACTCTGAATATGGACAGGGAGAGGATATGAGAGGGCCTGGAAAGTGGCTCTCACTGTAGAGAAGCTACTTACAGTTAGAAGAAGCCCAAGCTTTTTGGAGGATGTGACCATCGAATTCTATTTGATTTTTGTATTGAGCACCTACTATGTACCTGGGGCTGTACTGTGTCTAGGAAGTAGAAAGCCTCATGACTAGTTCCTGCCCTCAAATGGTAGGGAAAGTAAGGCAAGAGAGGCCCTTGACAGAGCCCTGATTGGAGACCCCTGCCCTTTTGTAGCTTGGTTTGGTTATCGAGGGTAGGGCTATTTTCCAACAAGTACCTTTTGTTGTACTCTGGTGGTTCCAACAGGATCAACCAAACACCTGAAGAGGAGAGGAGGCAAGAGAGAGATGGAAGAAAGGAGTAGGAACACATGGGAAGTTGAAGCTGGGGTTTTGTGATGTTTAATCCATAGCCTTCTCTGAAAGGGTTCCCAGCAAGCTTTCAGTCTGCAAAGACATCTTTCATCCAGCACTTGAAGATGCAGGTTCTGAAGGTGAGCTCAGGTCTTCATATCCCTCCCTTTGGCTCCCACAGTTCCAGTAACCATGACGGTTGCACCTGGCTATGGCAACAGTCTAATTTTTTAGAAAAGCCAATCTGGAAAGCTTACCATGCTTAAAAGGAGCATTGACAGATAAGCAGCCTTCAGGATGCCATTTCCAAAAATCCATCTCTAACGAGGCATAGCTAACAAAATGTGTATGGTGATTATTTATTCTCCCAGAGAGTCCCCAAGGTGATAGAATCAAGTTGCATGTGAAATTTGCTTTGACAAATCATCCTTGATTATGTAAGCCCTCTGCTGTGCTTCGAACTGGGGAGATACCACTATTGACGGGAGCTTCTGATCAACTCTTCCTGCAAATGGCAGGATATAGATTGAAGTCCTCGTCAGCCCTTCAGTCATGCACCATGTCCTGGAACTGCCGTCAGGAAACAAACTGCTGCACAGTGCGGAGTTAGGAGCCTGCAAAATACAGGGCGAAACACTGTTGCTTCCCTGCAGAGAAGCTGAGCGCTGCTTCTATGGATGACATACAGGGAGGCACAGAAATCTAGGTGCTGGAGTAGTGACTCCAGGGTCTCAGAGAACCCTGCCCGATCAGGGCTTTGGCTCTCAGCATGTGCCCCTGTTTCCTTGGTTTCAAAAGGTAATAAATTGTACCTGCCCTGGAAATTCTGGAATGACAGACTACTCATGGTTTATGTGACATCATCTGTTGATGGTCAGAAAGCAACAAGTTAGGACTTAATGGTGCGATGTTGTGGCAACAGAGATGCAGCAACATTTTTCCAGGACAGAGAGTCTGGGGCACGTGGGTAGTTGACTTTGATTCAGGATAATAAAGTCCTTTTTAAAAGAGTTCATAAATGTCATACAATCTGTGCCTGTTAGGATTAGGTCCAGCTGCTAGAAACAGAGATTAGAAACAGCAGTGGCTTAGATAACAGAGAAGTTTATTTTCTCTCATATAAAATAAATCCTGATTTCTAGATAAGTTCAGAGATCATCGGTGGGCCTCTGGCTTCCATGGCCCAAGATAGTTTCTGGAGTACCAGCCATTACGTCTGCGTTCTAAGCAGAAGAATGAAGGGAGGAGGACAAAAACAAGACCTCCTGATGGAATCCATTTTATTTAAAGGAGGCCCACCAGATAATTTTATTGGTAAAATCTGAGGCGAAAGGGAAGCTGAGATACATGTTATTTTAGGGTACATTGCTGCTCAGAATATATTGGGCAGACAACAGGCTGACTCAGTCATATCTTTTAGGGGCAGTCTCTGAAGCTTAGGTAGAAAGAACATTGCTTTGAAACCTGGTTATAAGTGTATTTGAATTCTGTCTCTGTTGCTTTTTTAGCTGTGTGACAATAGGCAATGTATTTTTATTTTCTGGAGCAGTTTCTTTAGCTATAAAAATGACGATAATAATCTATCTCATGGGGCTGTTGTACAGATTAGATGAGACAGCTCATGGGAAGTGCTTAGCAGAGCCTGACATTTGAACAGTAGGTATTCAAAAAATGTCAGTGCCCCTTCTTTTTCTCCTATTAGAGTGTACTATTTACCCACACGGAGGCTTTGACCACCAGCTCCTCCTCTGTAGCCCATGGTGCAGATTCCCTGATAAAAAGTTCTTAAGAAAATGACTAATCGTAGTTTTAACGATTCCAGCAACACCAAAAGCTGGCAGGGATCATGTGCTGAGCCTCCTCTGCACAAGACACTGTGCTAGGTATTTGACACAAATGATTTCATTTAACTGGTGCTGGGTCAGAGACCATTTATGCTCTGCCCAGATTCTTGGGTCTCTTACCATGACAACACTCCCAATGCTCACACCTGTGACCCTGCCTGGGGGCTCCTGGAGTCTCTGGTCACACAAAGAGCACCGTAGTACCTGGGCCAACCTAATGAGTGACCAGTGCAGGATTTTTACAGTTCAGTTCCCTTGCTTAGGTTGGGGCTAACTGAGGAATAACTGATCCTTCAGCATGCCCTGTGGGGTGAGGCAGGGAACCTGCCCCTTGCTTGGCTGTACCCCTCCCTCCCTGCCCTGCTAATTCCCTTAGTGGGATCATAACTTAAATAAATTGTGTCCATATGAATTCCTCTCTCAGGGGTTGCTTCTGGGGAGTCTGACCTAGGACACACCTGCCCCAAGTCCTGTGAGGTAGACCTCTTAGAGTGAACCCTTCCCCGTTTTACAGTAGGGAAAATTTGATGCTTAGACCATTGGAGGCACTTACTTACCTGAAGTCACACAAGTAAGACGGCAGAATTACGATTTGAACGAGGTCTGCCTGAAGGCACCCTGAGATCTTATCTTTTAGCTGCATATTTTCTCTGAATGGTGGTTCAGGACCTGGAGGGACAAAATACCAACATGGCTCAATTCCTCACCCTCCTGTGGATCAGGTGGGACCCCTTGCTTCTAAGGGGTGCTGACAATGCTGACGACAGCATCTGAGTTCTCTGTGAAAGTTTCATCCTGCAACTCCAAATGTTTCAGTTGAGACTTAGTCCTCCTAAGTTTGGGAAGAGGACAACGGAGCCATTGGATAGGATGAGGGTGTGCACATGGCCAGCCTGGTGGGCTGTAGGGTGTGGGGGTCATGGTCTTTGTCCCTGATATCAGTCTCTGCCAGCTTCTCTCCCAGCGCAGTCTGCCCCTGGCCTGGCATGTCAACATCAGCCCTGTCGCCCAAACTGGGCTTTCTTCTATCTGTGTTTGTTTCCAAGCATCCTGGACCTTCTCATTTCCAACAGGCTTGGAAGCGTATTCCCTTCCCTCTCTTGGATTTGACAAGGCTGTCAACACCATTTCCATAGAAGGAGACTGGGAAATAATAAAATTAGCAATAATAATTCAATAATTATAAAAGGTCTTCAATATCTGAGAATGCTTGGCATCAGAAAAATAACCACTTGAAAGTGAATCTACTTATAACACTGACTAAAAAAAGATCATGTTAAATCGTAAAAAACCAACCGAACAAACAAAAACACCAAAAAGCACATAATGATAACAAACTACAGGTTTGTTCAATTTTTGCTTAGAAAATCAAACTAAAAACTATAAAAATGTTATATGTAATGATGAACAAAACTTAGGTCATTAATATCAACTATCAGCAAATTCTTAAAGAATGAATGGAACTGTTTTTTAATGTGTGAAAAATTTCTAACAGAATTATATGATTGCCTGGTACTAAATTCTTCACATTTAATTTTTGCAACACAATCCAAATAGGAGAAATATTCACAAAACACTTGAGTTTATTATCACCTTTTCCCCCAAAGCTTTGCCCTTTAATTTTCTTTGAAGCACCACCAACCTTACATTTTCTCTTTATTAGGGTATTGGCTACTTCTGCCTGTATTTCTTGGTCGGTGGTGAAGCTTCCTGAATTAAGCAGCCTTCGTCACTTTCATTGACCTCATGAAATACCTCATTTTCCCAGATTTGTAATTTTATTTTGCCATATGTTTGCATTGCATTCACAAATAAGCTCAGACATTGTGGTTATTAGGCCATGAGGAAGGGAGAGATCCCTTAGGCAGGAAGGAGCACTCAAATTCATTGTGAGGAGGATTAGAGGGGGACCAATTTTATAAGTATTATCATTTAGTAGTGACTCTTTTGGAGTATGGGAACTTGCTGTCCTGTACCACTCCATGTTTCATGTGCCTAATGAATATTCTAGTAAAAAGGCCCTCCCTCTGTGCCCATTCAGTGTTTCAATGTTTATGAAGCTCTTTGACATTTCATTTGATCCTCACTGTTGCCCACTGAGGAACCACCATTTTCTAGCTGACTTTTTCTCAGCTCCAAAAAACCCATGACTTGTCCAAGGCACAAGTCTTGACTTTGAGCTTGTGGGATTCTTGCTTGAGAAGCAGAGCCAGGGTTGGAACCCAGGTGTGTGGATGGTCAGTCATTTCTCTTCTGACTCATCATCGTGCTGGTTTATCAAGAGGGACCTTGTAATATGCTTCAGACAGGCTCCAAACCCCTTTCAGAAAGGATTTGATATTTCTATGAGATGCACCAATGTCCTTAGAACCTCCTAGAATTTCATGAATTAATTTTTTTTTTCAGTCCTGGGGACTGAACCCAGGGCCTCCTCACACATGCTAGGTAAATGCTTTACTACAGAGCTACACCCCCTGCTCTCCTTATATTTTAAAATTTACCATTATATTTTAAATTGTGTATTGTGGGTGGGATGTATTGTGGTGTTGTCCTTGCTTTTGTTGGTTTGTTTTGTTCTTTCTCTGGAAGTCTCCACCTGGCCTTGCTCATCTCGTTACCCAGTAAAGTGACTGCAGAACCTGAATGAATGGACCTCCTGATTCTGTCTCAGTCCCTTCCTCTTAACCAGGACAACTATGGAAGGCAGAATGTGACACTGGGCACCATTGAGGTGTAGCTCCACAGCCAGGTCAAGCAGTCCCATTAGCAAAACTCATTTCTTAGCTTAACCATAATCTAAGTTAGCTCCTTTGCTTGTAGTAGAGTCCGCCTTGGGCAGGAAGCTCTCTCTCTGGTCCAGAAATGCTATTTGGCTCGCCTTGGCAACATTGCTTCAATTAGGGTCAACAGCCCTCTTAATTATGCACTATTCCTC
Source organism: Glaucomys volans (assembly GCA_020662805.1). NCBI lineage: Eukaryota > Metazoa > Chordata > Mammalia > Rodentia > Sciuridae > Glaucomys > Glaucomys volans. The sequence goes on along the minus strand of JAJEJO010001141.1, from coordinate 318,349 downwards.
AAGCAACGAGGTAATGCTTCATTCATCAGAATTTTATCTCCTAGTTATACTGATAAGAGTCCCTTTGGTCTACTCCACTCAAATGATCAACAACAAAAAAAGTCTGAGAGTTCAATATTACTACATTGCTATCCATTCATTAGGGCTTGTTTTATTAGTCTCCTGTAATTTGTAGCAGCCGGAAGTGGGGCCGTTGGCTGCCAGAGAAGACTGAGATGTTACCACCAGCCTCACCAGCGCAGTGGCCAGACCTGCTCTGAGGCAGACCAGGGAGGAAGGAAGGGATGAGGGAAGAGAAAGCCTGTTTTCTTTCCTCTAATCACTTCTAGCAAATGAAGTGTTCTGTCTTTCATTTCTTTCCAAGGATGTGACCAGAAAGGGCAAGGACTTACAGAATCATCTGGTTTATTCTACTTCTTCTAAAATGCTGACTCCCACATACTGGCCTTGGACCCCAGGATGGCAGAGGGGGTTACTGCAGGAGATTGACATGAGTGTATCCAGCTCTGAAGTTCTTCAAGTGTTTCTGGGAGAAATAAAATAAAAATTCATTTAAGAGCTATGGAATTTATGGTAGTTGTAGTAAGAATCTTTGGAGGCATCTTCTCAGCCTTTGAAGGCTCCTTTACTATGAAAACTGAGCTGCTTCTTCCAGTAGAAACTGGCCCTGACCCAGTTTGTATGTAGGTACCATGTGAACCCCTTCTTCCCAGTCACAGCCATTTGGATTTGTCTTGAGTAAACTCAGCCAACCAGAGACTCCCTTTTAGAAGCTTGGATTTGGCCTTCAGAGGTAGCTTTTGATTGCAGGTGATTGGCCTCAGGGTAATATGCACTGGGAGCTGGGAACTCTGGGTTGGCATCAGCCCTGCCCCTATTTTCAGCTTGGAAAGCAGACCCTGGGGGAGGGCACTCTCCAGCTTTGGCTCCTTTTCTCCCAGAGCTTGGAAGCCTCTAGGTGTCCCAGAAATCATTCCCACATATCAAAAAGCAATGATGGCAGTTCCTCCTGTTTTGCATAATTTCAACCAAAGTGACTCCTTGATTTTTTTCAGACAACAGAAATATAACTGTTTTTATGACGGAATCCTGATTTCTCACACACTACTGCAACGTAGATTCTTCTGGAAGGCTGGAAATTCCTGCTTAATGGTCTCAGTCACAGGAGAGAATTCACACAGAGCACTCAGCTCAGTACCCTTCACAGGTGAAGCGCTTACCTAGCTATTTTCTTCATCACCTGTAGACCGATGGCCAGAATGATCACAATGGCCATGTCCACAGAGACCTTCCTGAAGTCTATGCCACGTGAAGCAGACATGATTTGAGCATGTCTGCCCTCGTCCTGAAGGTCCTGGCAGCCACAGTGTGTTTGCCTTGCTTTTGGGACTAGGAGGAGCATGAGCTGGGATTGGTGGTGGATCTGAGGTGGTCCCTCAAGTACCACCTGGAGCACATGTCGAACTCCCAACCCTATGCAGACACCTAGGAGAGAAGCTCCAGGGAAGGAACCTGAGAATCAATGCCTATCACAAGTGCCCCGTGGGATTCTCATCAGGGAAGTATGGAAAACACTGATCTATGAGGGTTGGAAAACCCTATTCTAAGAGAACAAGCCACAGGTCTGAGGAGATAATTTAAATGTATATTTATAGGCAATTATATATATAAATATACATAAAATGTTATGTATGTTATATATATTTATATTTAACAGTATGTGATGTGTATATTTATCTCTCTCTCTCTCTCTCTCTCTCTCTATATATATATATATATATATATATATATATATATATATTTAACCCTAACCTTAGAGGTATTTTTGTTTGCACAATTAACCAGTATCTAATTGCCCACCTCCTCACTCCCACAACAAGGCAAGATTTTAATTCCATTTTCTTCTTTTCCCCCCAAAGCCTGAGTGCTTCTGGGAAGCTGACCCCACTATCAGGTCCAGGGGTGGATGTTGATTAAATTAACTTGGTACATCAAATTTCCTGATTTGTGAGTATGTGACCCAAGTTAAGAATTTTAGGACCTATTTCTTGGAAGGGATGGTGTGGTGTAAGGATGTGAAGTGTGGAACTGCTGTAGCTGTTTTGTGATCATGGGGAAATAGTTTTAGTATGACTCACAATGGGGAAAGCAGAATAGATAATGTAAAAGAGACCAAGTCTGTATTTACATTATTAAGGTGACAAAACTTGGCTTACCTCTGTCCTTTCCATTTATGGGGACTAAAGAATTTATTGTTTTTGTTGCTGTGAATTGGGTATTTAATTACAATGAAGAGTGCTAGTAGATATTTTATAACATTTTTAAAAAGCACCGAGTTTATTTCATGTAATTAATGAAAATTGATCATGATATTAAATCCCTGGATGATCCCCAAACAAGAAAGAGTGGATTCCAGCAAGAGATATTTGGGTTAGAAAGAAAGAAAACTTTTCTTTCCATGAAGACTGTGATGTACTCTGTGTTATCCAGGAGTTTCCCATTCTGGAGGTTAAAAAAAAGAAAAGAAAAGTAAATTTTCTAGGACCCTTTCAGAGATGGAGAGGGATAGATTAACTGTCCTCACTTTAGAATCTGTGATTTCATAAAATAATCCAAACTTTATTCTGGACCAGACTCCTAATTCTAGTTCTGAAGTTCATCTTGCTGCTCTCCTAGAGTTACTTGAATGACACTTCACAAACATTCCCAGGGCAGACCCACCCAGATGCCTTCTCCTGGGCTTCGGAGGAATGAAAGGGCTCGTTCTCTGCCTCAGCGTTGACTAACCAGATGTGTCACTTGGCGAGCCAGGAATATTTTTATTGCAAACTGTGCTGTTTCCATTGACCACAATTCCAAAGCTGTTAAGACAAAAACAGAAAAATGATCATATTCTGGTTTGTTTGATTTTCTGATGTGGACTTGATGAGGCAGACATTATTCCACAGCCCTAAATCTTTCCCACTGAAATGTCCAACAGCATCCAAACCTGCTCAGTTATACAATGGATATATCAGGGTGTCATGGAGATGACTTTACCAAGAAAACAACTTCCCCCCCTATATAAGGGGTGTGATAGGACCAGAGTGCTCTTGTTATGTTGGCATGACAGCAGTGAGGGTCTAGTCCCAAGTTCATCCATTCCACCTTTATTATGCTAGGCGTGGGAGAGTCAGACATGAACCAGAAACACCTTTTAGCAATGGAGTCACATCAACTGCTAACAAGCACAGAAGAGGCAAAGCTAAGGATCTGTCAGCATGAGGCTTCTGACACCATCAGCAGAGGAGAACTGAAAATACCTCTTGGTGTCTGAGGTCCCAACTCTGCAAGTCCCTACATTTTTCTGAGCTTATGGACCTACCTCACAGAGCCTGGGCAAATGGTTTACAAACCACAACGTGTCCCTGTGTTCCAGTTGCCTCTGTGAGAATGGGAGGGGAACTGGGTCAGCAACTGCCTTCCATGAAGAGAGCCTGGCTGAGAGGAAAGCCCTGCGTGCGAAGGGGTGACTTCCTGGAGAGGCCAGGTAGATTCCTACCATGCCTGACAACTAGGAGTGTGCTTTGGGAGTGGGGCCCACTGCTGCTCTCTCCTCTCAGCATAAAAGAGCAAAAAGCTCAGGCTGTCCTAGACAATGGGGGTCAAGCATTTCTGGGGACTAGAATGAAGAAAATCAAAATTCCAATCCTACCTTCCTGGTTAAGCAAAAAGGCTCAATTTGTCTGCTTGACTTTTTTCCACCCTCTGAAAACTCAGTTGACAAACCAGACTGTGTCTCCATGGAGACATGAACCTGCCAAGCGCTCCGCTGGGCAGGACAACCAGGCACCTCATATGCCTGACCAGAGTGGCCATTCCAGAGGACCGCCCGCCCCCACCAAAAGGCCAGAATTCTATAGTGTCCACATTTTTTTAAAAAATGAAAACAAAGCTCTTCATTTCCCTCATTTGCAACAAAGGCTAGGATGCTGTTGCCCCTGGGGGAGAAGAAGAGTGGCATCGGCACAAGAACATAATCGGTGCCTGAGATGTCCTTTGAGGAGGGTGTCAGTAGCTACAGGTGAGTGAGAAGAAGACCTCAGTGTTTGGAAACCAAGAGAAGGGCCACGGCGGAAAGAGAAGGCCATTGAGGGGCATCGAAGGGCAAATGCCTCTCCCTTTGCAAGTGTCTCTAGCACTGGTCTGTTGATGGCGCCTGGAATCTGTGGCTGCCGTGTGAGTCCCGTCAGAGGATGGAACGATGGAACTGATATTTTGACTTCTAAGCAGGAAAAAGATCAGTGAATTTTGGAAAATGCTGAGTTTACTGTTGATCCTCCCCTAAATTCTGGAATAGATTATTTGGTAGAAGTTTGTGAGCCCCTATCCAAAGAAAGGCATGTTGAAGAATTATGGGCAAAGCCTCCATCAGGAAGGTCGGGCTTGTAGCTCATCTTCTTCCAGACAGATATTGTATTCAAGGGAGCAATGAATACACATTTGTTAAATAAATGAAGGTAGTTTGGGGTGGTCAGTGATAATAAAAATATACCCTGAGATGGAAAATCAAACAGAGAAAAATGCTAGAGAAAAATAGATGACAAAAGAAAGAAAAAGGAGGCATAAATATTTTAGTGTCTGAGCCAATTGAATGACTGCAATTGAGTATGATTTAGCTCCAAGATTCCTGGAAACCAGAGCAAAAGAGAATTGTCAGTCTTCCTTCTTCTCTTACTATTTGACCACTAATAATAATAATAATAATAATAAATAATAATAATAAAATATAAGGAAAGACGGAGAGAGAGAGAGAGAGGGAGAGAGAGAGAGAGAGAGAGAGAGAGAGAGAGAAAAGAATTGTACCTGGATAGATGCTTTTAATTTCCTTCCTAGCTCTAAATCTGATATGAAATTTATTGTTTGAAAATTGTATTTTACAAGGGGCAACAAGCAACACAATGTTTCCAAAAGATACAGACAAATAGAGCTTTTAATACTGATTCTCTATAAAAGCTGAAGACTTCATATTGAATCGTAACTCAGGTGAGACATTTTTGCAGGGAACCATTATAACAGACTGGATACACCTTTTTTAGAGACCCTAAAGGAAGCGAATAAATACTGTGTCTTCTGTTGCCAATCTTTGAAATATCAGGCATGGGGGTGGAGCTGTAGACCAACAGGTGCCAGCAATGTCCATGTTCCATAGTTTAAATAATTTTTTAAAATTGGTGGATCATAATCAGAAATAATAGTGGGATATAGTGACATATTCATCCATGCACATAACATGACTTGGTCCATATCATTCCCCAATGCCTCCCATATTCTGTATTTTTGATGAGAGAGAAAACTAAATGCTTTAGAGCATTTAGTAATAAGATGTGCAGAAACAAATTTGATTTTATGTTATGATATCTAGGAATATGATAAAAATTCTAACCCAGAGAGTCAATGGGATATAGAAAATTCAGAGCCCAGGATAACATTTAGGCTTGGGTTCAAAATATGGCTCACCAATTACTATGTGACCACACTGGCTAATTTTCTTGCTTTTTCTCAAATATGGGCTTTTATTTGCAAAAATGTGGATAATGTGCCTTAGTTTTAAGGTCGAGTGAGAATTAGATGGCATAATAAATTATTTATTACTGGCTTCAGCTGCAACTAGCAGAAAACCCCCCCAACAGCAGTGGCTTAAATAAAATAGTTCACTTTCCATTCATGTTCTAGACCAAGAACCAAGCTCCTCACAGGCTTTTTCTCTACCATGAGAATGGCTTCAGTGCTTAGATCATCTCACAGTCCAAAATGGCTGCTGGAGCGCCAACATCACCTTCACATTTCAATAAGAAGACAGAAAGGAGGAAGAGGGAGGGATATACCACTTCCTTTTAGAATACATTTATTTACATCACTTTGGCAGAATTTTGTCACAGGGTCATAGGCAGCCCAGTGCCAGATTTAACAACAACAAAACACAATATCCAGTGTTCTTTAGGTAAATAATAAATTTTAGAGGAAACAAATTTTAGATAAATCGTAATTTTTAACATAACTATGGATCATGAAATATTTGGAACCTGCTTTTACTAAAACAGTTTTTTGTTATTCATCTGGGATTCAAATATAACTGGGGTCCTGTGTTTTATCTGGCGACTCTTCCTCCTTAAAATCCAGGGTCCTGTTACTGACTGGGAGAGAGAGGGAGGAAGCATGAAACGGGGGCACAGCCAGCAGTGTCCGCCCCAGAGGCCTGTGAGAGAGGGTCTTGCTAAGTGGGCCTCCAGTGAATGTTGGTCCTCTCTCCCCTTCCTCTATGGAGCAAGGCATAGATGCCCAGATGCATAGAGGATAGATGCAAAGGTAACTGCGGGTAGTGCCAACGTTTGCTCTTGAAGTGAACTCTGAGGCTAGTCCAAGCAGGTACAGGAACTTGGTTAAGATCATAGAGATCTGTGCCTTATGCACGAAAGGGACATTTTGGGCCTGAAGTTTAATCTCTGCCTTTTTTAATCACAAAAATGCTCAGTCTTTTACCTACAGAAAGCTCATTTTTGAGCATGTCCCCAAGCTAGTGAACCCAGCAACTGAGTTGGATGCCAGGGAATCTCAGGTCATGAAAGAGGTCTGTGGGGCATAGCAGGGGGAGGAGAGGCTCCATGGACTGAATACTTGACCTTCTTAAATTCATACATTGAACCCATAATTTCAATGTGATGATATCTGAAGGTGGAACCTTCAGGAGGTAATGAGGTCATGAGGGTGGAGCCCTCATGAATGGGATCAGTGCTCTTACAAAAAGAGGTCAGAGAGCTAGCTCACATCTTTCCACCATGTAAGAACACAAAGAGGAGGTGGCCGTCTGCAAGCCAGAAGATTGTCCTCGCCAGAACCCAACCATGCTGGCACCCTGACCTCACACTTCCAGTCTCCAAAACTGTGAGAAATAAATTTTTGATTTTAATAAGCCACCTAGTCTATAGTACTTTGTTATATCAGCCCCAAGACAAGATGTGCTCGGGCTACTCCTTACCTACTTGCCCTCCATTGCAAATGTTTTAACTTTTGCCTACCTGAGGAGTGACCACTTTTTTCTGACCATTGTTAACCAAATGTTTTAGCTTCTCAAGGCTATTCTAATTTCCTGACCATAAAATCAGGAGGAAGTCTCCAAATATTGCGGCAAGAGAACATGAGTTAATTCCAGTTTACCACAGAAGTAAATTACTTGGGATTAAGGTAGAATAAAATGGGACCAAGACATAGTACTCTTTTATAGGAAGTAGAATTAGAATTTGCTTTGTCAAAAGACTGTTCAAGTTGGGTGCGGTGGTGCACACCTGTAATTCCAGCAACTCGGGAAGCTGAGGCAGGAGGATCGCAAGTTCAAAGCCAGCCTGTTTCTAAATAAAATACAAAATGGGGCTGGGGATGTGGCTCAGTGGTCGAGTGCCCCTGAGTTCAATCCCTGGTCCCCCCCCCCCAAAAAAAAAATAAATAAAAGAGACTGTTCATACCAGCAATATTGGGTTATAGGTTTTGAAGAAGAAGTGTTTGCCCCACACCTGAATTTTTTGATTGGCAAATAGCCTGTGAACTGGTTTGCCTGCTGGCACTTCCCCCACCTCCCCCAAATCTATTCTTTGCAGATAGATGATCGAGAAGAATCATTATAACAGACCTCAGTATGAAACCTGCCTGTGACCTCTCATGGCTTTTCATTATAGTACTGAATACCCTTCCAGGCTGAAAAGACCCTAGTCCTGTCTGACCTTTTCTTATTCTTAGACTATCCTGTACTCGGTTTAATATTGACCCCCCAAAATTATGTCCACCAGCTAATTTCCCAGAACTTGTGAATGTTGCTTTATATGGCAAAAACCATGTGATTAAATTAAGGATCTTAGCATCATGACTTATCTAGGTGAGGCCTGAATGCAGTCACACACATCCTTATTAGACAGACACACAGAGGTGAAGACACAGAGAAAAGGAGGAGACTGTATGTCCAGGGAAATAGAGATTGAACTAATGCAGCCACAAGCCAAAGAATATCTGGAGTCACCAGAAGCTGGATTTGCAAGAACGAATTCTCCCTTTAATGCCTTTGGAAGGAGTGTAGACCTGCCAACTTGATTTTGAATTTCTAGTTTCCAGAACTATCAGGGAATACATTTTTTGTTGATTTAAGCCACCCCGTTTGGGGTAACTTGTTACAGCAGCCACAGGAAACTAACATACCTGCCATGATTGGTACGCATCTACAGTTTTCTTCTTTTCTCTCTAGTTTCAGTTTAAGTGCCATCCCCTTAGATGTTTCTCAGCTGATTGCTCAGCTCACCAATAGTTGGCTATTCCTACTCGTCATTCACTTTGGGTATTTCCAGAGGAGGGAGTGGCCAAGTAAATTACATGATACTAATCAGTCTAGAGAACTGAGAGAATGAGGCACAAACAAGTAACGAACTTGGCCTCTGAAGTATATGAAGTGGAGTTTCCAGGAACTAAAACCAAGCCATCTGACTCTAGAACTGTCTCCTTTCTCACGATGCTATACTCCCTTGAAGCAGTGTGAGAAGACATTGCCAAATGGTTCTTTGAGTAGCACAGTTTATATTCTTTTGTCTCCCAACATACTTAACATACTTGAAAGAATTGCAGAGACTCTTGCTGAATTTTATTCCTCTTCATCCTCCCCAACAATCTCATCCCTCCTGCTGTGCTTGTAGACAAAGGCGAGGAAGTGTGAGCAGGAAGCTGCTCACTTTCACTCTCGCAGAATGGCCATTCAGAAGGATTAAGATAGCACAAGAGCCTTATGGCTCTTAAACCATCAAAATCAATGGCCTGTAAGGAGCCTAAGTGGAGGTGGACTTACACTGTGATCTTCCACTTAGCAGCAGTGATTAAATGAAGGTTATAAATATGTTTGATCTGGGCATTTTCCTCTTCGCTTTGGGTAGCTAACTGCTCCTGGAGAACTGGCTAAAGAAGAGCGGTATCCCTGAATCCCTGATCTAGGTTCTCCATAGAGGACTGTTTTACAGAGCCATTGCCAATGTTGGCAATTACACATTCTAAAATTACTAAAGGGTTAATATTTGGTTTAAGATATGGAGCTTAGAAGAGGGGTGAGTTGGGTCCACATGTGTATTTGTAAGGTAAGAGCAAGACGGCCTTGGGGCAGCATCAGCATCCATGAGTCACTGAACATGCAGAGCTGACCCATGATTTTCATAGACTAGTACTTTTAAATGATTGAGAGATGACCTCTAATTCCTCTCTCTTTGAATCTGAGCTGGCCACAGTGGCTTGCTTGACTAATAACATGTAGTGAAATGATATTCTGGGACTTCTGAGATTAGATAACAAGAAACGTTGCTTCTTGTGGCTGCATCTTCTGGAATGCTCACTCTCAGAGTGTTCTCTCCTGGAACTAGGTGCAAGAAGCCCACATCATATCATCATATGGAGAAGTCACTTGCAGATGCTCCACCTGAGCTCCTAGTTCACAGTTCATACCAGCTGCCTGCTGTTTGCGTGAGATGTCTGGAACATGCACACAATCAAGAAATGTGCAGGCCTAGTTGATATCTGACTATGATCTTATGAAAACCCCAAGAGAGAACCACTCGGCTGAGCTTAGTCATCCCATAAGATCATGAGAAACAATAAATTGGTGTCTTGGATGGCTTGTTAGCCAACCAGGAGGGGATTTTGAGTCACTGGAGAAGTGTTCCAAAGAAATTCTGAGGTCAGAAGAAATATAAGCAACTTGGTCTTTGGAAATGGGGCTGCTATGGCACATGTTGTAGATGGCACGTGCCAGCACCACATAAACTGAGGAGGACTAGTTCATGAAGGTCATAACCAGCAGTGAGCAGATGTGGACCTTATCATAGTGCAACCTGTGGGTTTCTTGCCTAGAGAGATAGGAAGGACTCTGAAATCCCCTGGATACCTGGGCTGGTGCTGTTTGCATGTGGGTGGGTGCGTGGTTGAGGATGTCAGAATTCAAAGTAGGTGACTGCAAACTTAAAGAGATCTGATACCAGCAGAGAGCTTTAAGGGAACATTATACAATGTTCAACACAGTGATCATACTGAAGTGGCTGATGAGAGTTTTGTCACTCATTCATTTATTCGTATAGGCATTCACTCATTGACAGGTATTTATTGCAGACCTCTATGTGCCACGCACCGGCCATGCTCTGGGGACCTATGGTGAATCTAGACAGTTCCTCTTCAAGGGGCTCATGATCTAATGTGGGAGACAGTATTGTGAACAGGAAGTAATAGAGGGCAATGAAGGGGTGCAGAGGAGCACCCAAACCCTAGCCTCAACTCTGCTCCACCTTGTGACAAAAAGCAGGAAATGGGGCATAAGCTGAGTCTGGAAAAAGGACAGTTTCAAGATTTGCAAAGAGCAAGCTGCTGGCAGATGCCACAGACCAGAGGCACCAAAGGATAAGCCCACCTGGGCCTCCAGGGGACATCAACTGGCCCACTCTGAGGCTCAGCTCCTGGAATCTGGTGTGTCTGTTCCCTGTCTCCATGGGGCCTGAAGAGGCAGAACATCTCCCAAAGGTCCAGACATAAAGCAAAAGCATCTCAACCATGTCTTGGTTTTGGCGCCAAAAATGACTTCTGTGTGGGCGAATCTTTTTTAGCATGTGTTCTGTTACTTTTTATTATCCATGCTTTAAAACATTTATATTAAAAAAGCTAAAATAAACTGCTACAGAGTTCAAAATGGCAGACTGTGACTAAAGCCAATGTCCTTTTCTTCCAAGGTTGACTTGTCTGCCAAGTGATCTCATGCATACTTGCTGAAGCGTTGCCTTCCTCCTCCCATGTTCGCCTTCCTCTCACCTCCCCCAATTCCCACCCACATGAGGTTCTCATCAACATCAGCTATCGTCAGAGGATTAGGCCCCAGGGTGAAGTCTGCCCTGAACTCTCTTTGGGGCTTGGCTGGAGAACTTTACTTGTATCCCTATTTGGAAGCTGAATTGCCTACAAGGGATAGGGACTGAAAGGCGACTTTTCTGTCAGTGACGATATAGAACTTTCTCCTTCCTTATCCAGTTGATGGTCCAGCCCACATCAGGAGCTGTTTTCTTCCTGGAGTGATCATACAATGTGGGACAGCCATAGTCAGGTGTCATGTTCATCAGCATCAGTTGGTAAGGGCCTCAGTTCTGGTTTGAGAACTCCTTCAGGGCAGGAACCAAACTTTCTTTCCCCATTTTCCAGCTCCTAACATGTTCTAGGACATCTGGAAGGGGCTCATTATTATCTGCTGAATTTAACCTGGATTTCACACAGGTAGGTAAAAGCCCTCAAATTCACCTTATAATGGGCAGGGGTGGGGGTGGGATGAGAAGCATGCTTCTATAGTCAAATAACAATGATAAACTTATTTTATACAAACTCTGATCATATTGAACAATAGTTTTTTTTCAAGTCTAGAATACTTCAATGCTTAATACCTTTTTAAACTGATTTAAGGCTCAGAAACTTTGGGTATGAAGGTAACCATCATTCTCATTTTGCAGGTAAAGAAGTGGAATTGCAGAGAAGTGAGGCAAATTGCAATAACGTGGTTGATGGAGCATGAACCTGAACCTTGGACAGTCACCTACAAAAACCTGGATTCTTATCCATGGCATTTTGTTGTGGATTCTTGGCCTAAGACTACTACAAGGGCCTGACCCTATGGAATTCCCCAGGTACCGGCGGAAATTTACATTTGAGGTTTCTCTCGAGTGTCATCTTTCTCTAGGGCATGGAACTAACTCTGTGTTCCAACTGAAGACCAGGGCCTGGGAAGCTGGAGTCAGGCTTATGCAATGGGAGTTGCCCACGCAGCAAAGAGATACATAAATATCATTGTAATTCTCATTTGTGTTAGTCAGTTTTTCATGATTGGGACCAAAGTATGTGACAACAATGAGTTGGAGGAGGAAAAGTTTATTATGGGGCTCATGGTTTCAGTACCTGATTGGCCATTGCTCTGGGTTCAAGGTGAGGGAGAACACCATAGCAGAAGGACAGCAGAGAATGAAAGCTGATCACTTCACGATGTATGAGAAACAGAGAAGGAGAGTAGGGAAGAAACCCAAGGGAAGATGAACCCTTCCAGGACACATCCCCAGTGACCCATCTCCTCTAACCATGCCTTACCTGCCTACAGTTACTATCCAATTAGTCCATTCAAACTGGGATGGACTGATTAGGTCATAGCTCCCATAATTTAATAATTTCGCCTCTGAATATTCCTGCTTTGACACAGGAGGTTTTGGGGGACACCATATCTAAGCTATAATATCACTAAAATAAGCAAACCAGGCCTGGGGCTCATGTGGAGAGAGTAGGGGGCTGAGGGATTTGGGGGTCTGTTTATTCGATCTATACTTGACCTTGCACTGCATTCACCAAACATCTCTCCGTGAATGCAGCAACCTTTCCTCTTGCCTCAGGAACATTTCCATGCAAACAGGAACTCCACACAGATGACAAAAATTAAGATGTACTCTCCAGCTTGCCTTGCTGTATTATTTAAAACAATTACTGTGTGATTTCCCTTTCACATAGCCATGGAAACCCTGCTGAAAGGATTTAATACAATTGATTGTGCAAAGCTTAAGAAGAAATCTGTTTCCTCAGTGCTGGAAAACAAAGTGAGTCAATTCCTCCCCCCTTCATATAAGGTGTGATGGATGCAAATTGTGGACCAGTGACCTCACCCAGCAGGGACTGAGCTTTCTGGGAAAGCATTCTGGAGATAAGTGGGCCTGCTTCTTTCAGAGGTATTGGAAAACAAAGCTGGTGCCAGAGGAATGATAATCTCCTTTGATGTGCCCGGAGCTGAGTGGCAGGACAACAAAGCTTTGCAATAAATGCATCAGAGAAATTTCCCTGCCAGGTAACCCCAGGAGCTTCTCCGTTCATCAGCCTCTTACAGTTATCCTGGCTGGGTCTGATCAGAGGGTGAACTCACCTGGGAACCCAGTGGTACCAGAGGTATAGCTTTAGAGCTGTTTCCCAACCCTAGTCATATATTAAAGACCTCTGAGGAGTTTCAGAAAATCCTGATGCCTAAGCCTCAGACCCAATTGATTAGACTAGAACCACTGGACTGGGATGTGCACCTAGGACTGAGTGACACTGCTCTAGGATTTGAACTTCTGTAGGTAAAACTCTTCTTATCTGCTTGATTTCCAGTTTCCAGCAAGAGAAGCTAAAAAGGCTGCGTTAGCACAAAACTTCAGTTACTCTGGCTCTATTCTTCCTTCCTAGATTCAGTGGGTGATGGGAAGTACTCTAAGTGATGGAGGAATTCCCAAAGTTGGGGAAGCGGGGTGAAGCATCCCCTGGACTACTCTGTACTATTATTGTGGTTTCCTATGAGTCTACAGTTATTTCTGAACAAATAGTCTTTAAAATTGCTGCTAAAAGCTTGAATTCAAATTCTGGATTTGTTACTTATTAGGTATGAGACTTAGAGGATTAGCAAACTATCTGGGCCTTTTCCCTTGTAAGATGAGGGTATTTTTTTTTTTTTAAGTTTATTGCATGACAAATTGAGACAGTAAAAGTGTGAAACCTAGATGTTAGCTAGGGTCTCTGTCCCATCAGGGTTAGATGAGATTGCTTAAGTCCTCTGTTTTGGTCTTTTTTGTGCTGCTATAATAGAGCACCTGAGACTAGGTAATTTATAAAGAAAAGAAATTTAATTCTCAAAGTTCATAAGGCTTGAAATTCAAGATCAAGTACCAGTAGGTTTGGTGTCAGCTAAGGTCCCTGTATGTGCTTCCAAAATGGGCACCTGAACACTATCCTCTGGAGGAAAGGAATGCTGCTCTTCACAATCTTCACAAGAAGATGGGAGAGTGAACCTGCTCCTGTAAACCTTTTAAACAGAGGCACTAACCCCTCATGACCTGGACCTCCTGACCTAGACACCTCCCAGGAGGCTGCACCCCCAGCATTGTTGCTTTGTAGATTGTGCTTCAGCATGAGTTTTAGAGGGGGCCAAAACTTTTAAACCAAAGTACCTTCCAACTATGAATTATGGAATAGCTAATTATTTCCTCCAGAGTCAAGGGAATTTCTGGGTAATCTGTAGCTTGTGGTCACCTTAGACTGTAAGCTCCTGCTTCCACAAAATTAGTCAGTTTAGGTCTTGTCTCTCTATCCCACTTGGGTAGTTCAAACCAAATGTGGAACTGTCATTAACTTTCCCCAAACAAACCTCCCAGCAGTCCGTTTATTTTATGTGGATGATCTTACTTGGGAAGATAAAGGGAACTACACTGTAGCATTAGAAAGTGACTCAAAACACAGTGTCATGTAATCCTGTTTCTAAAAGTCTCTTAACCATCTCCACATTGCTCTGTTCTCACCTCATCTGCAGATCTTCTCTCCTGACTTTTCCCTTCATCCCCAAACTTCTGTCCTTTTCTAATGTGGACTTCTTTAGCCATCTCCTTTGTCTCCTTGGCTCTCATCTTTCCTCCAGGAAGTTTATCAAAATATGTTTCAATATTTCCAACCTGTCCAAAGCTTCATGGAGCTTCCATAGGTCAATAAAAGCCAGCTCCTGACTCTAGCCTAGGTGTGGCAGCCATAGCAAGCTCAAGTTCCCTGTATACCACACCCTCACACCCAGGTACCATCCCACCACCAGCCGTGACAAAAACCTAGAGATGGGAATGTGTGTAACTGAAACGTCCTTTGATTTTCCAGGTTGAGATCTATAGACCACATTCTGGATCCTGGGATTCAAAATCCAGCATTCTTTGAAAGAATGGGCTTATGGAGGTTCCTTATACCTTGAATAAAGAATGACATTATGAGAAATGTGAACAAGTAGAAACCTAAGAATTATATTTTATCCAAAGTATATAAAGTTCACCAAAAACAAAGGAAAATTCTCCAGGCAAATAGCTCCCTTGCCAAGTCCCTCATGTTTGAGAGGAGTTTGGAGACACATTGGGCCCATGAGCCTCATACTAACAAGCCCTGGAGATAAGGAGAGGAGGCTGGTGCTCTGAGAGCAGTGCTCTATTTGTTCTCCTTCCTGGGATGGAAACAGGAATAGCTCCAGAAAGTCTTCTCTCTTCCTTTCTCTTGAGGATTGCGTCAAACCCAGAGTGACCTTGTTGGAGACAATGTCCCTGAGAATCATCTTGCCCAGGTAGAGTGGACTGGTGTTCCCTGTGTTACTGTGGCAGGTGGTTGATACCTCCATCAGAGCAGACTTACCCTCGGCTTGCAAAAAATGGTCTGCTTGCACATTAGGTCATCCTTGGCCCCTACCCCTGTGGTAGCTGGTGAGGTACTCAAAGGCAGGAAATAGGTCTTTTCCAATACACACCTTAGTCCCTGGTCCAGAGAAGGCATTTGATACATGTTTGCTCTAAGAACCAGTGAATGAATGAGGTCTCACCAAACAACAGTGCTGAGTTTGCTAGGGTTATTTATTTTAATATTATGCAAAACCCAGAGAAGGCATCATCTCCTGCTCCTAAATCCTTTGTGATTGGTTAATCAACGAGGCATGACTGAAGATAGCCACAGCTTAAGGACCAGGTGAGAGGGAAGCATGCTTTGAGCGGTCTATTAATCAACTGTATAACAGTCATGCTACATCACATTATTAAAGCCATTCTTTTTTAGAGCTAAGGGTTCTACTTATAAAATGCCTCGCTTAATTTAAAAATATCCCAGCAAGAATAAAGGACAGCACATTTTCATTTAATAATTACTTACCAGTCATCACCAGCTAGCTCACCACAGAGTAGGAGTAAAATTCAGATCTTCAGAACTTCAGACTTTGCTCTCATATGCTCTTTCTTGGATTGTTTCATATCTAAAGAGAAGCATTAACTGCTTCTAGCGGGCAGAGATGTCTCTCCTAGCAACTGAAGGCAGGGCTCAGTTCCCAGTGGCCCCATTCTGCACCTAGCCTGTGGCCTACCAGCACTTCCTAGCTTTTAGGTCAATGCTGGCTCTGGGCTGGAGATGGATAATGGGAAGCTGCTGAGATGTTTGCCTAATCCCAGTGCTTATTCCTATTCAGTGAGAGTGGGTTGAGACAGCATGATGTGAACTCATCCATACTTCACAGAAAGTCAGTCCATACACATTTATTGAATACCTTTTGTATGTAGGTGCTGTTCTAGTTGTTGAGGATTCTGGGTGAACAGGCGAGTCAAGGTCTCCACTCTGATGATCTAGAGGAGAAGAAGGACACTTAACAAATAAATGATTAGAAATGTGCAGACTGCTGTGAAGAAGTGCAGTGCAAGTCAAGGTTATAATGGGTGGAGTGGCTGAGAATGGAGTCGCCATGTGCCATCCAGCAGACTGGAGTCTATGCGAGGGCACCCCCTGGAGATGTTATGTTGCACAGCCAGGCTGGCCAAAGTGTTGGTCCTGACCAAGAGAGAAGAAATGACATGCAAATGGAAAAGAGGGATTGGTCAGGTTAAGAAAGGAGGAAGAAGGAACAGCAGGGTGATGTACAGTTCTATTTCCAACAACTCAGGACGCTGAGGTGATAGGATCACTGGAACCAGGTGTTTGAGACCAGTGTGGGTGACATGGTGAGACCATGTCATCTTTTTCTTTTTCTTTTTTTTCTTTTTCTTTTTTTTTCTTTTTTCTTTTTTCTTTTTTTGATACCAGGAATTGAATCCAGGGGCACTTAACCACTAAGCCACATCCCCAGCCCTTTTTTTTATGTTTTATTTTGAGACAGAGTCTCACTAAGTTTCTTGAGACCTCCCTAGGCTGCTGAGGCTGGCTTTGAACTCACGATCCTCCTACCTCAGCCTCCCAAGCTGCTGGGATTATGGGCATGTGCCACCATGCCCAGTTAGACCCCATCTTAAAGAAAAATTATGTAAAAGGGTTCTGTTAGCTGAGTGCAGTGGCATGGGTATGTAATCCTAGCTACTGGGGTTTGAGGCCAGCCTGGTTAGCTTAGTGAGACCCTGTCTCAAAACGACAACAACAAACCAAAGCAGAAACAAAACCCTCAAAAATCCCGAACAAATAATAACCCCCAAAACCCAGAAAGGCAGAATATTGTCCTAGAAAGATGGAATGATACGTGCAGAAGCCCTGAGAGAGGAGCTGAGCTTTGGCAAAGATCTGAAGGGAGACTAAGGGCAGAGAGAAAGGGTCAGAGTGGCGGGTGCTGCAATTGGAGCGGGGAGAGGAGCTGGGTCAGTCAGGGACTCATGGGGAGTTTGGGTGCTGTTAACAATTGCACCCAAACTGTTCTCTGGGAAAACAGTGAAGGATTTGAGAGCTGGGAACCACACAGTCTGATTTATGCCATTTGGCTGCCACTTTTGGTTCGATTGGGGTGGAAGTGGCAAGACTGGTAGTATAGAGTCTATTGCCAGAACCAATTTACAAAGGGTCTGGAACACAGGGTGCACAGCAAACCTTGTCTTCCTTTCTCTCTCTCTCTCTCTCTCTCTCTCTCTCTCTCTCTCTCTCTGGTCCTGGGGATTGAACCCAGGGCTTTGTGCATACGAGTCTTTCTCTTACAATTGAGAAATGCTTCTGTTTCTCAAGACACTTTCAATTTTTTATTTCATCTGATCTGCATAAAGTCCTAAGGAACAAAGTGTGTATTATCACCCTGCTTCACACCTGTGGTAACTGAGGATTTGAAGGGAAAAATGGTTCTCCTAAGATCCAAGAGCTGACTTGCAAATCAAATCAAGGAACTTGACCCATCCCCAAATCTACCACATCATGCAGTGTACCAAGTAATCACATAACTACTTACTTTGTTAAACCCTAAGAAGTAATTTAAAATTTCTAAAAGTCAAGATTGTGCAAGCAGAAAAAGAAAGAAAAATATCAATGAAAAAGCTGATATTTCCCTAGGAACAGCCTGGGTTATCCAAGCCAGATTGATTAAGAACACTCTATTTCATGGGACTCATAATGATTCTTTTCTTTTCCTCTTTATTTATACCAGTGTGGCCCACTAAAAAGGATACAGTGTGCTCCAAGTCTCAGAAGATATATTTTTTGCTTATTAAGCACCAAACAGAGGTTAAGACATAAACAAATCAACATTATTTATACTGAATGAGGCAAACATTCCTTTCAAAGACTTTCATTTCCTCTGGGAACATGTGCTACCTGGGCCATACCCACCAAAATATGTATTTTATTTCCCTTTTAAGGAAATGCCACCTCATTACCAAACCTCAAACACAACAGCCCAAATGGAAGGAGCTGCTTTGCAAATACGGCAGGGAGAACCCCAGGTTCAAAAGCCTCTGTTCTCCCCAACTGGGGACTCCATCTGAAGCAGTGGATGGTGTTTAATGTTCTGCAAATCCTTGAAAAGGGATTTTCATCACAATTGCATTGCACTGTATTTCCCAAGATCCCATCCTATGAGCCAGCAGATGAACCTTGGATGACTCATTCCCAGACCTTATTTCCAGTGCTCTCGAGAAGAAGGCGCAGGCATGAAGGAGGGTCACTCTTATCTCACCTTTGTCCCCAACACCTGGCAATACCACATGAGTTGCCATAGCTCTGGTTTTGGGTTTGAGGACTATATAATTGGATCTCTTTCCTCCTTTTTCATTGCCTGAGCTTTGTCAGAATTAATTTACTTAGATTTGCTGTTTTGCTCAAATCTCTATGGAAATTACTAATCCAGGCCATTGCAAGCGTAGTCTCCTGGAAAACATAAAACCGAAAAAACAAAAACAAAAACAAAACCCTCTTCGTGGTTAGAGGTCTCCATTTCCCATGGGGTCAATAGAGAGCCATAAACATGAAGAGGGGAATTGTTTTTTTTCTTCAGTAAGCTGGGGTAGGGAAGGGGAAGGAACTAGAACTCCAAGTGCCATGACCCCCTGTGGTGTGCTCAGTGGAAAGCTTGTGCCTGGGTTCAGGAGTGGCCACATGTGAGGACACAAGGCTGCCAACACGCCTCTGCTTGCTGTTGCTGTGGTGAAATCTCATCCCCTTGCCGGCCCCTTGCAGAGAAATGGAAGGAAGGGTCGGACGCCAGTCTCTGGGGCTGCATCCAGTGGTGTCAGATCTCAGTTCTGGGGAGGAAGCTCAGCCTGGCTGTGTCTGTCAGGAGCAGAGGGGCACCTGGAACACACTCTGCTCTCTCCTTTCCTTCCAGCTCATGTGCCCCAGGCATCCAACCTCACACTTGCTCAAGGGTCAGGTTATTTCCTGACCCTGTGAGTGATCTCTCCTCCAGATCTCCTCCTTTTCTCAAGCTTCCTGGACCCCCCTTCCCTACCATTCTCTCGCTTTTCCTGCCATTTTCCCTCTCTCCATGGCAGCTGGGGGTAACTTCACTTACCCAGTCTGCTGAGGATCGCCTGGACACCATTTATATCTTGCAGGATTCCTTGACTGCAAGTGACAGAAAGTGACTGCACCTGGCCTGGGGAAAGGAGCTTATCACCAGGAAGGTCAGGTGCTCATAGAATAGAGGGGAAGCTGAGGCTAGGAGACAGGCAGGAGGCCAGGTAGTTCCTGGGGGCTGGGAAAGAGAAGCTGTGGGAACAGCATGTTATCTGGGCTGTGTGCTCAGGTTCAGGGTGCATGAGGTGGGGTTGGGGGAATCTGACCCTGTCACTAGCTCTGGGGACACCCACTCAATGCTCAAAGAGGTGGAAAGCATGGGTTTAGAGTGTACTCCTGTGCCTGTCTCTTGTAATACTGGGGCACCCAGGGAGGCCCTGGGGGAAAGAACATTTTATTGTTCTCTATAGAGGGCAGGAGTCTGGGTTCACCATCCCACTATGGCTCAAACCAGAAGGAAATGAAGGTGCTGTTAGTGCAAGGGAATGGGTGCTGAGGGGAGAGTGGGGAGAACAAAGGTCACTGCAGTCCCCACCTCCTCCCTGCCTGAGACAGTGAGCCAGTCAGGAGGAGGACCAGGTGTGTGGCCTTTGTCTTCTTTGCATTCTCAGCACACGCAGAATCCCCTGTTAACGCAATTGTCCCCTAAGAGGGGACAGTCCCAGAGGGCTCAGACAGAGGGCTTGCTGCCACAGGGTTCCTGTAGGGTCACTCCAGGGAAGAAAGAGACCCTCTGACAGAAGGTGAGAGGCATTGCTCCCCTTCTTGTAAGGAGGAAGATTAACTGTGAACTCTAGGAAGCTGGGGTCAGAGGCCTGTGGGGAGCTGAGGGAAATCTCCCTTGAATGCCCCACAGTTACCAATCCAGCCACTCAGGCGAATCTCCAGGAGCAAGAAAAGGTTGGAGTAAGTGCAGCTGAGACCTGGAGGGGAGAAATCACAGTGACTTTGTCTGTCCCTGTGGGTGTCTTGCCATCTTAATGGCACATGAGGGCTGTCTCTGTTGTTTTCTCCTCTACCTGCCCCACCACTACAGCCAACCCAGGACCTGAATGCATACACTCCTTTCTGAAGCAAGTGAGAACAAATTAATGACTGGTAGTTAATGATTGTTGTTAATTTTAAACTAGGCTGAGAGTTACTTTCTCGCATAAAATGTTGACTCTGTGATGTTGGGGAAGGTGTGTTGACTACCTCTCTGGGCCCTCGGCCCTCATTCTCCCTTCTTTAAACTGGGGGTGGAGCAGAGCAGAGCTCCAGGCATCCCTGCTCCTCACAGTCCACATGCCCAGCAAGAGGCCGGATGCTCCGTAGGCTGCACGGGAGCCTCATTTCTTTGGGGCTGTACTCAGAATTGAGAGGCACAGCTGGTCTCCTAGGTGACTGGGGCACAACACTGCAGTAATCTCTTTCCTATGCCTGTTTTCCCTGGGAAAGGATTTGGTAAAAGAGCCCAGAGGTACTTCAAAGTGGGAAGAAGTCAGGGATTTTAATATACATGTGTGACATTTGGGGCCATGTCAGCATCTTCAAACTGAGCTGGCAAAGACTTAGAGCTCACAAGATGATGCCTTTGGCTCATGTTCTCTTAAAAACAAAACAGAAATCCACCAGGAATCCAACATATCCTTCAGCAGAAGAGGACACCTGGTCCAAGTCAGGTGTTTCAGGGAAGGCAGTGATTGCTATGGATATTCATCTAGGAGAGATGCCTATTATCATATCAAAGACCCCTCCAGGTTCTGTAGTAAAAAGGTCTAACTTTTTATGAGCACTTATTGGACACACAATATTTTCTTTTTGTGGAACACTTGTTAACTGCTGACAACTTTGCATTGTTTTTTTTTGTTTGTTTTTCATTTTTTTTTTCCAGTGTGGGGATTGAACCCAGGGCCTTTGACATGCTCTACAACTGAACCACATCCCCAGCCCACACACATATTTTGCATAGGATGGGAATGTTCCGTGTGAACTGACCCAAGGAATCTCCAGCTCTCTCCACAGAGTTGGGATAAGTTAGGCATCTTGTGAAGAAAAGACTCAATTAATAAGGACATTCAATATTTTCACATGCTCAATATGGATTAAGTACTGTGTTGTGATTGGCAAGTTTGCTGACAATATGTAAATTGAAAAATCTAACCTTCAGTTGGTGTAAAAATTTGGTGTTCTCTTTCATTAAGGAGCCTGTAGTTTTGACACACGTGAAGAATCATGGTCTTGTCTTGAGTGTGGTGTTTGGGTTGAGAAGTTGGAGAGACCCCTTGGCGCCAGCTCTTGAGAGGATGTGGAAAGACCAGTGGCTCTAGGCTGGGCTTGGGCAGATGTTGGGCCTGAGATTCCTAGGGCAGAGTCCAGCTAGGTCCTGGATTGATCAGCAGTGCAAAGACTGGATATAGAGTGAGGTTTGGTGAGGTGGATGAAGGAGCTGGCCAGGCAAGAGCAGATCTGAGTCAAAAGGGAGCAGCCATAGCAGAGTCAGAAACCACAAGGATGGACTGTACTGTTTCTAAAACACACCATCCTTATCAATGGGACTGGCCATGAACTATCTTGGACTTCTGGAAGCCACACTTCCCTGGGCCTCAGCTTCCTCATCTGATCTAAATGAATATGATATCGCTGGTTATCGGTTACCTTGATGAGTCCTGCTTCCTCAAATGTTGGAGTAAAACACTAGAGAAGCACGCTGAGGCAAGCAGAGTAGAAAGTAAGGAGTTTTGTTAAAGGATAGTAAAAAAGATTTTTCTGTGGAAGAAGGGACCCAAAGGTGGAATCCATGGGACGAGGAAGTACTGCCCTTTTTATATCTAAAGTTTCTTTGTTCTCTTTCATTCTTCTCCCTTATCTTGTTCATTTCCTCCCATCCTGCATAGTGACTAGGAGATATTGGTGGAATGGCCGGTGACAGTGGTGGTTGGGGGGTGCAGTGGGGTGGAAGGACCAAGGTGGAGTGCTAGGCAGAAAGGGAGTGGTAGCCCAGGGGGCATTGATTCGTAGCTCTCTGCCTCCTCAGCAGTTGCTTCAATAACCTTTCTGGGAGGGGAGGTATCCAAGGGCTCTGGAGACATGAATATTCCAATCTCCTAGGGGCAGTTCCCAACTTCCCAGAATCGGCATCCATTTTCTCCATTTGCCCTGATTACCTATTCTACACTAACTGCCTGTTTTTAATTCTGGCTACAGCTGTAATGTATTGAAGTTGCTTGACCTTTGCATTGTTTCTTAGTACTGCCCTAGTGAATGGCCACAGACTTGTTTAGAACAACAGAAATGTGTTTTCTCACAGTTCTGGAAATCAGGATATTGGCAGGGCCATGCTGCCTCTAGACTCAGGGTAGAATCCTTTCCTTGCCTTGCTGGCTCCTGACAGTGACTGGCAATCCTTGGAATTGGTTGACATGTATCTGTTTCATTCCAAGCTCTGCTTCCCTCTTCAGATGGACTTCTCTGTGTTTTCAAATCTCCCTGGGCTTACAAGGACAGCAGTCATTGGATTTAAGTCCTGTGCTAATCCAGCATGACCTTAAGTTGATTACAACTGCAAAGACCTGTTTTTCAAATTAGGTCACATTTGCAGGTACCAGTGGTAAGGACTTCTACCTATCTTTGGAAGACAGAGTTCAATCCACTGTAGTCTTCCATAATCGTAGGAATCAACTTGTCCCAAGGTATGCTGAATCGCTTTTCAGACTATGGCCATCAGCAAAAAAAATGATCAAGATGGACCATGTTTGCCGACAATATGCAAATTGAAAAGCCTGGCCTTCGGCTCCTTGTTAGTCTCCATGCTGCTGGCTTCACACTCCTGTCTGTGCTCTACAGTGGGAGGAGAGGGAGTGCAACAGAATGAGAACCTAATCATCCCACTCTTCAAGTTCTTTTGTTGCCTAAAGCATATACACAACGTTTACTTGATTACAGTTCAAGTTAACCCTTCATAGTTGATGCCTGCTCAATCCAGTGTAGATTCAGGGCTAGCTCAGAACAATGGAAAGAGATGTCAGAGGACAGAGTTAGGTGATAAAGGGTAACAGTCACCCTGCAGAGGCCAGATGGGCAGTGACAACAGTCACTTTCAGAGGACAGATGAGTGGGGACAACAGTAACCAGGAGAAGACAAATGGCCTGAGGGTAACAGTCACCTGGTAGAGGTCAGATGGGTGGGGACAATAGTCACCTTCAGAGGACAGATGGGTGGGGATAACAGTCACCTGCAGAGGATGGATGTCTGGTAACAACTGAAAACTATCACCCTGCAGAGGATGGGTGGGTGGGGACAACAGCAACCCACGGAAGACAGATGGAATGAGGGCAACAGTCACCCTGCAGAGGACAGGAACAACAGCTACTTGCAGAGGGCAGATGCGTAGAGATGACAGTCACTTTCAGAGGACAGATGGGCTGGGGAAGACAGTCATCTACAAAGGATGGGGGTGGGGACAGCAGTTATCTTCAGAGGCCAGATGGATGGGGATGACTGTCACCTGCAGAGGATAGATGACCTGGGGAAGACAGTCACCTGCAAGCACAGATGTGCTAGGGGCTGTGAATCTGTGGAGGTTACCCCAGATTGGGACAAAGAAGTTTATTCATCAGAGAAAGGCAGTGGGGTTTCTGCAAAGAGTCTGGAAAACGGCCAATGGCGACCTAGGAGGTTGCCTCAGAAGAGAGGTCCGTCAGTAGGGTGTGTTGGCAGGTCTGCAGACAGTGAGCTGGGATACAACTGTTGGATGGAATTAGGACAGACTCCCATGGGTGCTCACGTAAGGAGGGGCCTTTCCCGGCTTTCTCTTCCCTGACCAACACCAAAAGGTGAGCACCTGCCAAAGGCATCAGGGGGAAATGGTGAGAATGGAGGACCTGACCCACCTCTGCCCATGGCCCCCAAAGAATAGGAGCTACAGATCCAGTTGGCACTGGGTGGGCAGTGGATAACGACTTCAAACCACATGGGAGTTTTCAGGTTTTTGTAAAAAAATTTATTTTTAATTTTTTATATTTATTTCTTTAATTTTTTTTTACATAACAGTAGGGTATATTTTGACATATTGTACATACACAGAATAAGTTTAACTTGTTCCAATTAGAATCCTGTTATTATGGTTGTACACAATGTGGAGTTACATTGGTCATGTATTCACATATATGGGTAGGAAAGATATGTCTGATTCATTCTGCTGTCTTTCCTGTTCCCCTTCCCATTCCCTTCCCTTCATTCCCCTTTGTTTACTCCAGTGGACTTCTGATCTTCCTCTCCCTTGTTGTGAGTTGGCATCCACATATCAGAGAGAACATTCTGACTATGGTTTTTGGGGACTGGCTTATTTCATTTAGCATGATAGGCTCCAGTTCTGTTCATTTACCAGCAAGTGCCATAATTTTATTCTTCTTTACGGTTGAGTAATATACCATTGTGCACAAATACCACATTTTCTGTATCCATTTATCTGTCGTAGGTCACCTAGGTTGGTTCCATAGCTGGCTATTGTGAATTGAACTGCAATAAACATTGATGTGGCTGTGTCGCTGTAGTATGCTGATTTTAAGTCCTTTGGGTATAAACCAAAGAGTGGGATAATGGGTCAATTGTGGTTCCATTCCAAGTTTTCTAAGGAATCTCCACACCGCTTTCCAGAGTGGTTGCACAAATTTGCAATCCCACCAGCAATGTATGAGTGAACCCTTTCCCCCACATCCTCTTCAACATTTATTGTTGCTTTTATTCTTTACAATTTCCAGTTTGATGGAATCTCAGTGCAGTTTTGATTTGCGTTTCTCTAATGCTAGTGATGTTGAACATTTTTTCACATATTCTTTGACCACTAGTATTTTCTTCTGTGAAGTGCCTGATTAGCCTGATTATTGATTGGGTTATTTTTTTATTTCTATTTTTGGTGTTAAATTTTTTGAGTTCTTTGTATATCCTGGAGATGACTGCTCTGTCTGAGGTGCTGGTGGTAAGATTTTCTCCCATTCTGTAGGCGCTCTGTTCATTTTTTTTATTATTGTTTCCTTTGCTGTGAAGAAGCTATCAAATTTGAAATAGATAGCATGGAGTCCTACACAATCTAATGGCTAAAAGTGACAGTTACTGAAAAACTAAATTTTCTTATGTCCATGCCTAGCAAGTTGAGACTCAATAATCTTTGAGAAAAGAAAACCAACCCCAAAAGATGTTAAGTAGCTATCTCATTCAATTTAAGGAAAATTAAATTAAATTGTGCATGGTTCTTGGCATATTACTAAGTCCTCTGTGGATCTTACTGTTTGTAATTTCAGAGAAGAAAATACGTGCTAACACTGGCAGGAGAGAGCAGATGCTCTCCTGGACCTTGCACCACCTCCATGTTGGCAGGAGTCGTTTGCTGTTACAATTGTTGCTTTGCACGTCTGCTCACCTCCTCGACCATGTGAGTTGTGCCTGGTGCAGAAATGATGAATGCATGAGTGAATCAATTGAATGTTTGCCTTTTTCAAATTATAGGAGTTAAGAGGATGCTTGGTAGTTAGGCATAGCTAATATTATTGGGACACTGAGTAAAGATGGTGATAAACTCAGGATTTAGAATATTTTCTTTGAGAATATTGGGTTCATGCAAGAATGAGTGAGAATGGTCTGGCACCCTTAACTCAGGTTTGACCAGTGACATGGTGTGTGGCTAGGGGTGTGCAGTGAGGTGATCTCTCTCCAGAGTCCAGTGAGACTCAGGCAGCCTGGATTAGAGGGTGATGAGCAACAACAGAAAAGCAAAGGTCCCCATTTGCCTTTTGTGCTTCTCCTGTATTCATAATGTGAATGGCTGTGCATTAGATTCGGTCTTTAAGAGATCAATGTTACATGGAAGAAAATGGCCCATGTAAACCAGTTCTGCTGCAATAATGAGAAACAACCAATGGGAACTCAGCTTAGTAAGGCAAAATCCTCACTAAAAAAGTGGCACTGGTCCCATTTACTGAGACTCAGCAAAGCCTTGTGCTTATTTGGAGTTTTAGAGAAATAGCCTCCCAATCTTCAATGACTTATTCCCAAGAAATTGTTCTGAAGCAAAGCACTATTCTTACCTCTGCAAGTTTCCTAGGCTTCACAGAAATGAAGGGGGAGGAGCATGGGCAGCTGGTTTAATCCCACTTCCATTAACTGTTCCATAAACAGCAGTTCCAGGTCTGGCACTTAGTAGTCATTCAGTAAATGTGTGGATTGGAAAGAATTGGATCTGAAATTCTGAGGAAGAAAAGATCTGAATTCTATAGGATGAAGCTCTTGGTGTGATCTTCCTAAATGGCTAAGTGGTGGATGGAGATCATGAGCATGCAGAGGTGAGTGGAGGCAGCTCACAAGACATGCAGTCCACATGCCTCAAGATCAGTCTGGGTTCAGATTTTAACAGTCCTTTTTAAAAGTGGAAGTCCTACATCCAGAATTTCCTCTCTGTCTCTTCAAATATTGAGATTTTATTCTGACTTTTTAAAAGAACCAACTGCATTTATATAGTGCTCCCAAAGTAGATGTTGGACAGGACTTTGTTCCTATGTTTGCTGGACTTGCTTTCTAGCCTGGGAGAGAGATCCATAACAAAAATCGGGCGATACAGGATATGAAAAGAATGGTGGCTGTTTTTATCTTCCATATCCAGAGACAAGATCCTTGGCCACTCAGGCCGTTGATCTTCCTCTCTCTCTGCTCCTCAATCCCACAGCCAGGCTGTCGTCTATGGCACCACATGAAACAATGCACAAAAGAAACTGATAACAATTATTTTCAAGTATCATACTCAGATGGCTTCCTTGTTTACTCCAGTAGCTCTCAGCAGCCCTTTGACTCCAGGGGGACTGCCAACATACAGACTCGGTCAATCTTTCAGGAACCACGTTCTCTGTTCCTTTCTGATCTAGCTTACAGTCCCCGGGGATTGGGGGAGATAGCCTATCCTCCCTTGCCTCCCTGTCCCCCTGTTGCTCTTGCTTGACAGAATCTCGCTTGATCCCACCTAACTCTTACTCTGCACCTGCACTAAACAGTCCAACATTCTTGGACAGAATCCACAGCATTGGGTCTGAGTGCTGGAAGGACAAAGTTGCTATTTATGGAGATGAGAAAGACTTTAGAGTTTGGGGGTCAAGAACAGTTTGGTCTTGGATATTTTAAGTTGTTAGATGCTTTGGATTTATGAATGTATAGGCAAGGGAAGAGAGGCCCAGGCTAGAGATACAGAATTAGAAACCAGCAGCTCATATTACGTGCATTAGTCAGTTTTTCGTTTCTGTAACAAAATACCTGAGAAAATCAACTTAAAGGAGGAAAGGTTTATTTTGGCTCATGGTCCCAGAAGTTTCAGTCTGTAGTTACTTGACCCCATGGTGGTGGCTTGTGGTGAGGTAGAGTATCATGGAGGGGAGCGTAGGGCACAGTAGAGCTGCTCACCCCAGGGCAGCTGAGGTGGTGCAGGGGTGAAGAGGGAAGGGAGAAGACAGAAGAGACAGAAGAGACAGAAGACAGAAAAGAAAAGATACACCCTTCAAGAACTTGCCCCCAGTGGCCCACTTCCTCCAACTAGGTCTTCCACCACCTCTGAACAGCACCGTCACCTGGAGATGGAGACTTCAACACATGAGGCTTTGGGGGACATTCCAGATCCAGACTGTAACTATGTAAAGCACTGAGACTGACTGAGGTAATTCAGAGGGTGACTGTGGCCTAAGGAAAAGTCCTGAGAACAGACCTCCAGACACTCTAACAGTTAGAAGTCATGGGGGATGAGGAGGGACTACTACTATGAAAGGAATCACGAGGGAAGGAAAGCCCAGTAGTGTGGCACTCTGGACCTCAGGCCAGGAGAGCGTTTCAAGAGGAGGAGACGCACGACTGGGTGAGATGGTGTTGGAGGCATGAGGACTGAACCTTTAGCACCTCAGGAAGGGAAATCCTTCCCAGGGATGGTGGGAGAGAAGTGCTGACTGGAGTGGGTTCTGGAATGAATGAGAAGGGAGGAATTGAGGCAGCAAGCAGAGACAACAACAATTCTGAAAAATTTTCTTGTAAAAGGGTATAGAAAAATGGGGCAATAGAGAGGGATGTGGGATAAAGGGGGTTTTTACTTTTTTAAATGGGAGAAGCATTGTATTTTTGTGCTAATAGAAAGATTCCAGGAAAGAGTGGGAAGTGGGAGTGGAGGGGCCAGAGGAGGACGCTGGAGCCAGGGGTCCTGCATAAGGGAGAAGGAATGCCCAGGAGTGTTGTTTTGGAGTTGGAGATTCATCCACAGCAGGGGGGTAAGCAGACCCCCCACCCCATGGGGGTACAAGGGTGAGGGGAGAATGTGCAGTTCCTTTTTCTTTTTGGGTTGTTTCAGTTTTCTCAGGGGATTAGGCTCCAGTGAGTGAGGAAGTGGAGGTATTAGAGGAGAGAATGTGAAAGATTCGTCTATGGGATGAATGGTGTGAGCATGCCAGGGAATGAGTTTTGACCCTTGTTCTGGAAGCTTCCCATATGTCAATGCCTGAACTGGAGGAAGAAGGGAGCCCGGAAGAGGCTGTGGGGAAGATGGACCCCTTCCCTGACCCCAGGTCTCCTGGTTGTACTACCTGGGATGTGGGAGGGAAACTGCCATTGAGGGAGGGGCCCTCAGAAGACATGGTGCCCTTGGGGACAAGGACACTCAGTGAGAGCAAGCGAAGAGGGTGGGGCCAGGGGTTCGCTGCCTGTGCACAAAGGCGGCAAGGCCAGGCCAGCCCTGTGTTCTCCGCAGTCTGCGGTTTCCTGACGTGATCTTCTCTGTTAACACAGTTATCTCAGCAGACGAGAATGAGCCCCCAAGGGAGGGACGGACACCTGTCCATTGCTTTATTCCCGGTGTCATGGACAGTATCCAGAGTTACTAGGACAGTAGGCTTCACATGCTTGGCTCTCACGTACTCTTTTACATTCTTAAAATTGTTTTTATGTCTACCTAGAATTGGCTATGTCTATCAATCTTTTCTATAGTAGCAAATAGAGCATAAACATAGAATGCCTCATTTAAAAGTATACAAAATTATCCATTTTATTTAAAAGTGTACAAATACCCATTTATGTTATTAAGTAAGTAAATATAACTGTTCATTTAAAGTGATAATATACCTGATACACGTTAACATAGGCTTATTTTTATGAAAAAAAACACGACTATATTTTCTAAAATCAAGAAAATGTAAGGAGAGGGTGACTTCGTTTTACATTTTTGCAAATCTCCTTGCTCTTTGACATAATGAAAGTCCAGGATTCTTTTCTTTTTTATGATTATAAAAGGGGATTTATTAGATTGACTTACACAATCAGAGGCTGGATAGTCCCGAATGGCCATCTGCAGCTGGAGAGCTGGAAGAACCAGCAGCTGAGCAGTCCAAGACGCAGAAGCCCCAGAACAAGGGGGATCAGCAGTGCTACCCAGTCTGGGACCAAGGCTTCTGGAAACTACCTGGAGAATCACTGGCAGAGTCCGCTTTGGAAGAGTGAAGAAGAGAGAGTCTGATGGCCTCAAACGATTGAAGCAGCGATCAAGAGGACCAGGATTCTTATGCCTGGCCCTGCCTTCTCTGCTGTAGTCCTGAAGCCTCTGGAAACTTCCACAGGACACTCATGTGCGAACAAGAGTGAAAGAGACGAATAACTCATTAGTAGTGTTATGAAATAATTTCAACCACTTGGATACCCTGAAAGAGTCTCGAGGGCTCCCAGGGGTCCCCAGATCATAGCTTGAGAACTGCTGTGTGATGATCTTCAAATATTTGCTGATTGACTGACAGACTGAATGAACAACTCAGAATGAAAGAATCTCTCCTTGCATTGTGTCAATGGCGGTCTAACTGAACTTTTGGCTGCTACTCAGAATACCTCCTCTAATCCACGTTGAGGCAGAGTGAACTTCCCATTATACTCTCCATCACCTTGAGAGTCAAGTGTAACCTCGTAGTGAGGCAACCATGGTCTCCAGATCCATCCTCTGCCCACCTTGTGGGCCTCGTGGTCTTATTCGCCCCACCCCAACCCTGGTCTAGGTTTTAGCTGGGTCTAACCGCTTCTTCCTTCTCTGCTCTTGTTTCCACTGCCTGTCCAGTGTCCTTTCCCTGTGCCCCCCACTACACATGGTCAGGAAAATGTAAACTCCTTCAAAACCCTGTTCAGGATCCCTTCTCTGATACCTCCTGCCTACCTGTCTCCAGACTCACAGTCAGCGGCACTTAGTCCAGACCTCATTACCGAGGGCACAGAGACCATCATGTCCAAGCATCTTTCCTGCATATGCCTTTTATCTTCACAACCTGTTCTATGGCTGCCAAGTGGCCAAGGTAGGACCCAACCTGAGCCCCTTTTGATCCCAGTTTTGGAGCCGAACAGTTAAGAATCAAGTTTCCAAGAAACTTGTTTCAAAATGCTCCAGCTATGAAATGTTTGGCAAATTGTTTAATATTGCTAAGCCTTGGTAGCTTCATCTATAAAATGGGATGCTAATGGGATCTGTCCCAAAGGGCTTTGCAAATTTTGAACACATTAATGCACAATAATGGTTTAATGTTGTTTATGTAGTATGTGCTAAGTATTAATTCTTATTAGTTATTGCTGTGCAGTTATTTGCTCCTCTCTTTCTTCTGTACTCTAAGTACACATAGGTAGTTTTGTGATTGTTTTTTATTTGACTCTGAAGTCATAAAAGGTGGAGTCTTTTGCATCTATATATCCATAGCACCCACCATAATACATGGTACCTACCTAGTAGCTGCTCAGTAAATGATCCAGTGATGTATGGACGGGGGTAAAGATGCAGCCTACAAGGCACACAGGCTTCCTCTTACTGCAGTTTATCTTGGTTAACTTTCCCCTTTCATGTTCTCATGTTCTCAGCTGAGCTACACAAGTCAGAGTTTTGGGGAGGCCTTTATGGCACCTCCTGTTGTCAAGGTGACTAGAGGATTGTCCCTAGGCATCATCATCTCAGTAGAGTACCTGCCATGAAATATAATTTAAGGAAAAACGTTTGCCAAAGGCAGGCACTAAAAATTCCTGGGAGATGTGCTTTGGGAAAGCATGTGCATTTTCAGATGCAAATCAAACCCTTGGCATGCAGGGGACCCAAGTGCAGCCCCTTCTAAGCCTGTCTGTGTGCACCCCTCCCATTGTGGGCTTTTGTGACAGCACCTTCCCTCACGACTCTGCAGGAAGTAAGGCCCGAGCACACTGGCCTTCATGCCTCCTCCTGTCTCCTGAAGAGCATTTCACATGGAGCTCCTGGAACCTCTCTAGGAAATGACTGGTGATGTCCCCAACCTGGAGGACACTGTCACTTTGCACACTCACCTGGGTCCCTGTCACCTCACATACTCGCCTCATGGTCTTGCACAAACCATTGTTTGTTTCTCCTGCTATTACTGTCATCTTAGGGAGGAGTGTCACTAAAGTCCATCCTCAACCAGGAAGGAAAACAGCCTCTCGCCCTAGAATCATGCTTCTAGGGTCAGAAGGCTGTCAATTAAGGGCACCCATTTGGGTATCAAACCAACCTAGGCACGACTGACTCCAGCTCTGCTTCTTTCTGGCTGTGTGAGACTTCGCACACCCTCCCCATGCTTCCTCATCTGTGACCTGCTGCTAGTGATATGTCCCTCCTAGTGCCATGTGCCACTGAAGTGAGCTAGGATGGGGGAGCTCTTAGGATGCACAAGTGCTTAGTGAATGCTTAAGGAATTCCCACATGGGAGGCCACAGGATGAACAGAGAATAAATATTATTTGTTTCTGGAAAATTCATTTTACCCAAAGAATTGGCAAGGAGCAATTATCTTAATAGAGCAAGCATATCATACAAATGTTTTATAAGTTTAGAGATAAAATTGTGTTTTCAGTGTCCATATTGTTCTTTCAAGCTGACCACAGGGCTCTCAGGCTTGAGACTAGACACACTCTTCTCTGGTGTGGGGGTACTTTAAGTCTATACACCAGGCACCCCCACTTCACAGAGCTTTAATGAGTGCAGATCCCTGGGTCCCTGAGTTGGAATTACAAGTGGAAGGCAGACATTAAAGATTGCGGTCCCCAAATAAGGCTGTTCTGTAAGGGGTTAAGGAATGCGACCGGGCAGGGACCTGCCCTCCCTGGGTGGTGCTTGAATCTGCCACCTCAGGCCAGCCCAGGGTTGATCAAGAGAATCAGAAAGGGTGGGGGCAGTTATTTTCATTTCTCTTTTCTGAGGTCTGTCAAGACTCCTAGGTATTTGTACCCAGAATCCATAACTTCCCATTTCCTCTGTCTTTGAATTCATGTCAAGGTTTTGCTCTGGCTGCCTGGAAAGAGGGACAAAATCATTGAGAATGTGACAAGGACCTCACCCACCCTGTGCTTTTTGCTTGCATTTGCACGGAGGCCTGATGTATGTGGGTTTTGATGGCTCTTCAGGGTAAGGCGGTTCTCAAAGCGGGGTGAAACTTACGGATGCGGGCCAGGTCACACTGCATCACGCATCTCTGCAGGGCACGCTGTCAGCTCGTCAGTTTAATATGTGGGGCGTGCAATGACTTTCAGTTTCTAGTCGCCTGGGTCATCATTGGTCTATTTAAGGTCAATTACGACAAGCTCTGAACAAAAGATTAATATAAATCTGACAAATCAGGTTAGAGAATATTTATTTTGTCAGATTTCTTGAGTGGTAGCCTTTCTCGGTTCAGGCTGAATGATGGCATTCAACGTGCATAGTTACTCATTTTGACAGCTAACAAGATAAACATGTCAGCATGTGATCTGCCAAATACTTTCCCATGAATTTCGTTTAGAAGTTGCCAACAGTGCTCGATTTGGGAAAGAGATGAGTGTCACATTCAAGGTACTGACTGTAAAACAATTGGTTTTTGCCTGTTTCACCCAGGTATTTGCCTCTGAAGGTCAGGTCACTGTTTCTGGGCCCAGTTAGCAAGCTCAGGATGAAGCATCATGGCGTTGGGGGGCCACTGGCAAGGAGCTTAGTGTGATCAAGGTGTTTTGTGGGTACAGGTGAAAGACACAGCTTTTCTACAGCTCAGGACACTTGATTTGTCTATGGCAATTATGGGCGTCCCAGGAGCTATGCCATGGGTAGGGACCTGGCACTGTTGAACTGCCTTAAGAATGCTAGAATCCACAGTGAGGAGGACCTCAGGCATCTCAGAGGAGCCTGAAAGATGATTGGGGATTGGCAATATAGCCATGGTGTCCCCATGCTCCCTGTGATTCCTTGTAATGCCCATGAGACAATGGCTTGTGTGGGCCACACTGGCAGGAGAGGCCATTTTGCATTAATTTGTGCATTTTGCTGGCCTGCAGTCTCTGTTGTTGAGTGTCTAGGGCCATAGAGATATCCAAGTTCAAGGCTCTGTGGACCTGATTTTGGAGAATCTGCTTTCACAGAGAAGTCATTCGAGGCTACAGGAGATGCCCCCTCCCCACTGACTCCTGCCCTCTGATTGCTTCCCATGCTTGGGCTCTGTCCCCCCAGTTAGAGTGAAAACTCTGGACAGAAGGGGCTCTGTTTTCCCTTTGGTAGCCCCCATAATATCCAGGTAGGCACCCAGAACAATTTACTAAAGAGACTTCTCATTTTGCTCAAAGAGGGCAACATAGATGAAAGACGAAATTCCCTCAAGGAACACTTCCCCCAAATCTTTTTATTTTTTGACAATCTGATTAAACTGACTCTAAGGTATAGGTTGACTAGTTAGTTGGATGTTTACTTCAGTGCTTCATCTATTAATTTAGTCATTTCCATACATTTAAAACCACACAGTACATTGAGTATTTTGTTTTGGGAGGGCATTTTGACTACTGCATGCCAACCATGCTATTGCTTTGAGATTCGACAATGATCAAGTAATACAAAATCCCTCTTTGCCAGGAGTTAGGCCAGAATTTCCACAGAGGAGAAGCTAGAGGCAACCATTGGATAGAAGAACTGATTCAGACTTGGTCTAAACTTGCTTTTTCACAATTTTACATAAACTTGAGAACATGTTTGCTATGTGTGTCAGTGAAGCAGCTGGTGTGCTGAAGCTGGTGTGCTAAAACCCTTTCAACCATGCTTTGGTACTGCCACACTCCTTCCTAGTGGGAAAGAAAACATGAAGCAACAATATCCACAGGCACAAGGGGTTGGGAGGCTTTGGGGGTGGGTGGGTGGAGTCACTGTTAGTGATCTGGAGGTTTCTGTCTATTGGTGAGATATTGCTATGGTGGTAAAATGTCCTGGTTCAGGCCCTCGAGAGAGGAAGTCAATGTCAGGATATGGTCTGGCAAAGAAGTTAAGCACAAGCAGATGGTGGGGAAGGCACGGAGATGCCTGGGGGGTCACAGGCACCTCTGCATTGCTTCCTTTCCTCTGGTCACACTTCTGGGAGTATCTGTGAGGGAAACACACTTGTAAGGTAGGAATTTCCAGTGCTTTATGCATTGGTCCTTGCCCTCTTAGGGGTGTATCCATAAGGTAACTAAACTGGAAAAAGGGCAGGGGTATGTGTATGGGCATGAGCAACCACTGAGCAAATTAATCCCCAGTCTTAACAGGCAGCTTTCCCTATGTATCCTTCATAAGGGTATTTTTGTTGATTAGTCTGCTCACTGCAAATACTTTGCAATTTCACTGAAAAGAGAAGTCCCTCAGGTAGAGCATTAATTTCTAGGATATATAAAGAACTCAACAAACTTAACAACAAAAAAACAAATAACCCAATCAATGAATGGGCTAAGGAACTGAACAGATACTTCACAGAAGATATATAACCAATCTACAAATATATGAAAAAATGTTCAACAATTAGAGAAATGTAAATCAAAACTACTCTAAGATTTCATCTCACTCCAATTAGAATGGCAATTATCATGAATACAAGCAACAATAAATGTTGGTGAGGATGTGGGGGGAAAGGTGCACTCATACGTTGCTGGTGGGGATGCAATATTGGTGCAACCATTTTGGAAAGAGGTATGGAGATTCCTCAGAAAACTTGGAATGGAACCACCATTTGACCCAGTTATCCCACTCCTGGGTTTATACCCAAAGGACTTAAAATCAGCATACTACAGTGACACAGCCACATCAATGTTCATAGTAGCTCAACTCACGATAGCTAAACTATGGAATTAATCTAGGTGCCCTTCAACAGATGAATGGATAAAGATAATGTGGTGCATATATACAATGGAATACTACTCAGCTTTAAAGAAGAATAAAGCTATGGCATTTTGCTGGTAAATGGATGGAGTTGGAGAATATCATGCCAAGTGAAATAAGCCACCCCCCCAAAAAACAAACAACAAAGGCCAAATATTTTCTTTGATATGCAGATGCTTAATTCACAATAAGGGGGGAGCTTGGAAACAATAGAGTTACTTTATATTAGGTAGAGGGGAGTGAAGGAAGGGGAAGGGGTATGGGGGAAGGAAGCATAGTAGAGTGAAACAGACATTAATACTTCACATACATATGTGAGTGCATGACTGATGTGATCCTACAATATGTACAATCAGAAAAATGAGAAATTACACTCCATTTATGTAAGATCTATCAAAATGTACAAATGCATTCTACTGTCATGTACAAGTAATTAGAACAAATTAAAATTTTTTTTAAACTTCAAACAATGAGAGTACAAGTATCTTGTGTATAGGCTGATTACCTGAAATATGAACAAGATGCAAACTTGACCTTTGTCCCTCTGTAGTGCAATTTTAGAAAGTGAAGTCACATATATAAGAACTTTTATTTGCATGGTTTTGAAATATATATATTCATATATATATATTAAGAGAGCATTCAAATATGTTATATTTGAATATATATATTTGAACTATACATAATATAAATTAAGAGAATATTCAAATATATTATTTATCAAAAGTATGTATATAATTTATATATACATATATATTTATATGTATTTATATAAAAGAGGAGCCCCAAATCTTGCTAGAGATGCATTGTTTTTGAGGCTGATAGCAATGTTGGAAATTGCTGGAATCACATACCAGACCATCTACATATGTTTGGCAGGGTCAGAACAGTTAACTATGAAGGAAGAGAAACCAACTCAGCAAGGAAGAAGACATGGAAAGCTTTAAATATTAAAGAATTAAACAAGGCCTTTGGGAAAACTGATGAAGACTATGAAATTATTCTTGCAATGCTTTTGCAGAGGTCCTCATTATGGTCATTCTGCAATTCACATGAGGATACTACCATGTCATGCTGTTGTATAACTTACCCACTTCTGATGGTCAGACTTCTGTGCTCTTGGTCTCAGCTCTGCTCATAGCTGGGGTTGGGATGGGAGATGGTTCCCTGTAGAACCACCTGAGCTGTCACTTCCTGGATTTCTCTGATGCCTTAG
This sequence comes from Glaucomys volans, assembly GCA_020662805.1. Classification (NCBI taxonomy): domain Eukaryota; kingdom Metazoa; phylum Chordata; class Mammalia; order Rodentia; family Sciuridae; genus Glaucomys; species Glaucomys volans. The sequence goes on along the minus strand of JAJEJO010001141.1, from coordinate 281,606 downwards.
ACACCAGCACTGCTTGTCAAAGGTGCGGGGAGTATTCACGATCCTACAACAACCTATAAGCAATGAGGGGCAAGGAGCAGATGGAGAAATAGTCCTCCAGCCCAGTCTCTAGGTGGGTAACTCTGAGAGGCATTCTGAGTCCTCCCCAGAAGGTCACAGTTGAGGCTACAACCTAGTTGCCAGAGAAGTGACCTTACAATGCAGCCTGCAGTATGTTCCATCCTCCTGTCCCTCCCCATGCTCCCTCAGCCACGCTACTTGGGATCTCCAGTCACCTAGCAGCACACTTGTCCTTGACTCAGACATTGTTTTGATGGGGACTCAAGTCACTAATGTATAATTTGTCAGAAAAATCACATCCAACCCTCCTTCTGGGTACAAAGAATTAATTCAAAGTTTTAATGATAACTGATGCAGTGTTAAATAAAATGGAAATAACATTTTCATAAATTTTAATTTTTAAAGATACAACCCTAATCAATCTTTTCTTGTAATTTATTATAACAATGTTTTAAGTGAATTCACTCTAAGTGGTCTTTTCCAATCAGATAATGGGGACTTTATATATATTTCCCACTTCAGAATTTTATAACTATTCTTTCACCTACATTGTGTTTCTTCTTCCATTTATCAACTATTCTTCTAAAACATACATTCTATAATATGGTTATGCTATCATTTATATATATATATACACATATGTGTGTGTATGTGTGTGTGTGTGTGTATGTGTGTGTGTGTGTGTGTGTGTGTGTGTGTGTGTATGTGTGATATGCACTGGGGATTGAAGTCAGGGCTCATTAACCATTGACTCACATCCCCAGTCCTCTTAAATATTTTATTTAGAGACAGGGTCTCACTGAGTTGTTTATGGCCTTGCTAATTTTCTGAGGCTGGTTTTAAGCTCACAATCCTCCTGCCTCAGTCTCCTGAGCCACTGGGATTACTACCATTTATATAATCAACCCATTATTGGGTTTTTAGGAGATTGTCTCCTTTAAAAAAATAGAGGTGAAAAGAATAATGTCAATCTAAAACTTTAGAGAGTTTTCAGTTCTTGTGCCTGAGTTGCCTTATCTGTCATGTGGGGACAAAACTGCATTTATCTCAAGGGGCTACTGTGGGGAAGAAATGCATTAGTACTTGTAAAGTTCTGCCCCACTTGTGGCAATCTATAAGGTTTGCACTGATGGCGATGATGGTGGTAGTGGTGAATCCATTGGGTTGATCTTTGTCCACTCAATCAATTCTCGGACTCATGAGTTCTATCTCTAAATTTTGTTTATTTCTTCCACCCCTCTACCAGCCTACCCTCTCCTTTTGACTATAATCTTGCCCTCTAAATGGTTTCCTTGCCATGAATTTCCCCTTTCCAATGTATTCCCCACCCTGTATTCCAAGAGCTTTTTCTAAGAACAGGTAAACCAATTTACCATCCTATTAGCATTGTATGAGAGGACCTATTTCCCAAACCTTCATTAACATAATTGTTTTAAGAACGTTTTTGAAAAATGGAATCATTTTATATTTCTTTGCAAAGGTTAAACTTTTAAAAGCACATGTTTGCCATTTTTATTGCTCCCTTTGTATAATGCTCGTTCACGTCCTTTGCCCTAAAATACCTTTAATATTATGGCAGAGTAAGTGCTATTCATGTTGGGAGCTCAGTTTTGGAGCTAGGCAACATTTGCCCTGGCCAAGCTTGGCTCTGGGCCTGGGGCCATACAGAGAAGCCCCTTTTATGGTTGCTTCTGATTGTACAATGCCCTGTGCCCATCTGTTTTAATTTGGCCCAGTTCATGAGGACTACAGAACAGGATCCCTTGAAGCACATAATAGTCATTTACCCAGAGTGTCCCATTCCTCATCCCTGGATGGCTTTCCACATCCAGCTCCTTCCGGATGGCCATTTTTAGTAGAGATGACCACGCCATTTTGAAGCCTGCTGCTTTTGGAGGCTAAATATAATCTCTCTGGGAAAGGGGCCAACAGCGTCAGTTTATTTCCGTTTGGCCTGTGTCTTGAGGCAAGACTGAATGTGAGAGGAATTGTGGAGCCAGCATGAAGAAACGGCATGGCACCCAGAAGCCCCAACCACCACTGCACAGACTTGGTGTAGAGGGAGCCAAAGCCAAGTGTACTCCCACCTTGGAGCTTCAGAGGGTACAGGTGACAGTCAGGACCTATAGCCAGTCAAGTTTTTTGGTCTGAAGTGACAGGGGTGGGTGGGTGAGGGCTTACCCAAACCTTACTGGCAGCTTCTGCCTGAATTCAATTTCTCCTTGCAGCAGTTCATACTGCTTGAGCTAACACCTAAAACCTTCCATGATCAAATTCCTTCATCTCAATTCAGTCTTCATAAAAAATATTTTTATTTGTAGATGGACACATTATCTTTATTTATTTATTTTCAATGTGGTGCTGAGGATTGAACCCAGTGCTTCACATGTGCTAGGCAAGTGCTCTACCACTGAGCCACGACCCCAGCCCTCAATTCAATCTTGATATTTCTACCATTCCAATGACTCTGCTGAACTCTTCACAATATTGAACAACCCCAGCTTCCCAAGTACATCATATGCTATTTTACACCACTATGTTTTAGCATAATTATTTTCTCTGCCTAAGTTACAACTGGAAAAACTACTTTTTTTTTTCAAAACACAGAAGCAATGCTTCTTGACCCACCTAAGTAGAAGTAATCTAACCCAGAACCCCTTACCACATTCTCATTGTCCAACCCGACTCTGCATCCAGAACTGCCATACCCATCAATAGAATCACCTGAATTCTCAGCTTCTTCCTCAACAAACAACTGACCTGCTTTCATAGTGCAAATTCTGTGTCATACTGTATCAGGAAGGGGCACTTGATGGCACCACTATGGTCAGGGTTCTGTGAGCTGTGCTAGGACAGCATGATACAGAAACAGTGGATAATAGGAAGCAGGTGTGGGCAGTAGCCGCCAGGGGCAGGGCAGAGGGAGAGAACTTAAGGGTGGAACCCAGAATCCAGTAACCCACTATGCCATATACTGTTACAGGAGTGTGAGCTGTCTTTGGATGCGCCTGCTATTCATGTTTGTATTCTTGGTTGTTCAGACTCCAGACTTCCTGGTCCCTTCCTCTATCAATTCCCTCTGCCCTGTCAGCCTGGTCTTTTTTCTTGAGCCCAGAAAAACACCTAACTGAAGTAAGCCATTTGTCCCCAGCTGATCTGTGATTGCACCTCACAGTGGCTATTAAGCACAGACTGGTATTTCAAAACCAATTATTCTAGTTATTTGTCATATAGGTGTTTAGGGGGAGTCACTTTTTTTTCTGTGTTTGACATGTATTTTATGCCACATCTTTAAAAAATACATTAAGTTCATCCTAATATCAAGTTATACACTTCATTTTTTTGTTTGATGAATTCTATAACATTAAAATATGCTGCTCATTTTTTCATATCTAAAATTTTAAAAAATATTGTGTAGAATGCTTGTGCTAAAAATGACTTAGCACAGAATCTTTATTAGAATGTCCTGAGGACCCAGCATGTAGTTTTAAGTTGCTTTCTAGATAATCATTTTCTTTATAAAACTCAGTGTTTCTTTTTGTATCAGTTGAGGAATGTTGAGGATCCTCTGTCCTGCAGTCTGGGCCACAGCATGAACTGTGGACAGGCTAAGATCCCAAGTTCTCGGGCAGGCAGTGCAAGGGTCTGCTCCAAATGGACATCCACCCACCACTGCTGCCTTGACCTTGTGTTTTCTCATCCCACTTGAATGGATTATGATTTGTCCTTTAATGTGTCATTTTATCCAGTCAGAAATTCCTACATGGAGATCGTGTCTTGGAGATGCTTTCCACTGTTTGATGGCATCTCTAAGGAAAAAGTCACATCACAGTCCAGTTTGGAAAGTCATTGAGCCATTCACTTTCAGGTTTGAGGTTCCAAATACCAAATGTGTGAGAAGTTAGTCACTGGACATTTGGGGAGAAATAGTGCACACTGGTCGTCCTGAAATCAAGCTCCCTTCAGGAAGCTGACCTTGTTAGGTGTGATTATCCAAAAGCATATGAGATCCCATACTGGTGGCATTGCTTTCTGTTCCTCACCTTTAAATAAACAGACAAGAGCTCAGACTTTATCTTAAAATATGCATGCATTTGCTTTCCATTTCTTAGAGTGAGATTCATATGTGAGTTAGCACAAAGGCTCTTGAAGTCAGAAAAAAGTATTTGAAACCTTAACTCCATACTTTTTACATGAGTGACCTTGAGCATATAGTTTAACACACCCCCACTCAGATTATTCACCCATAAAAGCAAGATAATGCTACTGACCTCAAAGGGCTGTTGAGAAGACTCAAAGCAACAATGTATTTAAGGGCTTAGCATGGTGCCTGGTAGACAGGACTCCATAAACAGCAGGGAAGAAAAGAAATGAAAACCAACCAGGCTTTTGAAAGGTTTGGGATATTGCAGAGATTTTCTAGTCCAATTTATGCCTTAAGATTTCTTTTCTTGCTTGGTGCCTCTTCACACTGTTCTCCACAGGTCAGTTACTGGGGCAACCGTGGCTAGCACTAAATTCATGTGCAGTGGGACATTGGTTCAAGGGCAGTGGATTGCTGTATCCCAGCATCTTGCTTTATTATTACCCAGCTCTCTCTGTGGAGGCTTCCTGCTTGACAGTGAAGTAAACTGAGGCTCAGAGCAGTTACTTTACTTGTCTAGGGTCACATGTGAGAGGTAAGACTGAGATATATATTCCAGGATTATATGGTTTCAACACTCAAGCACTTTGTACTGGCTTTTCTAGCTTTGCTTCACTTATCAACCTTGTAACCATTTAGAAACTTCTGAGGTAGGCAGAAAAGCAGACCTGGAAAGATAGGGGCAGATCTCACTGTCTTCTAAATAGGGCTCAAGGATTTTTTCCAAAGATTTGGGCTCTGTAGAAGGTAACATTGAAGAAGTTTGAACAAATTACCAGCAACTAGATATTTATAATAGTTTTGCATTTTTAGTCACATGAGCAATTATCACTATCAGCAAGACTCATTGACTACATGCAGTGGAAGACACCCAGTAATGGAGCAGTAATTACTGAGGTCATGAGACTCACTTTGGGGCGAAGCTGAATTGGAGTGGGGGTGGGGGCTGGGTGGGGTGGGGTGGGGTGGGGTTTGTCATTGGTAGAGCTTGGGACACAAGTCAATTGAAGCAGAGTCGCCCTGGATAAAGTTCAAGCCTGTCTGCATTAAAATGATGTCAACTACATTGAGGAAACTTGGGGACCAGAAAGATAAATACTGACAGCTTCGGAAGAGCCGATTCAGGAAATCTGGTTTCTGACAGTTGCCGAAGGGGCAAGTGACAGGCGATTCCCTGGGAGAGCCATTGGCCGACATTTGTCTCAAGAGAGAGGAAAGATGTCAAGTGATTGACTTGACTTGTCTCAGGGATCATGAATCTGCCTCTTTCTAAAAGAGGAGGGAAGGTTTAAAAATTAGAAATAAACAAAATAGCAAGAAAACTTGAAGTTTACCCAAAGCTGGCCTTGGAATATCATTTGAAAAGAAGCGTGGGTGTTTAATGTGGGAAAAACCAAATTGAAGTGGAAAAAAATGAGATAATAAGCAAACAGGAGGGAACAATCTTGTCTGACAAAGACCTGCAAGGACAGGCTGGGCCACATCTGTTTTCTCACACTATTACCAAAGCCATCAGATTTCAGGGTACACACCTGCAAGAGTGATAAGGGAAGATTTGCTTCCTCTAGGCACCAGGCCCAGGGGAGTGTGGGGCATGCAGGGGTCCCAAAGAGATGACAGGATGTCCTAGCTTGAATTTTTGTCAAAAGACCTGGAGACCAGAATTTGAGTGCAAATAGTCTTTTTGCAGGAAAACTGGTAGGGTGGAGGAGGGGAAAATGAGACATGCTGGGAAGGCAGCTGGTAGAAGGTACATCATCATTAAACAAGCTATCGATGTGACAGAGCTTAATCCCATCCATGAGCACTGGGAGTCAGCGCAGGACATGGGCCTGGGGGTCATCCTGCCTCAGGGGTGGCTTTGTGTGTTTGACTACCCCTGCCAGTGTTGGTCAAGGGCTTTTTCCAGAATAGCCTGTGGCCATTGACTCCTGGTGGACTCCAGTAGACACAATGGAGTGGAAGGGACTTTGCAGCCAGGGAGAACCTCTGAGCAAAGTGTCACAGGGGTTGGATGGCAGTCGAGACTTGGGCCAGAGTTTATGGTGACAGCAAATGCTGAGGAATTCAATCGGGGCACTCACAGCATCTTCTGCAGGCCCCTTTTAGAAGATTTGAGGGTCGTGACTGCACATGTGCACACCCCTGGCTGAGTAAGAAGGGGAGCAATGGAAAAAGAGAGACTGAAGCTACAGAGCAGGAAAGCAGCTACAGAGAAGGAAGCCAGTCAGTGAGAAGCTGATGGTGTTAGAGTGAAGGCCAGAGTCAAAAAGCAGAAGTGGAGGATCTTCTCACCTTTGCCCATTCCCTGTGAGAAAAGGAAGAAAACTGGATGTTGTCTGTTGGGCTCAGTAATTCAAGCACTTGACGTTCTCACACTGAGTACCATGTGGGTAGATAGGAAGACAGAGGGTTTTCTCCTTCCTGAGGGTGAAGCTGGACATGGGAGAAAAAGTTTGCTATGCTATGTCGAAAAAATGAATCTGATTTTGTTGGCACAGAGAGTCCACTGATTAGGGAAGCAGAATCTCTGAGTCCTCCTTTTAAGTGGTCTAGTAGTCAGAATGTTTTTCTAATGAATTTCTGGGCCAGTATAAACTTCTGCTAGACCAATTCTGCCATTCCTGCCTCCACCCAATCCCCCAAAAGAATGAGCCCAGCCAACGCCTGTTCTGATACACACTAAGCTTCTGGAGGCATGCAGGGAGTCAGTCTTAAGCAGGATAAGGATGTCTCCCTTCAGCAAACATGCCCATTCATCCACCAGGTCTCCAGGTGGGCTCTCTTGCATGCCCATCTTGCAACCTCTCATCCTATCAGTGGGGCTTTGATTTTGGCTGTGATCCAGGGGATAACATAAACTCCTCTGAACTCAGGACATCAGTTCAGCTCAGGGACCTTAGTGATAGAAGGTTGAATAATGGCCCCCAAAGAAATCAGGTCCTGATTCCTGGAACCTGTAAATGTTACCTTATTTGGAAAAAGGAACTTGACAAGATGCAATTCAGTTAAGCATCTTGAGATAAGGGGACTATCTTGGTTTCTCCAGGTAGGTCTTAAACACCTGCACAAATGTCCTTATGTGAAGGAGGCAAATCAGACACACACAGGGAGGTGATGTAAAGACGGAGGCAGAGACTGGAGTGAGCAGTCACAAGCCAAGGGATGCCCCATGGCCACCAGAGAAGGGAAGGGACTCAGAGCAGTTTCTCTCCTAGGGCCTCATGGAGTGAGTGCAGCTCTGCTGACACCTTGGCTCTGGACTTCCTTCCTTTAGAACTGTGAGAAAAAAATTCTGTCATCTTAATTCATGAAGTTGGTGGTAATTCCATCCTGTGATCAATGTATTATGGATATAACCCGCAACTTTGGGCTGAATTGACTGTGCAGATAGACCCCAAGGCTCTGAGTGGTTCTGTAGTTCGTGTCTCTTTCTTTATCACATCTACTCTAGAAATAAACCAAGGTGACCTTAATCAGCTGGATTTCTTTTTTCTCCTTTGTTTATTGCTCACCCTTTTCTTTCTGAGTTCTTTCTTTTAGCTGCCTATTATTCCTACTTCTCGGTCACCTGGCTAAGTTCCTTCTAGCAACGCTTCTCATTGGTGTTTTACTTTTCTTTCAGGTTACCTCTGGATTTCAGGCCCCGCACATATACCCAGGTAAAGCTTTTGTGCCCCAGCAGCATTGAGTCAAGCTGGGCCCAGTTAGGAGAGGACGGTGAGGGGGTTTCTCCTCACCCCATCAGTCACAGACATGTAAGAAAAGAACCCATTATTCCCACTCTGAAGGTCAAGGGTGGTCCTCAGCAGACCAAGAAGACAGGGCTACCTCTTGGATATCTTTGCACCCCATATCAGTCAGTGTCCCATCAGGAAAACTGAAACATGCCAGAGATTTCAAACAGGGAGAATTCATTTTGGGGAATTGATTTGGAAATCTGAGAAGCAAAAAGGGAAGGAGAAGGGAAACCAGAGGCTAGTAACAGCAGAGAGCTGCTAGCCCTCCTCAGGCGAGGGAGCGAAAGGGCAAATGGACCCTGCAGAGCATTCACATTCGCAGGACCACAGAGGCGGCTGCCGAGGGGACCACGTTGTTGATGCTGCGGTGGTGCCATTGTCTCACTGTGTTGTGCTGTGTTGACGGCTATGGTGGCCACAACCACTACTGCAGCCATCACTGCACCTAGAGCCTGGGAAACATGGCTTATCCCTGGACTTGGAGGTGCTTTTTAAGGAAAACGCCTGCAATTGAGGTGAAGACGGAGTGATGCTAAAGGTGTCACCATGGTTACAAAGCTCTGAGGAGATGTGTATATTAATGGGTGTGTGCAGTCTTTTACCACCTACTGCCCAGATTCCATTGTGTCCCCATTTGATGCTCTTTGCCCACAGTCCTCCCTCACAGCACTCGGGACATGAAAATCCTTCCATTTATCATTTGTAACTACTTGTAGCCATCCTCCCATCGAGATTGCCAGTTCCACCACTGTGTCCCCGAGGTTTATCTCATATCTCTTGTACTTGTCACTCAGTGACTGCCCAAGTGTACTGTGTTGATTATCCACCCAGCGGGGACTTTAAGAGATACCCTTTCCTTTTCCCATAGGGAACATATGCAGAGAATATTTGGCCTCCTGGGAGTGCCTGACTCAAAAGAAGAAAGTGTGATTTTGCTCTGCTGTGGTTGTATCATCCAAGTTTTCAGAGAGAAGGTGATGAGAGGAGAAAGCCAAAGTGCAAGACACATGCTCCCTTCTGGAGGAATGGTTTGGTGGCTGCTGGAGCAGGTCAGCCTGGAAAGCAGCAGCAGCAGCCAGGAGCTGCCCATCATCCTCTTCCCCTTTCAACAGTTATTTACAGCTTATGGTCAAGATTCCACAAGCTCATCTTCATTCCCAAAGGCAAGAGAAGTGAGATAGATTGTCGAGGCACTTTCGTCTGTACGGGATCGGTGCGTTTTGTCCAGGAGCCCCGTGGGAGTTGGCATTTTAAGAGCAGCCACCATCCCCCCAGATAGGAATCCCCAGGGTCTGCAGTGTGGACTCTCCCTGTGAAGCTCTTCTCTCTCTGCCCTGCCTGAAAGGGACAGATCGATTCCTAACCCAGAGGGGTTAAGCTCTAATAATGAGAGTTAATGAATGGGACTGTCAGATCTTACTGATAGCCACAGCTTGAGCTACCTCATTTTCATATGCATGTTGACCTTGTCCCTGGCAATTCCTTTTTGCAGGCTTTGCAAATATAACCTTGAGATGCCCATAAGGCATACACCTTTCTGAAAAAAAAAAAAAAAAACCAGATAATCTTCTATGGGAAGGATACAAAGTACATTTTATCTTGCATGCCCACTTTGATCGTTGATTGGTGGTGCTGTGTTGAGAAGGATTCTGAAGTGCTGAAATCACTTATGAGCACCAGAGGGCTTAGTAGTTCCTTTATAAGAATATGCTAACCAAAGGCTGAATGTTTTCCCTGATGAGTGGATGATGATATAGTGAGAGAAGAATGGATGGGGAAAGGGTGGGGGTATGAAAAATGGTGGAAAGAGACAGACATCATTACTCTATGTACATGTATGATTATATGAATGGTATGAATCTACATCATCCACAATTAAAGAAATGAAAGGTTGTACCCCATTTGTGTACAATGAATCAAAATGAAGTCTGTAAAAATTTTTAAAAATAAATAAATAAAAAAGAAATATGCTATCAACCAAAGGCCTAATAATATGCATTTGAAGAGTCCAGAGGGAGGAATTCTGCTGCTTCTCTGGAACGTACAAGCAGCTGTGGTTCTTCTTTTCTTCCTTTTGCTAATAGCAACATTTCCATTCCCATCATACTTGCCTATCACCAGACATGATGTATTTCATGGTATCATAAAATGTTAGAACTGGATAATTCTTTTGAGGGCATTTAGTCTAAGCATCTTGTTTTACAGAAAGTGAAAGTGAGGCCATGGAGGCTGCTTTTCCAAAGGTCAAACAGCTCATTAGTACAGGTCTTCTCACTCTCATTTATCTTCTTTTTGGACCCTTCGCTTCTAAGGCAGAAAATCTGTCATTACTTTGTCCCTCTGTTAGTAAATGTGTGGACAGGAGCAGTGGCATATCCTGGGCAGTCAGACACCACCTTGCAGCCACAGAACCTGGCTCTCACCTGCTAGTTGAGTAACCACGAGTAGGGGGCTAGCCCTGCTAAGCCTGGGCTTCTGCTCCAATAAACTGGGAGTGGGGATTGTGAGGAGTCGATGGGATAGTGAATATAAAGCGTGTAACCCAGGGCCTGGTTTAGCAAGAGTTTCTTATCATTATCTGTAAATGATCTACCTGGATTCAGTGACTCCCCTCCCATTCTGGGAGTCTGTGATGTGGGCCATCAGTTCGTAACACGCAGAATTGTCTCTGCACTAACTTGGAACGGGTTGGCATTTTCATCAAGATTGTCCTATCAAATGAGATGACATATAGAGAGTAATTTGGGCTAACAATAAAGAATTACTCATTGTTTAATTTCAGATAACACATTTATCTTCATCATTATTACTACCACAATTAATAACTGCCAAGGCATATTCTAAGAATACGGCTCTGATTCCCATGGCAATTTCAAGACCCACAGAGGACTCTCTGGAATTCATCATTCCTCTAAGGTTACTCTTTTTACTAAACCTTAGATTCTGACATTTGTCTTTAAACTGACTCTTCTCAACAAGGTGGTGTTTTTAGCCTGATCTCTTTATCTTGCTCTAGTTTTAGTTCGAATTATACTTTTTTTTCTTTTAACTGGCATCTTATTTCTGGTCTTGCATGAAGAACGTGCTCCAAAGAAAGTGTCCAGCCACAAGTGCCCTTCTTCTGTCAGTGAGGTTTTCGGCAGGGGATGGTGTGGAGAGGCCCTCCAATGATAGCTCCAGGGTGGACAGGAAGGCAGCTGCTGGCTGCAGGGCAGGAGTGGGAACTGTACTTGCTCAAGACATCATTTTTGTCCTGGAAGGTCCCACAGTCTCCCAAGCCAAAGCTCAGATATTTCCTGCAAATGTGGATTTGTTTCCTCTCTCCCTTTCCAGCTTAAATATTTGTAAAGACTCGGTTTGTGTGGGAACTAATCATTTATGCT
>JAJEJO010001141.1:173723-265241 GCA_020662805.1 Glaucomys volans | reverse complement strand
TTCCCCACATCCTCGCCAACACCTGTTGTTGCCTGTGTTCTTAATAAGAGACATTCTAATTGGGGTAAGATGAAATCTTAAGGTGGTTTTGATTTGCATTTCTCTTATAACGAGTGATGTTGAACATTTTTTCATAAATCTGTTGATTGCTTGTAGATATTCCTCTGTAAAGTGTCTGTTCATTTCCTTGGCCCATTTATTGATTGGGTTATTAGTGTTCTTGGTATAAAGATTTTGAGTACTTTGTAGATTCTGGAGATTAGTGCTCTGTCTGAAGTGTGTGTAGCAAAGATTTTCTCCCACTCTGAAGGCTCTCTCTTCACATTGCTGATTGTTTCCTTTCTGAGAAAAAGCTTTAGTTTGGTTCTATCACAATCATTGATTCCTGCTTTTATTTCTTGTTCTTTGGGAGTTGTGTTAAGGAAATCTGGTCCTAGGCCAACGTGATGAAGATTTGGACCTATTTTCTCTTCTATTAGGTGCAGAGTCTCTGGTCTAATTTCTAGGTCCTTGATCCACTTTGAGTTGAGTTTTGTACAGGGTGAGAAATATGGGTTTAGTTTCATTTTGCTGCATATGGATTTCCAATTTTCCCAGCACCATTTGTTGAAGAGGCTATCTTTTCTCCATTGTATGTTTTTGGCTCCTTTGTCAAGTATGAGACACCTGTATTTATGTGGGTTTGTCTCTGTGTCCTCTATTCTGTACCATTGATCTACTTGTCTATTTTGGTACCAATACCATGCTGTTTTCGTTACTATTGCTCTGTAGTATAGTTGAAGGTCTGGTATTGTGATATCCCCTGCTTTGCTCTTCTTGCTAAGGATTGCTTTAGCTATTCTGGGTCTCTTATTCCTCCAAATGAATTTCATGATTGCTTGCTCTATTTCTATGAGGTCCACCATTGGGATTTTAATTGGAATTGCATTGAATTTGTATAGTGCTTTTGGAAGTATGGCCATTTTGACAATATTAATTCTGCCTATCCAAGAACATGGGAGATCTTTCCATCTTCTCAGATTCTCTCCAACTTCTTTCGTTAGTGTTCTGTAGTTCTCATTGTAGAGATCTTTCACTTCTTTTGTTAGACTGATTCCCAAGTATTTTATTTTATTTGAGGTTATTGTGAATGTGGTAGCTTTCCTAATTTCTCTCTCAGAGGATGCATCACTTATGAATACAAATGCATTAGATTTATGAGCATTAATTTTATATCCTGCTACTTTACTGAATTCATTTATGAGTTCCAGAAGTTTTCTGGTGGAATTCTTAAGGTCTTCTAAATAGAGAATCATGTCATCAGCAAATAGGGATAGTTTGAGCTCTTCTTTTCCTATTTGTATTCCTCTAATTTCTTTGGTCTGTCTAATTGCTCTAGCTAGACATTCAAGAACAATGTTGAATAGTAGTGGCAAAAGAGGGCATCCCTGCCTTGTTCCAGTTTTCAGGGGGAATGCTTTCAATTTTTCTCCATTTAGAATGATGTTAGCTGTGGGCTTAGCATAGATAGCCTTTACAATGTTAAGGACTGTCCCCACTATCCCTATTTTTTCTAGTGTTTTGAGCATGAAGGGGTGCTGTATTTTATCAAATGCTTTCTCTGCATCTATTGAAATAATCATGTGGTTCTTGACTTTAAGTCTGTTGATGTGATGAATTACATTTATTGATTTCCGGATGTTGAACCAACCTTGCATCCCCGGGATGAAACCCACTTGATCATGGTGCACTATCTTTTTAATATACTTTCGTATGCGATTCGCTAAAATTTTGTCAAGAATTTTTGCATCTATGTTCATTAGAGATATGGGTCTGAAATTTTCTTTCCTTGATGTGTCCTTCTCTGGTTTTGGTATCAGGGTGATATTAGCTTCATAGAATGAGTTTGGTGGGTTCCCTCCTCCTCTATTTCATGAAATGCTTTGAGGAGTATTGGAATGAGCTCTTCTTTGAAGGTCTTATAGAACTCGGCTGTGAATCCATCTGGTCCTGGACTTTCCTTTGTTGGTAGGCTTTTGATGACTTCTTCTATTTCATTGCTTGAAATTGATCTATTTAAGTTGTGTATGTCCTCCAGATTCAGTTTGGGTGCTCATATACCTCTAGGAACCTGTTGATGTCTTCCAGGTTTTCTATTTTGTTGGAGTATAAATTTTCAAAGCAGCTTCTTATTATGTTTTGTATTTCAATTGTGTCTGTTGTAATATTTCCATTTCCATCACGAATTTTAGTAATTTGGAGTTTCTCTTTCCTTCTCTTCGTTAGCGTGGCTAAGGGTTTATCAATTTTGTTTATTTTTTCAAAGAACCAACTTTTTGTTTTGTCAATTTTTAGAATTGTTTCTTTTGTTTCAATTTCATTGATTTCAGCTCTGATATTGATTATTTCCTGCCTTCTGCTACTTTTGGTGATGATCTGTTCCTCTTTTTCTAGTGCTTTGAGCTGTAGTGTGAGATCATTGATTTGTTGACTTTTCATTCTTTTATTAAATGCACTCCATGCAATGAATTTTCCTCTTAGCACTACTTTCATAGTGTCCCAGAGATTTTGATATGTTGTACCTTTTTTCTCGTTGACTTCTAAGAATCTTTTAATTTCCCCCCTAATGTCTGCTGTTATCCATGTATATCATTCAATAGCATATTATTTAATCTCCAGGTCTTGGAGTAGTTTCTGTTTTTAACTTTATCATTGATATCTAATTTCATTCCATTATGATCTGATAGTATACAAGGTAGTATCTCTATGTTTTTGTATTTGCTAAGAGTAGCTTTGTGGCATAACATATGGTCTATTTTAGAGAAGGAACCATGAGCTGCTGAGAAGAAAGTGTATTCGCTTTTTGATGGATGAAATATTCTATATATGTCTGTTAAGTCCAAATTAGCGATTGTGTCATTGAGTCCTATGGTTTCTTTGTTCAATTTTTGCTTGGAAGATCTGTCCAATGGTGAGAGAGGAGTGTTAAAGTCTCCAAGTATTAATATGTTTTGTTCTATTTGATTCCTGAAATTGAGAAGGATCTGATTGACATACATAGATGCACCATTGTTTGGTGCATAAAAATGTATGAGTGTTATGTCTTGCTGATTTATGCTTCCTTTAAGCAGTATGAAATGTCCTTCTTTATCCCTTCTGACTAACATTGGCTTGAAGTCTGCTTTATCTGAAATGAGGATGGAAACCCCTGCTTTTTTACTCAGTCCATGTGCATGGTATGTTTTTTCCCAACCTTTCACCTTTAGTCTGTGGGCATGTTTTTCTATGAGATGAGTCTCTTGAAGGCAGCATATTGTTGGGTCTTTCTTTTTAATCCAATCTGTCAGTCTATGTCTTTTGATTGATGAATTTAGGCCATTTACATTCAGGGTTATTATTGAGATATGACTTGTATTTCCTGCCATTTTAGCTTTTTTGGGTTTTTTAGCTTAACTTTGTTTCTCCTTTGATTGACTCTTTCTTTAGGGTAATTCCTCCCCACATTGACTGAGATTGTTGTTTTTCGTTTCTTCCTCTTCGCATATTTTGTTGAGAATATTTTGTAGGGCAGGCTTTCTCTTTGTGAATTCTTTAAGCTTTTGTTTATCATGGAAGGATTTTATTTCATCATCAAATCTGAAGGTAAGTTTTGCTGGGTGTAAGATTCTTGGTTGGCATCCGTTTTCTTTCAGAGCTTGAACTATGTTGTTCCAGGCCCTTCTTGCTTTTAGGGTCTGGGCTGAGAATCTGCTGATATCCGTATAGGTTTCCCCCTATAGGTAATCTGATGTTTTTCTCTCGCAGCCTTTAAAATTCTATCTTTGTTTTGCATGTTAGGTATTTTCATTATAATGTGCCTTGGTGCAGATCTGTTGTAATTTTGTGTGTTTGGTGTCCTGTAAGCCTCTTGTAATTGATTTTCCATCTCATTCATCATTCTTGGGAAATTTTCTGATATTATTTCATTGAACAGATTATTCATACCCTTGGTTTGTATCTCTGTGCCTTCCTCAATCCCAATAACTCTTAAATTTGGTCTTTTCATGATGTCTCATATTTCTTGGAGGTTCTGTTCATGATTCCTAACCATCTTCTCTGTTTGTTCAACTTTGTTTTCAAGATTAAATATTTTGTCTTCATTGTCTGAGGTTCTGTCTTCCAAGTGATCTATTCTCTTAATTATGCTTTCTATTGAGTTTTTAACTTGGTTGATTGTTTCCTTCATTTCCTTGTTTCCTTCAAGAATTTCTGTTTGTTTTATTCTCAGAATTTCTATCTCTTTATTGAAATGATTTTTGCTTCCTGCAATTGCTCTATTAGCTGATTATTCATAGCCTGAATCTGCTCTCTTGTCACATCATTCTCTTCTCGGATTATTTTAATTATGAACATTCTGAACTCCCTTTCTGTCATTCCTTCTATCATGCTTTCTTTGGGTTCTCTTGTTATATCATCTAGGTTTGTTTGGGACACTTTCTTCCCGTATTTTCTCATGTTTCTCGTGTATGTTCCCATCTAGTAGTGCAAATAAGAGGGATTGCAATTTCCCTGTAAAGACTTAAAGTGTCCCTGCAGATTTCCAGTAACTCACCTGATGTTTGAGAGGTGCTTGATTAAGTGGTGACCCAAGAAAGCTGCTGTCCCACTTCCTCCAGGTTGGGAATGATCAATGCTTCTTGGGCAGAGGCAGCCTGGTGTTGGTAGACAATCAGATACAGCAAGGTGCTAGACCCCAGGCCAGGGTGTGGACCTGGGCACTAGACCAAGTTGGGGTGGGGGCACAGAACTGTGCTCAGTGATGGAAACTCTGGGCTTGAGAGCCCAGGCAGGTCTGAGCTCTTCGCTGGGGGCTCAGTCAGTGGCAGGTGGTCACTCTCTGCCAGGGAAGCTGTAAAATAGCGCTGAAGGGCCCAAACTCCCTGCTGGAGCTGGCGACTCCCCCTGCTCCAGGCCAGTCCTCCCCAGGAGATGCCGCGCAGTGGCTCGGAAGACCGGAGCTCAGCTCTGAGGACTCAGGTAGCCCCAGATGGTCGCCCTCTGCCAGGGAAGCTCTATAAGGGGAGTTTAATGGACAATTTTGGTGAGAGTTCAGAAGACCAGAGTGCTTATAGGATGGCAGAGAGTGAAGACTGGGTTCATAAGATTTCAGAGGATGACTCTATTGGAAATTGGACAAGAGGTCATTCATGCTATGTTCTGGCAAAGAAGTTGTCTACATTCTGTCCAGGTCCTGAGACATTTTTGATGCTGAATTTAAAGGTGATGTACTAATTAATCTGGCAGAGGAAATTTCAAGGTAGCACATGGCATGGATATTGCTGGGAGTTTTTAGTCAAGTTTCCTGTGCTAATCAGGAGCTGAAAGCAAAGCAGAAGGACATGAAAAACTTGCAGTTTGGACAGAAAAGTGTGAGTAAAACTTGGACTAAGGAAGTTGTGAATGTTAAAAACCTTACAGCTACAAAAGAGATGCTAAGTACTTTGCATAGGGGTAATAGAAAATATGACTTGAGAGTATCTCAGGAATTGGCAAGATCATATCCATTTAAGGCTCAAGGGTATAAAAGTGAAAATTTCTTTGAGATGAGACTGTGGGGGCACCTTGCTTGCAGGGGGAGGTATAAGAATATTCTTCCCTATGCTTAGACAGAAAGTGTACAGGAATTGAGCAGAAACAAGCCAAGAGAGAAGCCATGTGGGCTGAAACCAGTAAGGCCATAGGGAAAGAGATGCAGAAGTCCTTTGGAGAGAACATTACAATGCCATGTGCCCCAGTTGCTGGACATGGAGCTATAGACATGTTTGCCCAGCTGTATTTCAGTCTTGCCTTGGTCCCATCCATTCTCTCTTTGCCCCCATTTTAGTCTTGTAAAATGGAAATATTTATTCTGTGTCATTATATGTTGGATATATGTAACTTGCTTTTCATCTTACTTTCACAGCTAGGAGTTTGCCTTGAGACTCAGATGATATTTTGGACTTGGACTTTTGAGCAAAGATGCAACCATTAAGACTATGGGGACTCTTGGAAATGGACTAAGTATATTTTGCATTGTGAGATGAGCATAAGTTTTTGGGGACCAAGGGCAGACTGTGATAGTTTATATATGCAGTAAGACTATGTGAGAATTTTCAGAGATAAAATTATTAGAGTATGGAAGTTGTAACCTGATCAGTGTATTAATCTACTGATATGGATTGATTGAGCGATAACTGCAAGCAGGTTGAGTGTGGCTGGAGGAGATAGGTCACCAGAAGTGTGCTTTTGGGATAACATATATTGTGTCCCTGGTGAGTGGAGCTCTCTCTGCTTCCTGGTTGCCATGTCCTGATCTGCTTTCCTCCACCACACCCTTCTGCCCAGATGTTCTATTTCACCTCAGGCCCAGAGTAAAATTGGCCAACCATGGACTGAAACTCTGAAACTGTGAGCCAAAATAAACTTCTCCTTTGAGTTGGTCTTGTCAAGTCTTTTGGTCACAGTAATGAAAAAGCTGACTAAAACACCATCTCCCCTGAATTGCCTGGTGTCTCTTTGTGTAAGAGAAGTGAAGTTTATCTAAGCTTGACTAGCCTAATCTAACCTTGACTCCTCTTACTGTTTGGATACACAAGAAATATTTTTCTTGTGAGTCTCTTTTCTTAGAGATTCTTGTCTTGGGCAGTGCCTTTTTTCATTCATTTATTTATCCATCCATCATCCACCCACTATTTAATATTCATGTATTTTTTGTACCCTATGTGAACATCATTTGTTTTGGCCTGCCCAGAGACATTTCTCCTCCTCCTCTTTCTTCTACTTCTTCTTCTTCTTTTGACAACAACCTCATTTTTCTTTGGGGAAGTGCTTTCTTTCATTTTAAATCCATAATCCATGTGGTTCAAGTGAGACTAAATGCAGCACCCAGCATCAAGGGTGGCCATATTACCAGGCCTGGCTACTACCTCAGCTCAGTGACTGGAGTGATTGGGAAATAAAGGTTGTCAACTCCTTGATCTGTAGAGGAGCTCTTGGGAAAAAGAATCTCTCATATAGCTAGGATTGACAGGCTGTAAGTATGTCCACTTGGAGTTGTCAACAGCCAGAAGGGAAGAGTGAGGTCAATAGAGAAGAAATCATGGTCACTGTAAGTTTCAGTGTGATTTCCTCCTGTGACATATCTCAGCAGAGCTAACTGATACATCACATCCCTCCACCCACCTGCAGCAAAGGATGAAGGCATGCCAAGTACATTAGGTGGTAGTTTTGAATACACAGTCAGACAAAGTATCCTGGAAAGACTCTCCAAGCCAACTAAAATGCTCAAATCACAAGATTTTTTAAGTCAACTTAAAACAGAGTAATAAATAAGAGGAGAGAGATGGGGTACATTAACACTCTCAGTGCAAGTGGGGTGTAAGAATCCTGCTGTGCAGTGGGCTTGGAGTTTTCAAATCCTTTATATTCCAAAGAAAGGACTGGCCTCTGAATCAGTTTTTAACAGAAAAACCTTGAGCCTTTGGAACATTCTTTCTGGTACAAGTGTCTTTGGTTACCTGGGGCCTTGGACTGCATTAGATAGTGTTTGCTAACAATGTGTTTTAGAGCAGAGCCTTGGGCCATTTGATCTCAGTTTGACCTGTGGAGATCTGGGGTCTGAGTGACTAAGTTACACAGGTACATCATGTGGCTGAATCCCAATAAAACCACAGCCCCCAAAACTGGTTGGTAATACTTTGTATGTGGTGCCACACATTTTTGCTGGTATAACTGTTATTCATGCAACTCCACTGTGAGAGGACAATTGGAAGTTTGCACAGGGTTTCTCTTGTCCTTTGCACTATGCAATTTTTTTCTTTTGTTGAGTTTAATCTGTATCCTTTTGCTTTACCAGATTGTGACTATGAGTTTAACTACTTTCTGATTTTTGAGAGTCTTTCTAGCAAATCATTGTGCATGAGGGTGGTCATTGTGACCCCTAACACAGGGGCCCATGATGGAGTGCCTTGATACATGTCATGTACTCCTTCTAGTAGAGAGACGAGCAGCTCTCCATTTTATTTGAATTTCATGGAAGATATGAGGCTAGAAGGGGCTAGCCAGCATGTAGCCAAATTAGGAGATCATGAATATTAGATGCTCACATCTATTTAGTACCTCTTGGTATTTAGTCTTGTGTCAATCTGGTACCTTATGAATATTTAGTATTCAGATGCATCATAAATATTAAGTATTTCTTGGTCCTTCCATCCCTCTCTATCTGGGGTTAACATACACAATTTCTACCTATTAACTATGTTATACTTAATACATCCCATGAATTCTATCTAGGGTAATCAAAGTTTTTGCTTCTTAGCTACTTATTTATTCTTAAACATCTTCAAAGAGTTTGCCTACATTTGTGAACTACAAACTTATTCATAACTAAATATTTTCCAAAACACATTATAGGGTAGAACCTGAGAGAGTGATGAATACGTCATTGCTGTGGTTTGAAATTTTATGTTCCCTCCAAAATCCATACGCTGAAACTTAATCACCGATGTGATAGTATTAAGAAGTGGCACCTTTAGAAGGTTATTAAATCATGAAGAGGAAGCCTTAGTTAACACTTCATACAGAATTCTGCATTCTTGACCTTTCACCTGTGCCATAAGGATGCAGCAAGGAAGAGTCATCTTGGAGGAGGACAGCAGCCCCACTAGACCCCAGTGCTAGGGGGCCTTGACCTTGGACTCCCCAGCTCCAGAACTGGAAGATATAAATTTCTGTTCTTTATACATTGCTCAGTCTGTGGTAATTTTTAAAATAGAAGCAGAAAATAAGACAATAACTGAATACTTTGGTACTCTAAGTACTTCAATTCTAGAAGGTCCTGGTGTAAAATCCATACACAAATCCGGATTCCTGGTTTCATAAGAGCTGCTGCCTCAATTTTTTTAAGGTCCTATTCACTATTCTTGCTGAATAATAACAGAAATCATTTAAATAGAGCTACTCTGCTCCAGGCATTGTTCTGAATACTACATAAATTAATACTTCATGGTGTGTGTGTGTGTGTGTGTGTGTGTGTGTGTGTATCCAGCCCAGGGCCTCACATATGCTAGGCATACATCCTACCACTGAACTAAACTCTCAGCCCTTTGCAGAGGAGAGAGTAAGATGCATATGGGTGATGTAACTTTCCTGAGATCACAGCATAAGTAATGGCATATCAGGAGTCAAACTCAGGAAAGCTGGCACCAGAAACCAGGCTCTTACCACCATATCCAGCACTTGCTAATGTCAGCCCACCTTTGCATACCACCTTTGCTGAACTCAAGTGGAAATGCCTTATAAACATTGTTAAATATAGCATATTGGAAAGCTAAAAATGCTTAGGCCTACTGTTGATAAGAAACTAAAGACTGAAGGTCAAAATGCATTAATTTTTATTAACCTGTGACATGACCATTGTTTGGTAGCACGTCATATAACTACCTCTATTGCCAGATGGGCATGAACCCCAGAACTTCACAATGGTGGATTCCCATCCGTGCAAGCACAGTGAAGTAGTAGTCTTAAAAAAATTCAGTTTGAAAGTGTTATGACAAAAAAGTTACTTACAGATTCTGAAAACAATAAAAATGGAGCATCAACACATACAAAGCACTTCAGATTTATTTTATGTATAAGTGTTTACTCCAAAGTTGGGAAGATTAACAAAATAAGTTCAGAAGCATCGAGAGGGTGGATGAGATAGATCAGAGGGCATCACAGTCAGAAACCCACAGGGATAGACATTTTAACCTTTCTTCCCTTAAGCCACTTCCTTTGAGTGCTCATGATGATGGACTAATTTCCATTACGGGTAACCAGTGGGATATTTTGCTGAGGCAGGTCAGAGGAGTGGAAAATGACCCAAGCCATTAGAGTAAAGATATTGGCTCTGCTCCCCTGATGTGACTTTTGTGAGTGTGAGCCTGAATCTCATCACCTGAAGAACTGGTGACCATACCCTGTCCCAGAGAGTTAGGAGCATTGCAAGAATTGTGGGACAAGGCAAAGAAAAGTGGTCTGCACAGCGTTGGGCATGTAGTAGGTGCTCAGTAATTGACGGTAGTATCTGAAGTGCATATACATTTTGTCTGAAAATCCTTTTGCAGGAAGAGCTCCTAAATTTTGCCCCTTCTGAATTTGTTCTCACAATGTTGGTGGCAGTAAGTGTTGGATCAGGAGTTGGATTTCCAGCTCAAAATAAACTTTTTTTGGACAAAACACAAAATGTTGTTTTTAAGAGCTTCTAAGAGAAAAACTCATGCAGTCCCTTGGAAATCAAGTGCTCCTTCTGTGAGCATATTTTAAGGCACATATATCATAGAATCATCTGGATAGATGACAGTGGGGAGTAAGATCTTGTAAAGTGCTGTCTACAACTATTTACCAATCCAGATGACTCAGGGTGCCAGCCTCGGGCAGACTATTTGTAATTTCATCAAGATCCTAATTTTATAGAATGAGAGTTTTTGTTGAATCTTACCAGCTCCTCTTTCCCCTGACCCCCTCTCCTGCCACTATTTAATGAATCCCCGCAGGCAATAATCCCCAAAGCTAATGAACCCAAACACACAGAGTTCCTGGTCCCCACACAAACCCAAACACTAAAAATGGTCTTAGACTCTCCCATTAAGCACTTGACCGGAAGAGGACTGTTGCCACCAAATGCAGCCTCCTGATTAGCCCCCCCACTGGGAATCACTGTAACTCCCTCAGCTTAGGCCATGAAGTTCTCCTCGTAATTAACCTCTCTTTTTATAGTTAATGGTTCTTACAGCTAGGCCTCTAATGTAGGGCATCCAGTAATTCACCCTGAGGGCTGCTTTCCACGTATGAAACCAAAGCATTTTTTAAAAGTCTTTCTCCAGCACAGCAGCAGCCTGAAAGTTGCTTAGAAAGCTAATGAGAAAGTCCTTTATTACTTAGAGGAGAGTCCCACTGGACCTGTATTTGATTTCCTTGTTCTTCTTCTAATTATTTATTTATTTTTAACAACAACAAAATCAAGTTCATCTCCACTTAAGTGGGTTCCATGATCGCCAACACTGTCCCCTCACATACCTGGGAATATCAAAGAACTTGAACCTGAGAATGATGTTGTCCTTAGGAAGTCTTCAAAGATCAAGAAGCTATACTTCTCACCTGTGAGTTACAGGGATACACTTATTGAGGCCAAGAGGACAGGGTTAGAACCATCCAACAGATGACTGTCTCACAAATGATTCCCAATAGAGCTCTGAATAAATAAAAGTAAAAAGCAACACACAAAACACACACACACACACACACACACACACACACACACACAAACATGTCCAAGATTCTGACACGAGAGAAAGAGAGTGTGGCATTCCAAATCTTTTTGCAAGAATAGTTAGTTTGCACTAATATTCGATATAGTCCTTGAAACTCTAGCCAGAGCAATTAGACAGACAAAAGAAAGGGATATGAATAGGAAAAGAAGAACTCAAACTATCACTATTTGCTGACATAATTCTATGTTTAGAGGATCCAAAATATTCCACCAGAAAGCTTCTAGAATTAATAAATCAATTCAGCAAAATAGCAGGATATAAAATCAACACCCATAAATCAAATGCATTTCTATACATCATTGATGAATTCTCTGAAAGATAAATTAGGAAAACTACCCCATTCACAATAGCCTCAAAAAAATTAAAATACTTGGGAATCAATCTAACAAAAGAGGTGAAAGACCACTACAATGAAAACTATAGAACACTAAAGAAAGAAATTGAAGATCTTAGAAGATGGAAAGATCTCCCTTGTTCTTGGATAAGCAGAATTAATATTGTCAAAATGACCATACTACCAAAAAACTGTTATACAGATTCAATGTGATTCCTATTAAAATCCCACTGATGTTCTTCATAGAAATAGAAAAAGCAGTCATGAAGTTCATTTGGAAAAAAAAAAGAGACCCAGAATAGCCAAAGCAATCCTTAGCAAGAAGAGTGAAACTGGAGGCATCACAATATCAGACCTCAAACTATACTACAGAGCTATAGTAACAAAAACAGCATGGTATTGGCACCAAAATAGACAGGTACAGAATAGAAGACACAGAGACAAATC
Organism: Glaucomys volans; assembly: GCA_020662805.1. NCBI lineage: Eukaryota > Metazoa > Chordata > Mammalia > Rodentia > Sciuridae > Glaucomys > Glaucomys volans. Next base: position 253,151 of record JAJEJO010001141.1, on the reverse strand, counting down.
CGCATAAATATAGTTATATCACACTAGACAAAGACACCAAGCACATGCATTAGAGAAAAGATAGCCTCTTCAACAAATGGTCCTGGGAAAACTGGAAATCCATATACAGCAAAATGAAATTAAACCCCTATCTCTCACCTTACACAAAAATCAACTCAGAGTGGATCAAGGACCTAGGAATTAGACCAGAGGCCCTGTGCCTATAATGGAAGAAAAAGTAGGTCCAAATCTTCATCAGGTTGGCTTAGGACCTGACTTCCTAAACAAGACTCCTAAAGGACAAGAAAAAAAAAAAAAAAAACAAACCAAGAATCGATAAATGGGATGGATTCAAACTAAAAAACTTCTCTGCAAAGGAAACAATAATGCAAAGAGAGAGCCTACAGAGTGGGAGAAAATCTATATCACACGCACCTCAGATAGAACATTAATCTCCAGGATATATAAAGAACTCAAAAAACTTAACACCAAAAAAACAAATAACCCAATCAATAGATAGGCTAAGGAACTGTTCTGGTTTGGATGTGAGGTGTCCCCCAAAAGCTCACATGTGGGATAATGCAGGAAGGTTCAGAGGAGAAATGATTGGGTTGTGAGAGTCTTAACCCAATCAGTTATTTAATCCCTGATGGAATTAATTGAAGTGGTATAGTGTGGCAGGAGGAGATTGGAATTGGGGTGTGGCTATGGTTATATATTTTGTACCTGGAGAGTGGAGATCTGCTTCCTGATGATGTGAGCTGCTCCCCTCTGCCACACTCTTCTGCTGTGATGTTCAGCCTCACCTTGAGCCCTGAGGAATGGAGTCAGCCTTCTATGGACTAAGACCACTGAAGCCGTGAGCCCTCAAATAAACCTTTTCTCCTCTTAATTGTGCTGGTCAGCTCATTTAGGCACAGCAGCAAAAAAGCTGACTAAAACAGGAACTGAGCAGAAACTGCACAGAAGAAGATATACAATTGATCAACAAATATATGAAAAAATGTTCAACAGTTCTAGCAATTAGAGAAATACAAATCAAAACTACTCTAAGATTTCATCTCACTCCAGTCAGAATGGCAATTATCAAGAATACAAGCAACTATAAATGTTGGTGAGGATATGGGGGAAAAGGGACTCGCATACATTTCTGGTGGGACTGCAAATTGGTACAATCACTCTGGAAAGCAGTATGGAGATTCCTAAGAAAACTTGGAATGGAACCACCATTTGACCCAGCTATCCCGCTCCTTGACCTATACTCAAAGGACCTAAAATCAGCATACTACAGTGATGCAGCCACATCAATGTTTATAGCAGCTCAATTCACAATAGCAAAACTGTGGGACCAACCTAGATGCCCTTCAACAGATGAATGGATAAAGAAACTATGGTATATATACATATTGGAATATTACTCTACTTTAGGGGAGAATGAAATTATGGAATTTTCCAGTAAATGGATGGAGTTGGAGAATATCATGCTAAATGAAATAAGCCATTCCCAAAAAACCAAAGGCCAAATGTTTTCTAAGATATGTGGATGCTGATCCATAATGGATGGGGGGCAAGGGAAGAATGGAGGAACTTTAGATTGGGCAGAGGGGAGTGAAGGGAAGAGAGAGGGGAGGGAAGCATGGTGGAATGAGATGGACATTATTACCCTAGGTACATGGATGATTGCATGAATGGTGCGACTTTGCATTGTGTACAACCAGAGAAATGAAAAATTGTACTCCATTATGTACAATAAATAGAAATGCATTCTGCTGTCATGTATAACTAATTAGAACAAATAAATAATAGTTGGTTTGGTGATGATCATACTAGGAAGAGCTAAATTATTGATGATGGCATGCCAGATGCCATTTAAAGCTTTTGAGAAATGTTTGCTAAAATAGTCCTAGGGCAACATGGTGAGGTGGACATTAGCAGTCCTGTTTTATAGATGAGGAAGCTGAGACAAGGCCAGAACTTGGTAGCATGTGGCCATGAGCTGCTTGAGTCAAGTCCATCAGCTTCCTGTGTAAGGATGTCCTCTCTGGGCCAGTCTTGTGTGACCTACTGGCCTGTTCATCTGTATGTTGCAGCTGATGCTATATATTTCTTTCTATTGCATGGCATTTCAGATCTAGGAAATTTCTACCTGCTAAGCTTACATCTCCAGTTTGTTCCTTTTTGAGCCTCTTCTCAATTCAGTTGGTTCCCACATACAAATCCTGCGGTCATGTCAAACCAGAACATGAGCAGGAGAGGGCAGCATTTGGTGACCATGGACTGGACTCATGCCATGTGTGGAGCACTTGGTACAGAGACGGGAAAGCCGAGGTCCTGGATTCAAGGATTTCATAGTCTGGTGGCAGAGAAAGACAACTAAACAGATAATTTCAATACATGCATCAAGAATTTTTTTTCAGTAGGTAAAAATTGCATTTAATTGGTTCCACATACAATTCTTTGCACTTTTTCACAGATTTTTCACCAGGAATCCTCACAATTATCCTGTAAGTAGTTGTGAATGACATTTTGCAGGCACGGAAGTAGAAACACTGAGAGGTTTTTTGACTAATTTGTAAGTGGCAGAGCCAGATTCTAAGTTTAGGCAGTTTGGCCCAGACTTTGTACTTTGAAGGACCCTGCTCTGAGGCTTCTGTCCTGATGCAAGCAAACGTGAAGAGCTCTGGGAGGACAGAAAAGGGATACTGAACAGCCAGGAGGCACCAGACAGGCAGGGGTGTTTAGAAAAGAGGGCTCTCCAGTTGAGGCAGGTGAGTGGGAAAGGTTTGACCCTGGGATGCTACACAAAACAGGTGGGTAATCAGCATGAAAAGGGATGACCCTTGACCTCCATCAATCCATAGAACACACATGACTGGACAAGAGGTGGGTTAGGGAAAAGCAGGATGTGCTGTAAACACCTTCCTTGCTTCCACAGCAGGAGCGCCTGGCTGATTTCCACCACTGAACTCACTCCTTTCCCAAGGTTGATTGGTCCAGGGGTGGGGATCTAACTCATCCTTGGCCATCATGGGTTCACTGCCTGTTGGAAGGCTTTAATGCCTGCTAGAGCCGAGCTCTGTGGCTGAGGATTCAGGGACTGGAGAACGATTCAATTGCTACCTCCACATGGGCCCCAGGCCTTGGACTAGTTGCTTAATCTCTAAAAAAATGGGTTTTCTTGGTTTTTTATTTTTTACATTTTTTCTTATTTTTAACATGAGGAAATATAATACCTGGCTTAGAGGACTGTGGGAGGATTTGATGGGTGAATAAATGCATAGTGCTTGAAACTGTGCTTGCCACACTCAGGAAGAAGCTCGGTGAATATTGGCCATGATTAGGAACTGGGGGAAAAAAGAAAGGGCTTTGTCTGGGTGGCTGATCAGTATGCCAGGGAGTAAGTCACTTTCAGTTGCATGAAGCAGTCTCATTATTTTATCCCCATGGGCCATAGAAGTATCATTATTTTATGTAATATATGTGAGGTGAGGAAGGCTGGGAAGCACCACTGAGCAGGCATCAGTCTCTGGTTCAGTTCCTGAAGCCTTGCTGTGTTGGAGACCTTGAGTCTGTGTGCTGTCTGGGCATTCTTAATTGCATCTCTCTCTATGTCTCTCTCCCCACCCCCTTTTCTCTCTCTCTTTCTCTCTCAGGGCCTCATACATACTTGGCAAGAGCTCTATCACTGAATTATACCTCCATCCCTTTTAAAAAATTTTTATTAATTTTATTTTGAGACAGGGTCTTGTTAAGTTTTCTAGGCTGATCTTGAACTAGCGATCCTCCTGCCTTAGCTTCTTGAGTAGCTGAAATTATAAGGGTGCACACCATACTTGGCTATATCCTCTCTTTTTGCTGAAGTTTGTTTAAATGTATTTTTGTCACTTCCTGAAGCTCCCTGATTAAAAGGGTCCAATGACAAAAAGACCTCAAAGCCTTTGCTTCATAGCTCACATCCTCCTGCAGTAATTTCTGTGGTATTTTTCACAAAGGGAGAGTCACGCTCAGGTGCTGATTACTTAGTTAAAAATTGCTGAAAAAACAGGTACAAATCATAATCTTCCTACACCATGACCAAGCTCCAGTAAATGGTAAGATAACAACCTCAGCACACATGGAATTACACAGAATTTCTAGCACAATGACAGTGACATGTGTGTGACTTTATGAGCTTTACATATATTGGTTCAAGAAACAGATGTTCACTCTCACCACTGCTATATCAATACAATACTTAAAATCTTAGCCAAAGTGGCTAGCTAAGGGAAGGGAACAAGAAGGAAGCCAACAGAAAAGGAAGGAGTCAAATCACCACTGTTTGCAAGATGATCTGATCCTGTACTCAAAAGATCCAATAAAACAAAAACAAATAAACAAGCCAAAAGAACAAAACCAAAAAAGCTTCACCAGAAGACTTTTTAGAGCTGGTAAACAAATTCAGCAAAGTAGCAGGATACAAAATCAATATACAAAAAGAGTTTTTCTCTACACTAATAACAAACACGCTAAAGAAGAAATCAGAAAACAATTCACTCAAAATAGCCTATAAGAAGTACCTAGAAATAAATCTAATCAAAGAGGAGTAAGACCTCTACAACAAAAATAACAGCACACTGAAAGAAAGATATAGAAGATACTAGAAGATGGAAAGATCTCCCATGTTCATGGATCAACAGAATTCATATTGTTACCACGGCCACATCACCAAAAGTGAACTACAGATTAATGCAATTCCCATAAAATACCAGTGAAGTTCTTCACAAAACTAGAAAAAAAGTCCTAAAGTTCATGTGAAAGAAAGATACAGAACAGCCAAAGCAATACTGAACAAAAAGCAATGCTAGGGGTATCACAATACCTGACTTCAAATTATAATGCAGAGTTACAGTAACAAAAACAGCATGGTACCGGCATAAGAACAGACATACAGATGGATGGAACAGAGTAGAAGACAGACAGACTCACATAGGTATAGTCATCTGATATTTGACAAAGGTGACAAAAACATAAGTTGAAGAAAACACCTTTAAATAAATGGTGCTGAGAAAACTGGGTATCTGTCCATAGAAGAATGAAAATGGATGCCTATTCTCATCCTGCAAAACAACTCAAAGTGGAAATTAGACCAGAAACATTGCAAATACTAGAAGAAAACATAAGGTTAACATTATAACATATAGGTGCAGGCAATGACTTGCTCATTAGGGCTTCTAAAGCTCTGGCAATAATATTAAGAATTAATAAAATGGTATGGCATGAAATTAAAAAGCTCTGTAGAGCAAAGGAAACAAGAGCGTGAAGCCTACAGAACGAAGGGAGATCTTTGCTAGCTACTCTTCCAATAGAGGATTAATATTCTTTAATATATAAAGAACTCAAAAACCTTACCCCCTCCCTAAAAAGAAGTCCAATCAATAACTGGGAAAATAGACTAAACAGACATTTCTCAAAAGAAAAAACTCAAATGATCAACACATAGATGAAAAAATGTTCAAAATCTTTACAATCTGAGAAACGCAAATTAAAAATTTGGCTGAGATTTCATCTCACTTCAGTCATCAGGACTCCAAGTAAGAATAGATGCTGGTGAGGATGTGGGGAAAAAGGAAGACTTACACTGTTGGTAGGATTGTAAATTAGTGCAACCATTATGGAAAATAGCATAGCAGTTCCTTGCAAGTCTAGGAATGGAAACGCCACATGACCTAGCTATACCACTCCCAGGTATTTATCCTGAAGAATTAAATCACTATAGTGATACATACATGTCCATGTTTATAGCAGTGCAATTTGCAATTGCCAAGTTAGAGAACCAGCCTAGGTGTCAGTCAGTAGATTAATGGATAAAGAAAATACACAATGAAGTTGTATTCAGCTACAAAGAAGAACGTAGTTGGGTCATTTGCAGGAAAATGGATGGAACTGGAGAGCATCCAGTTGCACAAAGTCAGATTCAGAAAGTCAAGGTTTGTATGTTCTCTTTCATATGTGGAAGCTAGAGAGAAAAAAGTAAAACATGGGACCTCATGAAAATAGAAGGGAGACCAGGAAAGGAGAGGATGGGGATCAGGGGGTGGAGGAGGAGGGAAAGGAGAGGAACCGAGGAATGAGATGAGTCATATTAGGTTGAATACATCACAACAAATCCCACTATTATGTATAATCATAATGTACCAATAAAAAAAAGGAATCAGTGCCTGCCCTTAATCATTTACTGCCATGATGGTAAATTCTATTACCATTTCCTAATAGATGTTTATACAACTGTTGAAAGCAATTGTTCTCACTTTTTAAGAAAATTGTCTCTGTGGGGAATTCCAACTTGTATATCAAACAAATAAATTACAGATTGAAATTTCCTAGAACAAAGGTACCTAGAAGGGAATGTGAAAGTGTCTCTGGAAAGATGAACAAACAGAAAACCTCCCCTGACCTTTGGAAGTTAAAGAATAGTCAACAAACTGATTTAGGCGATTCCACTGCTTTGAAGGGTTTCAAAGAAGACCGATTTTTGTCTGTTCAGCCACCATTTGGAAGTGCAAAGATCAGGGACATTAAAAGCTTTATCTGAGCACTTGAATGTGTCCGTGAAATCACTGCTGTGTCATGGGCATTTCTCAGAGATTTGCACTGCAGCACTTTTTATCTGTCAGTTTGCAGGTGCCATCTGATCAAGCCAGTGGCCCCTCCAGTTTGCCAAACACCTTCCAATCGCCTTCCAAAGACATGCATGAGAGAAAGGAAACTGGCCACTTCCTGTGTTTAGGAGTCGGAGGCAAGGGGGCGTGTAATGACTTCCTGGGAATGTTTTATTAATCACCACTGTGGTCAAAGCTTGTGCATGAAGCTTGTCATCTGCACTGCACAAGCAGCAGCAGTAAATCTTCAGAAGAATAAAGAAGTCCAGTCATCCTTTGGAAGGATGCACGACTTCACTGAAGTTTATCTGAGGTGGTCAGTACAGAGCTCAGGGACCCCCTTCCTGTCTGCGTCCCTGCTGCTGCATGACTTCCATTCCCAAATTCTGACTTGGATGGGGAGGAAAAGGGCATTCCCACCCCTAAGTCTCCTAAAAGAGCCTTTCTGGAAATTTCTTCTCATGCCACTCGCTTTTATGACTCATTAGCTAGTCTTTAGTCATATGGCTACATACAATCACAAAGTGTGGTGGGAGAATGTAATCCTTACTCCAGATAAAATGTAGAGTCCCTATGACCATATCAAGGGCAGAATTTTGAAGGACAACTAGGTCTCTCTACCCCATCAACCTTTAGGACACAGCTCATATGTCCTCTCTTTAGAGGGCATCTACATCCACCTGTCAATAGCTGGCCATCCCCACTTCCTCTCCATCACAGAAACTGTTCAATTCCACCATAGGGATATCTTGTTTGTTCAGTGACTCACAGTGACTGAAACTTAACAAACATGTGGGATTAGTGTATGAATCTTGAATGAGGGTCCTTACCAGAGAAAACCAAGGGCACTGTGGCTAAATACATAGGCTCTGGTGCTACATGGTCTTGATTAAAATCTTGGTCCTACTTCTAATTAATAATGTGAACTTGGGCAAATGACTTAACTTGTCTAATCTTGACTTAATTATTTATGAAAGAAGAGTGGAGCCTTTGTGAAAATTCAGACTTCATTCTTGTGAAGTGCATACTTCTTTGACAGTTGGTTAGCAAACTCTCAATAAACGTTAGCCTTTATGCATGACCATCATGGTAATTATTTTTGTTAAAGTTAAGATCTATCTAGTTCAAAGATTCAAAGGGTGTTTCCTGGGAGATGAGTCTGATGGATAGGCAAGAGTTAATTTGACAAAGAAGGGAAGGGGGAAAATACCACAGAGCAGAAAGAGATATGTTGGAAGAACTAGAAAACAAAAACCAAAAAACACCAACGTGGCCAGAGTGAAGAGGAGGATAGTATAAATTGAGTCTAGATGGGCAGGCAGGGCAAGAACATGCAGGGTCCTTCACATAATGAACTTTATTCCAAGTACAAAGGGAAGCTCCTGAAGAACTCCAATCACTGAGTCCACAGATAGTTTTGTAATGGATAAACATCGTGGCTGCAATGTAGGGAGTGAGTTATCTCATCAGAGTATAACTTCCGTTGATGAGAGATCTATTGTATTTGTACTGTCAAATCTAAGCCTGTGAGGCTCTGGGCCCAGAGAGCATTGAGCTGCAGACCTGACCTGCCTGGCTTTTTCTGGTCTTCTTGATTGTGAGAGAGAAATGTTATGTGTAAATATTTAAAACGTCATAAAGGAAAACTAACAAACTGTTAAACTATATGTGTTTTAGCGTATAGTTTAACTTTATTGCTTTGACAAATACACATTGATAATTACTGAAAGTCAAAAAAGTATCAAAGATAGTTGAATTTAATTATTATCTCCCATGACTGGGTATTTTATTGATGGGCCAGTACCATGTGAATGAATAATAAAAAACATACATAATTTGCAACTTACGCATTCCATGAAATTTCTCTTATCTTTATTTTAACAAAATCATTATTTTTCACACAATTTGTATTTTGTTGACAATAACACTAGAGTATTACAAATTAAAATGTGTTTTTCTTAAAACAACATTTGAATACACTCAATAAAATATAAAATAAATGTAAAAATATTTTATATTTTTATAAAAGGCTCTTTCTTTGAATATTTAAAATATTCAAAATTAACTTTTAATGTGAGAGGAATTACTTCAAAAAGTAAAAGGCATCCAAATTAGAAAGGAAGAAATAAAATTATCTCTATTCAGAAATGACATGATCTTTTAGAGGTCACATGGAGGTCATGCCAGGTAGAAAATCCTGACAATTCCACAAAAAAATGAGGGAATTAGTAAATGAATTCAACAGATTTGTAGAATACAAATCAACACACAAAAGTCATTTGCATTTCTACACACCAACAGTGAACATCTGAAAAGGAAAGTAAGAAAAATAATTCCAATTATACTTTGGAATTAACTTAACCAAGGTGGTGAAAGTTTGTAGACTGCAAATTATCAAACATTTCTGTGAGAAATTAAAGAAGATGCAAATAAATGGAAAGATTTCTTTTATTCATGGATTGAAGACAATGCTATTAACGCATTAATATTAACCATAGTGATTGACAGAGTCAGTACAATTCCTATCACAACCCCAAAGGTGTTTTTGGCAGTAAAAGGTAAATAAATCCATACTAAAGCTCATGTGAAATCTCAAGAAGGCATAATTAGCCAAAACGGTCCTGAAAAGAACAAAGCTAGAGATCTCACACTTTCTGATTTCAAAACTTATTATAAAGCTACAGTAATCAAAATAGTTTGGCCCTGATGTAGATACAGACATATAGTCCGATGGAGAGTGTGTTAGTCATTTTTTGTCACTGTGATCAAAATACCTGACAAGAGCAACTTAAAGGAGGAAAGATTTATTTTGACTCATAGTTTCAGAGGATTCAGTCAGCTGGCTCCAGGGCAGAAACAGCATGGTAGAAGGGCAAGGTGGAAAGTTACTCAGCTCCTGGCAGCCAGGAAGGAGATAGAGAGAGAGAGGGAGAGAGACAGGGGGGGGGGGGGGGGGGGGGGGGGGGAGAGAGAGAGGGAGGGGTGGGGGAGATTGAGAGGAAAGAGGAGAGCGATGTGCTGGGGAGGAGATGAACCCCTCCAGGGCACATCCCCAGTGATCAACTTCTCCTAACCAGGTCCTACCTCCCAGTAGTGCATCAGGTTATTAATGAATTGATCCACTGATGAAACCAGGGTCTTCATGAGCCAATCATTGTCTAAAAGTCCTACCTCTGAACCTTGTTGCATTGCCTATCACATAAGTTTTGTGGGACATCATAGATCTAAATTATAACAAAGAGAATAGAGAGTCCCCAAATAAGTCCACACAAACAAGCGACTTTTGAAAACTGTGCCAAGACCATTCAATAGAGAAAAGATAGTGTTTTCAACAAATGTTGGGAGAACTAGATATTCACATGCAAATGAACTTGGACTTTACAGACGTGAAAATAAATTGGACCATATACAAAAATTAACTCAGTAGACCAATGATCTAATTAATAGAACTAAAATGACAAACTCATAGAGGAAAACAGGAGGAAAGCATCTTGACATTGTATTGGGCAATGATTTCTTAGATATGATACCAAAGGCACAGGCAAGAAAAGAAGAAAAAAATTGGGCTGTATCAAAATTTCAAACTTCAGTGCATCAAAAAACACAATCAGCTGGGTGTGGTGGCGCATGCCTATAATCCCAGCAGCTTGGGAGGCTGAGGCAGGAGGTTTGCAAGTCCAAAGCACCTCAGCAAAAGCAAGGTGCTAAGCAACTCAGTGAGACCCTGTCTCTAAATAAAATACAAAATAGGGATGAGGATGTTGTTCAGAGGTTCAGTGCCCCTGGGTTCAATCCCTGGTACTCACCCCCCGCCAAAAAAAATTGCAATCAACAGAGTGTAAAGGCAAACTTCATAAATATTCACGTCAGATCTCTATTAAAGGGTTAATATCTAGACTACATAGAGAACCTCTAAAATTTAACACCACCACCAACAAAACCAAACAACCTGACTGAAAAATGGACAAAGAACTTGAATAGATTCCTCCAAAGAAGATATATACACAGCCAATAAGCATAGAGATGTTCAACCATCATTAATCAATAGGGACTTGCAAATCAAACCACAATGAAAGACTACCTGACATTCATTAGGATGGCTGTTGTTAAAAGACACAGACATAACAAATATTGACAAAATTGTACAGAAATTAGACTACTTGCACATTGTTAGTAGGAATGCAAAATGACACAACTGCTATGATAAATAGTGTGAGGGTTCCCCCAAAAATTAAAAATAGAATTACCATGGATCTAGCAATTCTTTGTCTGGGTATATACCCAAAGGAATTCAAAGCAGGGTGTCAAAAAGATACTTGTATACCTTTGTTCATAGCAGAACAGTTCCCAATTGCTAAAATGTGGAAGCAATCCAAGTGCCCATCTGTGGATGAACAGATAAGCAAAATGTGTTATTTATACAATGGAATATAGTTCAGTCTGAAAAAGAAGGAAATTCTGACGCATACTTTAACATGAATAAACGTTAAGAATGTTATGCTAGCCGGGCACAGTGGTGCACACCTGTAATCCCAGTGGCTTGGGAGGCTGAGGCAGGAGGATCATGAGTTCAACTCCAGCCTCTGCAACTTAGTGAGGCCCTAAGCAACTCAGTGAGACCCTGTCTCTAAATAAAATATGGAAAAAAAAGAGGCAGGGGATATGGCTCATTGGTTAAGGGCCTTGGGTTAAATCCCCAGTACCAAAAAAAAAAAAAAAAAAAAAAGAACGTTATGCTACATGAATTAAACCAATAATCCAGTCAACAGAGACAAATACTGTATCCACTTATTTGAGATACCTAGAGCAGTCAACTTAAAGACATAAGATAGAACAGTGGATGTGGGAGATTGAGAAGAGGGGGGTAACAGGAAGTTACTGTTCAGTGGGGACAGAATTTCAGTTTTGCAAGATGAAAAGAGTTCTGGAGATGGTAGTAATGGTTGCACAACAATATGAATGTACTTAAGGCCACTGAGCTGCACAATTAAAAATGGCTAAGATGGTGAATTTTTTGTTAATTTTATTCAATTTTAAAACAGTTTAATGATCATTGGATAAAGTATACATTATAATTAGTGGATATTGGATGCTAAAATAAACAATATTTAAATAAAGCAAACATTTCCTACCTAAATTTTAACATGTTTATCAAATATTATTTACAAAATACAACTATTTGCATTTCTAGTATGACATGCCAATCAAGTTGACAATGTAAGTTATGGAAATTACATTTCCGAAGTATTATGCCTAGACTAACACATACTCAAGTTTATAAGGAAGGAAAATTATTTAATGTTGCAAATTAAATAATGCAAAATAGCACCATGTTCAACTGTTGCTAATACCCTGCTAACTCATGAATACCTTTAGAATCACAAACTGGAACATGCTGAGAATCAGGAAGACAGAAGAAGCTTGAGGCTGCCAGGAAACAAAACCTTATTATGTAAGAACCTGCTGCTTTCATACTAAGAGGAAAGATTTGACAAGTTAATGAATTTGCTTTTTCTTCTTCCTCAAATCTTCAAGCTCTACAGTAGTGTCTTTCTTCACACCATTGAGACATCATCTTCTCTCAAAGGCAGGACCTGAGGACCCCCCCTTTTTTGGAGCCTAAATAGCATTAGCTTGAACGGGTATGCCAAGCCCTGGGTGTGTTGGCCCTGAACGCCAGCTCCCTGGTAACAGAAGCATCCATGGGTCCCTCAGTATATTTATTATTGGTGTGTTTTTTGGGATCTGTGGGTCCCTCTAAAGCACAGGTCCAGGGCAGGGCCCCTCTTTTCTTGGTCAAAGTGTGGTGGTGTTTAAATCCCACTTTCTATTTCTTGCAATGAAAATGGCACCTGTTAAACAGCATCTATCCACAGTGTGAAGACTAGAAGGCTCTCCATCCATGTTTGGGGATGATACACAGATGTGAATTTTCTAGATTTCAGTCATGTTTGATCAGTTCAGTGACTTTGAAAAAGTTACTCATGAGCTGTACAACCTAATTGTACAGCTCTAAAATGACCTTAAAATGGGACCAACTCACTGCTAAGGATTCACTGAGGAAATGCATGTGCGGTTCTTAGTAGCATTGCTTGCCCAGGGTGGGTATTAGTGATAATGATGATGATGATGTGGATGGCCCAGCAGAGGATCAGAGACAAGCTTAGCTTCGGGAAATCTCTGGGATAGACTAGCTGATACTTAGAATTAAGAGAATTAATTAGATCAGGACTTGACTTCATCATGAAAGTCTAAAGCACAGTGAAATGTTCTTCAAATCTGGCAAATACAGCAAAGATTTGTGGGGGACCACCAAACTTGTGGATAATTATGTGGCTGGTTGAGCAGACCTGGAATGACCAGTAATAGCATTAAGAATGTCAGGTTTGGGCTGGGGCTATAGCTCAGTCACGAGAGTGCTTGCCTCCCAAGCACAAGGTCCTGGGTTTAATTCTCAGCACCACAAAAAAAAAAAAAAAAAAAAAAAAAAAAAATCAGATTCTCCTAAGAACTTGAGCACCCTCAGGGTAAGCTGCAAACCTATGAATATTTATCTGTTAAGTTTCAAGGCCACAGGAGGTCCTAATTGTCCAGGGAAAAGGTCTTTGCTTAGAGATGAATAATCGATTGATTGGAAGACCTGAATGAATGAGAGCTAAGTTCATCTGTCTCTTTATGTACGAAACTCCATTAACTATTGCCTCCCTCCCTTCCTTTGGTTGATTTTGGAGCATCTAGGGGAGAGGAAAGAAAGAAAAACAAACTTCAAAGGTAATTTCTTTCTGCTCCAAAAACAGTCCTGGGTTTTCTGGTTTGACGGGGAATTCAGAAGTGAGCATGCATCATTAATTTCTATGCAGCAAACATTCTTCACTTCAAATGGCAATTAGTGATAACATTTCTATCTTATGTCGTGATGAGATTTTTATGCTAATCATCACATAGCTGTAAATTAATCATTTGGGCACCGTTAGAGAAGATGTATATTTCATGAGACAGATATAGATATCAAGATCTGTTTGATATTTACTCAAGGTAAATGGGAAGCATCTCAAATTATTATGAACAGCGCATACTGAGCAAATAGGACTGCGTGGCACGGTAATGTATGCAGGGAGACACATGAGAATTTTCAAAACACTCTTGATGTCGTTAGTGTAATTATTGAGAGGAAGGTGGAACACTCCGGGGAACTTAAACTCCATTTCTAGGGTGTCATTCACAGACACCCTAGAACCCTCAGAAACCATATCTTAGCCATTTCAAGGGCAAAATCAGCCATCAGCCTCGTTTCCCCCAAACTTTTCCTTTTCTGTTCCAGATTTCACCCTTTTCACATCATACAATATTTAAATGGGGTTCTCTTCTCAATTTGCTCTTAAGTCTACGCAGCCAAATGAATCAGAAAAGCAACTTGACGCTAAAGTCAAATCAGAAAGCAGCTGGATGTGCAGGAAGTAACCCACCACTCAAATGATAAACTGTTTTTTAACAAATGAATAGTTCCTTTTATGACAATTTATGATAGTTCAGTCTTCGGACAGTTTATGAAATTCCTGATGATCTAAGTTATCAGATTGGAATTGAGTAGTGGGAAAAGAATTAGTCAAAATGCACTAGATGAGAAAGGAATAGGGGTGGAGATATTAGACAAAAATTAGTGACCTAACACTGATTTCTAACCAAGAAAGAGTAACAAAAACCAGACTTGCATTTATGCATGAAAACAATTTAGAATCCAACTAAATATATGAAACAGTAGTTTTCAAAATATCAGAAATCAGGAAATGAAGTACAATCATTCCCCAGAGACAGAAAATAAATGAGGTAAGCCTGTGATGACCCGCACTTACTTCCTTGGTAGAGTTTTCTGTTGCAGTTCAGGGAATGAAAACCCAGGCAGAGCCCACCATGAGTGAGGAGAGGAACCTGAATGCCCACAGAGGCAGAGGTAGCTGGAGTTCACAGGACATGGTCTTGGAGAGACTAGGGCTACACGGAGAAATGACGTCAGAGATCCACAGGTCTCCTACCTGACTATATCATCTTCAGCTAACAAACTCATCAGTGCATGCGTTTGAAGGAACTGTCAGAGACTGGGAAAGACTCAACTGAAAGGAATGGAGGAATAACACTAGGAACTCACATCACACAGAGACAGGAATAGCTCCTGTTCCCCAGGGAATAAATAGATGCAGACCTCATAACTTATAGGCATTGAGTATTCAGAAGTATTGCACACTAAGAGTGGAACAGAATTAGCCCTAGATTAAATGCTGCTGTAATTTCACCTCATATTGCTTGATTGAAGAATTAGGGTGCACTGTTTTTCTCAATCCAGCAGGAACCTGAAAGTGACTGTCTTTTGCATTGGATTGAAAGACACCATTTTGGAAGCCACATGACAACTACTAATCAGTCAAACAGCTCCTTGTCTTTCTCTGGGGCCATTGTGGCAGGAATTACTACTCAAATGGAGTGGTGTCTTCCAATTCAAGTTTCCATTTGTGATCACTGTCCCCTTTTGTGAGGATACAGCACAGATGGTACTACCTAATGCACTGTGGGAAGTTTCCATATTTACTGCCTAACCCTGTCCCTCCCTGCTATTCCTTTTCCTTCTTAAACTGAATTAGCTCTCTGCTTTTGCCTTTTATTTTTAGCTTTTGGAATTATAAACATGCCTCTAACAAATTGCTTACCTGTATTGCACAAGTTTTGATATAGAGGTGTTTGTGTGTACTGTTATTTAGTTATAAATGTTTTAATTTTGATTATGATTTCTTCTGCATCTAATGGATTACTTAGTAGTCCTTTACTAATTTCATTTAGTTATTCTTATTTCTCAAACTTAAGAATAGTTTTTAGCTGATTAAAGGCATCATAGCCACTGAATTTGATGTCAAATTTGTCTAGCCCTTTGTTCTCATTCCATGTGTTGGGGGTTGTTCTGTTATTATACACCTTAATTCTAATTTTTTGTGGTTACCTTAGAAAATTTAACATTCATATATAACTTAGAAAAGCCTAAAGTTAGATAATATCTTTATTCTCATTTAGGCTATTACAAGGTCCTTAGAACATTAATTCCAATAACTTTCCTTCTTTTTCAAGTTTTTTCGTTAAGTGTCTCCATTCTATATTGTTTTTTATAATTTTTTTTAGTTGTAGATGGACACAATGCCTTTATTTTATCTATTTATTTATTTTTATGTGGTGCTGAGGATCAAACCCAGTTCCTCGTACACGCTTGGCAAGCACTCTACCACTGAGATACAACCCCAGTCCCCATATTTATTTTCTTTTCAAAGATCACATTATTTTATTGTTTTATTTGACCCATATTTATTTAAAATAATTACTACTTTTTTTCCCTGTTAATTTCTATCAAACTGGTAGGTTGAGATGGTCAACTGGGCCAAGGAGCAAATTGAAAGTAACAAGACTTAGTCACTCACTGAGTGGACGCAAGAGGCAGAATAGGCACCAGCTCCCTATGCTCTGTCTTTCCCTAGAGACTGTCACCAAGCAAGGGTCAGGTGAAGTAGTGCAGACGTGGTGGGAAGGCATCTCATGGCTGAGGAGCCCTGGACAAAAGATTCCTGATATTTTTATGCACATGAAACTGAGAGGTGGGAGAAGGAATCCTGAGGTGGAAAAGGATAAAGTCAGAGTGGAGCACAGTGCCTTACCCATAAGATCAGGAGGCCTTATGGAGGAATCTGGGCTAAGTGTGCAGATATGTAAGTGAGCATGGCTTGCCCAGGGGGCCTGAGGACTTGACAGCAACTCCCTCTGGAAAACCATCATGCAATGACTATGCACTGTCTGGAGAGGGGAGGGCAGTCTTCTCCCAGGAAGCCTGCCACACCCCATGTCTGTAATTGCTCACAGGCTGAAAGGTCACACCTAGCCTTCGGCTCAGTTGCAGGCTCCTTGAGGGCTTGTACACCATGTTAGAGTTCACTCTAGGATTGTTTAATTTTTTGGCGGGGGACGGGGGTACTGGGGATTGAACCCAGGGGCACTCCACCACTGAGCCACATCCCTAGCCCTATTTTGTATTTTATTTAGAGACAGGGTCTCACTGAGTTGCTTAGGACCTCACTAAGTTACTGAGGCTGGCTTTGAACTCTTGATCCTCCTGCCTCAGCCTCCCAAGTGCTGGAATTATAGGCGTGCGCCACTGTGCCTGGCAGATTGTTTAATTTTGCTGGAAGTACACTTTGTCAAGTTTCTTTTAGTGAAGGTAGGATGATGATAAATTCTCTCAGATTTTGCTCTGGAAATATCTTTATTTTGTCCTGGTTTTGAAAAACATTTTCAGCAACTGCAGAATTTTTAGGTAGATATTTGTTTCTCAGTGATACCAAAGGCTCAGTTCTTAACTCTGGTGCCATACCAAATAACAGGGACAACGTTTTCGAGAAAAAAATAAAAAGAAGCTTTATTAGTTTGCCTGCAAAGGAGGAGGGCAGTGGACTAAGATCCCAAAGACTGCTGATCCACCTTTCAAAGGGAAACGGGGCTTTGAGAGAGGAATTCGAGGATTAAACTCTAAGTATGATTATCAGTATATACAATTAATGTCCAGCTGGTGGCCTTGAGAGACATTGCTCAGACTGTTGGTACCATCAAGAAACCCAGGGCTGGATTTCCTCATTCGGTGGTCAGTGGGTTAAAGGACAGATAACCTGGCCTAGAATGGGAAGAACATTAACACTGTTTCCCCTCCTGGTTGGGGAGGAGGAGGAGAGGAGGAAAAAAAAGGAGAAGTTGGGTGAGAAAGAAGAAAAAACACATGAAAGGTCAAACTCAAAACATAAAGTGGACCGCTGCTCCATCAGCACATTGAAAACGCTTCACTGTCTTCTGGTGTGGTTGCTGTTGCTATTGTTTTTATTTGGTCGTTGTTATTAAGAAGTAGCCAAAGTCTATTGCATCTTTTAAGATAATCTTATCTCTTCTTAGTTCAAATACTTTCTCTTTGTATTTTTTAAAATAGTTTTTTAGTAGTCAATGGACATTTATTTATTTATTTATTTATTTATTTATTTATTTATATGCGATGCTGTGGTTGGAACCCAGGGCGTCACACATGCCAGTCAACTGCTCCACCACTGAGCCACAAATCCAGTCCTCTCTTTGTATTTTGAGGTCCCTGACCTCTTCAAATCTTTTAATTTATTCTGTCTGGAATTCATCAGGTTATTTGATTCTGTGACTGGCACATTTCACTATTTCTCTAAATTTTTTATCTATTATTTTATGTAAGTCTTTGTCTCATTGTCTTTTTTTCTGGATCCCTGATTAAACGTATGTTAGAAAATATAACTATCCTCTATATATGTGTGTGCTTGTGTATGTGTATATGTGTGTATATGTATTATATGTTTTTATTATATTATATATTATGTATGTATATAACATATTCTTAACCTTTCATATTTTTCAAATCTTTGTCTTTCTGGGGTAAACTTCATTAATGTATTCACTATAATCTTTTAGTTAATATTTTCTCATTAAATAGGTCCCTTAATTTTAAAAATTCACTTATTATATTCTATGTTTGTAAGATTTCTACTTAGTTATATTTACCAAATGCCATTTTATTTATAACCCTTTGCTCTTTGTTTTCAATTCCTTCTTTTACCTCCTTAAACATAATGGACATTGTTTATAAAAATACTCAACCTAAAAATTCCAATTTTCTGAGGATACTATGGGTTAATTCTGTTGTATTTTTGGTTTGCATTCTGAGCAAAAGCTCAGAATGTTATGGTTCCAGTTTGTTTTTTGCTTTTGCTTGTGACTTCATATTTTTTGTGACTGTATCTGGGAATTTCTCTGGACTGTCTACTCAGCACTTATTTATTTACTCATGGTAATTTTCCTTGCAGCCCTCAGAGTTATTTTTAGTTCACTGTGGTACTGAGGTATATAATCTTTTGGGGTGTCATTTTTTGGGGATTTTTTAGTATCCCCAATGTGGCAGGATCTGGAATTTGTTTACAGTTCCCAAGTCTGAATAAAAAGGGATTTAAGTTTTCCACATTCATTCTTCAGATGTTCTCAAAGGGAAAGATGGTTGAATGCTCTGTATCTCTCTCTTGGCACATCTTTACATCATTTGTCTAATATCACTTACTTTTTAATCATTTCATTCATATATTCTCAAATGTTATCTAGCATTTTTAGCTGCTTTCAGTATTAAAAAGTCAGAGTATTGGTCTACTACCTTGCCAGAAATGAAAGGCTCTACTTTGTCTTTCAATTCTTTTAACTATTATCACTAACAAAACTGATTATTTCTCCTCCTCCTCCTTCTTTCCTCCCCTCTTCCTCCTCCTTCTCCTCATCCAATTACATGACATGTATGTATCTCAGACCTTTCTGACATTGTCTTATAGTTCTTGGGTGATCCACTCTGGCGCATTTTCCCTATTTTTTTTTCCTCTTATTGAGAAAACAAATTTGAAATTTTGAACAAATTGAAATTTTGTTTCAATTTGAATAATTTTTACTGACCTATATACGATTTCACTGATTCTTTCTTCAACCTTGTCTAGTCTGATGAGCCAAATATTTCTTAAGTTCCTGTCATTGTAATTTTTATGTTAGTATTTGCATTTGACTCTCTTATAGCTTTCATCTCTCTGCTGAACTTCCTCTCTGTTCTTGTGCATGGTTGTCCACTTCTCACACCAGAGTTTTAACATATTAATCACAATTATGTTAAATACCCTTTCTGATACTTCCAAGTTCTGGGTTGCCTCTTAAGGCAATTCTTTTCATTGCTTTCTTTTCTGCCAATGAGTTTATTTTTTCTTGCCTTTTGGAGTATATTTTGTAATTCTTTATTGAATACTGGGCATTGTGCAGGAGGAAAAGTAGACACTGTCTGTAGACTGGATAAGGACCATTGCTTTTGCTCCTTAGGACCCTGTGAATATAATATCTGCCTTTTCTTCAGCTTCGATCTCAGCAAAGTGTAAATAAGCCCTAACTTCATTCAAATGTGTGAATACATAAAAAGTACATGTAAATTGGCATTATTATTTATCTAATGATAGATCCTAGTACTCACATTTAATAAGGTAATTGGATTATACATTCTTTTTTTTTTCCAAATGGGGACATCTTTCTTTCTTGCTAATTGAAAAATTCCATATCTCATTTAAAGCTCATATACTATAAATTTGTGCAAATTAGAAAGCAAATGCATCCATATATTCAATGAAGATATTAAGAGGAATTTGTAATTCCTCTACTCCTTCGTAAATAACATAAACCACAACAATCAATCATTATATTTAATATTCATAAGCAAACCCACAAAGTGGGAGGTCTTTCAAAGATTCATTCAACATTTATTTTCAAAGTAGAAATCGTATTTTTAAAAGGTGGCATAAAGAAATGCCCTCACTGTGATCCCTTCCACATGTTGATTCTATGTGGTGGTGGGGGTTATTCCTTATTCCAGAAGCAATTTCGAAAGCATCAAGACAGAAGATAACAGAATATATGAAAAAATTGTGCTCTCAAGATGAATCATATAACACTGCTTTGTGAAGAGCAGTTTCTTGGAGCTGCAGACCCAGGATTCCTGGATAGAAAGGATGAAAGTGCCTTCTTCCTTGCTGTCATTAGGACCTGGGCAGCATTTCTTCCATGTCTGCAACAACATAAGAGACAACAGCCCAAACAGCAGCAGCAACATTCATCTCCTTTGGATCCATGACAGTCATGGTGTCTCCATGGGAGTGATGGAAGGCGAAATATTTATATAATTCATCACGTAGACTGGCTCCTGGGGAGAAAAGAGAAAGAATTCTGAGTGGAATATTTTGATAGACTGCTGAGAAACCACTGCTACCCTTACCCCTTCCCTTCATCTGCTCCTACTATACTGTCTGCAATGGAAAAATAAGTACTTTCCCAGGCTCTTTTGCAGCAAGAAATGACAACATTCTGACTATGAGGATATGAGGGGCAGACTGTGGGAGCGTTCTTGGAAAGCCTTTGCTTTGCTGACAAAAGAGCTGGGAAAATGTCTCTAACACTGCATTAAAGTCAGATGAGAAGTTAGAAGCAGCCAGGGGCAAAAAGCCCACAAGCTCAACGTGGCAGAGCGGAAAGACAAAAGAGTCTGGATTGAGAAACTATTGCTAACCAACCAACAAACACAGTCCTGCCTATTTAAGACTCCCTACCACTTGAGGGAAAATAAACTTTCATTTGTATGAGTAACTGAGACAGATATCTTCATATTTATAAAAGAGCATCTTTGTCTCTGCAAGAATGCAAGTAATGTCCCTTCCTGGATATAAAAGAAAGTCAACGCTCCTTTGCTCAAGTTTTCCTTCTCAAATCACTCATTTACTTCCTGCAGTCCTGAAATCCCCAGCAACCTCCATGGGCACCAGCAGGAGTCTCTGCCCCACCTTAGAAGCTTTCTTCTCACTTTTCACTAGTCTTAGCCTTGAATCAGAGCCTCAGGGAAACTTCTAGTCTTGTTCATCCTTGAAAACCTACTAGACCCATCTCGTGGATAGTTGCAGTTCTTCAGCCTCTAAGTAACCACACATATAGAAGATTGCAGAGAACAAAAGTTTATATCACCAAGGGTGACGATATAAGAAGTACACATATGTCCATAATTCATCACAAGAAAAATATTTCCAGGATCCTTAAAGGCCAATTTTTTTTAATCCTCCCACCTCCCATTTCAGATTCCTTCTTTACTGCAGAGGTTCCCAGGATCCTGTCCTGTGTGTGCTAATCACTGCCCCGACCCTACCCCGAACACACATAACAACTACAATATTGCCAGCTTTTGAACCATATACTGCAGATGAATTTCTTCATTTTGCTTTTTCCACTCAAACATAGGTAAAATTTACCTGTTATCATTCTTTTTTTATTTTTGCTATTCATTATTCACTGTCTTTATCCATTTTCCTGACATTGGGTATTCAGATTTTTCCAGTTATCTATTATCATATGTTGCCATCAACATTCTCTGGGGCCAAAATGTAAAAGTGGAATTGCTGGACTGTAGGGTATGCGTGTATTCAATTTACCATGCAATTCCAAAAGGTTTTCCTTTTCAATTCACTCTTCCATCATCAGCACAGGAGTCCTCCTCTTGCCTCACACCCTCTCCAGCCTTTGGTATTATCAAAGGAAGTTTTGCTAATCTAGTGAGTGTAAAATGTTACTTCATTATTTTTTCAAATTATTAATGGGAATGAGCACATATTATTATATAATATTTTTAGTCATTTTATTTTCTCTTTAGTGAAATGCCTGTTCAGGTCTTTTGACAATTTTTCAGTTGACTTGTTTGTTTCTCATTGATTTGTGATATATGTTCTTGATGTTTGTGATACTAATCTTATATTGGTACTAAGCTTGTATTATTTTCCAGTTTGTGACTCAACTTTACCCCCTTGCTTAGCATATGTTTTGATGAATAAATGCTCTTACTTTCAATGTAGTTGAATTTGTGAATTTTCCTTTATGGTTTTCACTTTGCACACCTTATTTAAGAAATGCTTCCCTACCTTAACATCAGAATTCTCCTATTTACTTCTAAAATTTTTAAAGTTTGGATTTTCATTTTTAAGATCTTCCATCTATCTGGAATTAGAATTGATTCTTGTGCAGGATAGGAGGTAGGCTTCTGCATTTCTTTTTCAACTGTTCAGAACATTTATCAACTAGTGTATTCTCTGCTCACTGGCAGCATCGGTTTTGCTATGTATCAAGTTTCCTTAAACGTGAAGACAGAATTTGGGGCAAATTCTGCTGCAGGGGTCTGCTGGTTGATCCCTGTGAAGATGGTCACACCATCTTCACTGCTGTTGCCGGCTAACCCTTGATATCTGCCTGGGCAAGTTCCCTCACCAATTCCTTCTCCTTCAGTAATGGTTTGGTTATTCTAAACCATTGCTTTTCCAGATAAATGTCAGAGTTATTTTAACATTCTACAAAAAAAATTTATTTTGGGGTTTTGACCAGAATTGTGTTCATCCACATGTCTCTTCAGGGAGAATTCTACATCAGTTTATTAGGATTTTGTGTATTCTCATCAATAAAACTGGAGTGCTGATATGTGTTTTTGTTTACTTAAGTCTTCTGTAACTTTTAAAAAATTTCATAGTACAAACTTTTTTTTGGCGGTTTTCCTTCCTTAATAGCTTATACCCTTTGGGGCTATTGTGAATTATACATTTTTACAAACTTGCCTTTTCTGTTTGTGGTTATCTGCTTTTAACAAAAAGGGTATATCTGATTCATAAAATGGACTTCCTTCTTTGACTCCATTTGGAATATCTTGTGGATGATTAGAACTGTTTATTTTTTGATTATTTTGTAGAACTTTTTACAAAACCACACAAATCTGATGCTGGCTTTATGGTAACAATTTTAATTAGTGATTTAATTTCCTTCATGATTAGATTAGACTTTGTACTTCTTTTTGAATTGATTTTGAAAACTACATTTTTGCTAGGAATTTATGAGTTTCATCAAATATTCAAAATAATCAGCAAAGAGTTGTCAATAATATCCTGTTTTTATTTTTTCCAGTGTTTGCTGACCTATAGTGATGTCTCTTTTTCATATCTGATGTGGATTATCAATGTCTTCTTTCTTTTCAAAAAGTTCATCAGTCTTGCTAGCAGTTTATCAATTTGGTTGGTCTTTTGAAGAAGAAAAAAAAGACAACAACTTGGGGCTTTTCAGATACTTTCTATTATATAGTAGATTTTCTTTCATTGATTTCTGCTCTTAGATTTATTATCTCCCTTCTTTCTTTGGTTTATTTTTTTATTTTTTTTGGAACCAGGGATTGAACTCAGGGTCACTGGGCCACTGAGCCACATCCCCAGCCCTATTTTGTATTTTATTTAGAGACAGGGTCTCACTGAGTTGCTTAGGGCCTCGCTAAGTTGCTGAGGCTGGCTTTGAACTCGTGATCCTCCTGACTCAGCCTTCCAAGTCGCTTGGATTACAGGCGTGCGCCACCATGTCCGGCTTCTTTGGTTTAATTTTTTCTAACTTCTTGAGTTGAATCCTCAGTTTATTATTTTGCAGATTTCCTTTGTCTCTGGCATGAGCAATAAGGCCACAATCTTCCCCTTAACATTGCTTTAGCTTTATTCTGATTAATATTTTCATGATTGTTCAATTATACATATACACATACATAAATATTTACTAATTTCTAGTTTGACTTTTTTCTTTGTCTCAAGAGTTAGAATGTTTTTTAAAAATAATTTTCAAAAAGTACAGGGTTTCCTTATTGATACTTTGTTATTAACTTCTAACTTAATTCTAATTATTCACTTCTAACTTAACTATTAGACAAGGTGGGCTATGTGACACAGAATCTTTGAATTCTGCTGAGATTTGCTCCATGGCCTATGATCTCCTCCATTTTCATAAATGTTTCAAGTGTGCTACATGAAAAGAACGTGCTCTCGGGCTCCATGTGTGTCCATTAGCTTGAGCTTGCTAATTGTGATCTTCAAACCTTTTAGCTCCTTCCTGACTTACTGTCTAGCTGATTTATCAATTTTGGGATAGATGTGTGAAAATATCCCTCTGTGAATTTGGATATATTTCCTTTTCCTGTAGTTCCAGCAATTTCCTTTTTATATATTTTAAAGTTTATGCTTTTAGGGGCATATAAATATAGAATTCTATCTTCCTGGTAAGTTGAAATTTTATTAATGTGTGACCCTTTCCACATATCGTATTGCTTTTTGTACTGAAGTCTACACATTTTAGTACTAGCTTTTCCTAATATTTAATATAGCCACAATCTGCTTCATTTTGTGGCGTGTGGACCTAGTATGTCTTTCCCCCTCATTTTACTTTCAGTCTTTCTCTGTCCTGATGTTCTTAGGGATTTCTCTTATGAACAGTGTACAGTTTAAGAATCTTTGTGTTTTTTTTTTTAACTGGAGAGTAGAATCCATTTATGCAGGTTGTGATTATTGTTAAATTGGATTGATTTTTATGATCTTAACTTTTTATTTGCTTATTGTGTTTTTTAATTTAAATTTTTTTTCTGTCTTTCTTGCCTCTTTTGGATTGATTTCCCCCGATTCTCTCATATCCCACCCCCGCCCCCTTTGGGAAGTTACAGTTTATTTCAATTCTGCCAGTATAGACCTTAGAAATTAGCTGTCACATATTTATCTTACTAAGTCTAAAGTTAATTAATATATTGCATGAGGACAGTAGCAGCCCTGCGTTTTGCACCTGTTCTAGGTGAACCCACTGCTTCTTACGATCCTTGCTCTAGGCAAATGGGAATTGGCACACAAATTCTGGGCTCCACAGTGTTTTTACCTCTGTAGAAACTCTCTTCATCATTTCTTACCTCTGAGAAGTTCCCTTTCTTTGCCTTCTGATAAACCATGTATTATAAAAAGGCAATTATTGCTTCATTCAATATACCTTTTGGGGAGGGAGAGGTACATCTCTATGAACTTCTGGTAACCACACTGCCAGGGTTCTCTTTTCTTTTTTTGCGGTGGGGGGGTGGGTACAAGGAATTGAACTCAGGGGCACTTGACCACTGAGCCACATCCCAGCCCTATTTTGTATTTTACTTAGAGACAGGTCTCACTGAGTTGCTTAGCACCTTGCTGTTGCTGAGGCTGGCTTTGAACTCACTAGCCTCCTATCTCAGCCTCCTAGGCAGGCCACTGGGATTACAGTTGTGCGCCATGGCTCCAGGTAAGGTCCTCTTTTCTTCTCCCGCTTCCTGTCCTGGAGATTGAACACTCACTCCTCAGAACTTCACTGTATCAGGATGTTACCTGGACTTTCTCCCAACTCACATTTTTAAAACTTCATGAAAAGGTTTGCCTCTACCTACTTCCCAAATTCCTTGCTCTGAAGTAGAGTTTGCATTTGCCTCTTACTCTCATCCCATGCTGGGTTCAGCCATGGTGCTATTAAACATAACACAAGCTAGTGGGGCCAAAAAAAAATTATAAAAGAAAACTCAGCTATGACCCCAATTAATGACTCCTATGCCCATTGGCAAATATCCCAAATGGGTGTGTTGATAATATCTATCAAATTCCTCACCCACATTCAGGAGGCTTCTTCCTGCTCAATGATGTTCTTTCTACACTAGCTTATAAAGACTGTTCTCTGTTACATTAGCAGCTCAGAATGGGTTGGAACTTACTATCATCCAGACTGATATCATAAAGCCTTCAGTGGCAGGGTGGAGTGGAGGTCTACAGTGTTCTGAAGTTCCAATCCAGTTTGACTGGACGTTTATCAAGTCTCTACACTATTCCAGGCAGCGGTTAAGGCCTGAGGCAGACATAAAGGTGAAAAGACACAATCTCCGCTCTCCAAAAGCTCAGTGGGAGCAGAGAAAATGTGTGCACTAGTAATAACAACACAGAATGCACGAGTGCAACAGCAAAAGGACAAAGAAATGGTGGAGAGATCATGTCACCGAGTGACCTCCCGGACCCGAGACTAAGTCCCCATGTTGTGTGCTCCCCATACAGTCCTTACCATAATTGTCCCATGCTTTGTTAAAACTGCTTCTTTCACATTCCCTTTATAATATCCTAAGCTCCTGAAGGCAGGGCCTCCCTCGGTTTTGCTGCACACTGTCACCAATGCCTAAAACCTAGCACCAAATGGAAGATGGAAGTATTTTTTTTTTCACTGACTGAATGAAAATCAGCAAACTTTATGAACAAACTGGGCCTATAGTGTGCTGTTCCTGTCAGAGTCCTTGTAGGAAACAGAAGGGACATTCTAAGAAGACAACTTGGAGAATAATTACTATTACTATTATTATTATTATTATTATTATTATTATTTTGCAGTACTGGTAATTGAACCCAGGGCTGCATTTATAATAGACAAACACTATGCCTCTGAGCTACATCCCCAGTTCTTTTTAAATTTTATTTTGAGACAGGCTCTTGCTAAATTGCTCAGGGTGGACTTGAACTTGCAATCAATCCTCCTGCTCAGTTCCCCAAGCAGCTGAGATTACAGGCTTGTGCCAGTGTGGTCTAGCACTTAGAACCCAGAAGGACAGCCATGGCTGCAGTTACAGTGGGTAGAGAGGAGCTGTGGTTATTTGCAGAAGTAGTCAGGGACTCAGTCCCCTTCTAGTGCCTCCCAATATCCTCCTGGATCCCCCTTAGCAAAGTCTAGTCAACCCAGAAAGCAAGGGAAACTCGTTAATGAAGTCCACAGAAGTTCATCTCCAGGGTAGAGGAAAGTGGAGAAATATTCAGCACAGATACTTAGGATATTAATAAGAGACAAGAACCCAGGCATTCTGTGACTAGGATATGCAGCATCCCAGTGTGGGTGACATGGTGATAATTTGGGCTGATTACTGGCAAATGAAGTTGGCAGCTGCCTATGGGAGGTCCTAAATGTGAGCCTGAAAACAGGTGGAATATAGTTCATAAGTGCAAAGCCATAGGCAGCCTGAGGGAGGAAAGGTGGGGCAACAGCAGCTACACCCTGGGGAGATGCTCCAGAAGCACATGGAGGAGGAGGGTGTGGACCCACATGGAGGTGAGGAGAAGTTGGGGAAGACATATAGTCTGGATGTTGGGTGACAAGGGCCACAATCAGATGATGACATCTCATCCTCTGAAATTGTCAGAAAGGTAAGCAGATAAAGAGAACCACACTTCCCAGTGGAAAGACCAGAAGTCCACTTTAAAACCAGAAGCTTCTTCATGCCATGAGCTCACAGCACACCCAGGAAAGACAAATCTGTTTGCTTACTCTGGCAGTAGCTGGAAGCATTTTAACAGAAACTGTGACATTTTAGAATTAGTTGAAGCTGGTGGGGAGCACACACTCTGCAGACTTCAGAGGGCATCAAGTGCATGTCAAATTCATGCACAAATTAAGGACAGAGTCAAGAAGTTTCACCGAATGGAAGTCACTGAGGGTGGACAGGATGAATTGTTATTATGGACCTCGGGAAACAGGAAGGACATTTAATACCAGCAGAGTGTGGTTCATTTGGATCTGTTTTCCTTCCATTCAGAGCTTCTAGGAGACACAGAATGGTGGCTGACAGGAAAGGACTCCTAATCTCATTCTGAAAAAACAGAGGCAAGAAATATTTGTGCATGTCCTTCTCAGGCCTCCAAAATTCCCTGTCTCTGACTGGAAATTTGACTGCCAGATGGGTGGTGTTTTCAAGGCCTCCCTTTAGAACTCATGACTTAAGGAAAGCATTTCCTCAGAGATCCTCTCAGTTCCCACAAACACTCTACAAAATTAAAACAACTCTGGAAAATCTGATACCACCAGTGAGGATGCTGATAAGCACAGAAGCTGTGGGGGTGGCCTGGTGGCTGTTCCACAGCTTTGTCTCTGCAATTCCGAGGAGATGGCTTATCATGACAGCTACTGATCTAACAGACTGGCACCGAGGGAGCTTCTGCATTTCAATTTCTGAGAGCACCTGACATCAGGGTGGGGGAATGTTAACCATCCCGAGGGATAAATTGTGTACTCTCTTTTGACAGGTATATGAGCTCTGAACAGAGATTCACGAAATGCTTTTTAGAAGTAGAAAGCTGATAGAAAGAGCCTGCTCTGAAGGCCAATATTCTCTACTGGAAACAAACTGTAGCATTATTTGGGCACTTCACTATTAGGAAATGATTTGCAAGGGAGGTTGGAATGTCAGGATGTGAAGACATACCCCCTCAGCATGTCAGTCAAGGAGAAGGGAGACAGCTGAGAGCAAGAGGTTAGAGGTAGGGAGGCTGGGGTCAGAGTCAAATATTCTGCTTAATAATTGGGTGTCATTGCAAGAATCATGGAAGGCCATTTCAACTTGAGTTTCTTTCATCATGAAATAGGGCTATTGAAACTCAGTTTCCAAGATGCTTTTGAGGATAGTAGGTACTCAATTAATTCTTTCTTGAATAAATTAATTTAATTTATTTATTTACTTATTTTTATATGGTGCTAAGGATTGAACCCAGTGCCTTACATGTTATAGGCAAGTGCTCTACCACTGAGCCACAACCCAGCCCTGAATTAATTCTTTCTTACAGCCATTATATCTCCAAAAGGATGACCCAGAATACACAGCATCATCATCATTGAAATACAACTTGAAAATAAACATTTTAATTTAATAAATTCTTCAAGAACTTAATTATTCTTAAAGATGGAATGGTTGGACTATGAGGTCTATTCAATATGACCCCAATTTGGATTATTTACCCTTTTCCTCCTTCTTTTCCCCCTTCTTCCTCTCCCTCTGAGTCTTTCTTATAAACACTCATCTCAAAGAAAATATTTTCCAGCTGTGTGATGGGGCGATGACCAGCCAATGAATATTGTAAGAAATACCCAAGCTGCCCCACACTGTTCACAGTGGATTTCAACCTCCACAAGGAGAGTACAGTAATGACCGTGGTCTGCGTCAGCAATCCGAACCAGACTGAATCCTGCTAGCTCCTGAAGAGTTGGGTGGGCACATATACAGATTCTGCATAGCCCCTTCTTGTGGATTGAGTCTCACTCGCCAATAATCAGTGAGTTTTTCATGTAGGAAAATTAAGCAATTTGTGTCATGAGAAAAGTTTTGAACGACATCTGAGAGCTTTGAAAGTTTAAATTCAAGTCCGTTATTTCAGCACGTACATGGCTGCTGTGGTACCGCATGAAGGATGCACTCACAGGCAAGCAGCTGTGGAAGATCTTTTTCTCCTTTATAAACAGATCTTGAGCCGTCTGGGGTGTGCAACTGAATTGCAATGGAATGTATCATGGGCATTCCCCTGATCATAATAACTATGGAGTTAGAGAAGAATGTTATGTTCTTCACATATTCTCTGCAAGAAAACTTAGTCTCTCTAGAATCCATAAAATGCTAAAAATACATTTAGAATTTAATTAAAATTATTATTTTTCAGCAACATTATCCAGTGAAACAAAAACCATTATTACCAAAACAATTAGAAAATCAATTCATGGACTTTGTAGACATTTAATCTCTCTTTTCAAGGGTGTAGTTTAATCCCTGCTAAATCTTAGTGAAAATTAGGATAAGGAGTAGTTAATTAACAGCATCCTAACCCATAGCTCCCCAGAAGAGAAGACAACTCAAAAGAGGAAAGAAATAGGAAAAGAAAGAGCAGGGAAGGATCAGAAAGGAAAGAAAAAAAATCCCCTATCAAAAATCCATGAAAGCACTATCATTTTAGTTTCCAGACTCTCCATTTACCCAAGGACCTAAAAGCTTGTGCTAAAATATTTCAGGTGGGCCACAGCCCATGTAACTTCCATCTCTTTGGAAAACTTGTATTGGCTGCAGGGGTAACATTGACCACGTATTTTAACTGAACACCAATACACTTGGGGGACCTCCAGGTCAGAGGGTTCCTGAACTATGTGACAGTGGAGGTTAATACTACAGAACTAGCAAGACTAACCAGTACTACATGAAGATGGTACTGTAGACTTTCCACATAGGGGAATAAGAAAAGTCACTAGCTGTTGAGTGCTTCCTATGTACCTGGAGCTTTGAACATTGTTTTACTTAATTTTCCCAATGACACCAGGAGGAAGGGATCATCACGTGTCTTTAACAGATGAAAAATAGATTTGAGTAACTTGTCTAAAATCATTCAGCAGTAAGTGGTAGGAATAGGATACAAATTCAGGTCTCTCTTATAAAAATCCAGGCTCTGTATCCATTTTGGCCTCATGACATGGGGATGGGAAGTTTAACTGGAGATACACTGAGTCATGAAATGGCTGCACTCAGAACATGGACCCAAGCAGCCTGGGACCATCTGTCAGGAGATGAATGAGGAAAACAGCTCCCTCAGTTCAGGCTAGGCCACATACTGTGGGCCTGCCAGTCCTCCTGAGCCTTCCCCGACCATTTAATATAAAGTCCACCCTTACCTTTGGTCACTTACTATCTCCCTTATTCTTTTATTTTTTTCTTTTCCATAGTTATTTTATTTATTTGTTTTTGATACTGGGGATTGAACTCAGGAGTGCTTTACCACTGAGACATATCCCCAGCCTTTTTTATTTTGAGACAGGGTCTTATAAAGTTGCTTCGGGCCTCACTAAGTTGCTGAGACTGGATTCAAACTTTCAATGCTCCTGTCTTGAGTCACTGGGATTATAGGTGTGCATCACCATGCCTAGCTCTATCTTATTTTATTTTTAAAAGTCATATACAAAGTATGAAATTTGTAGATAATAATGGGGCACCATATGATGTTCCAATTCATGTACACATTGTACAATGCTTAAATCGGGTCAAACATATTTATGCCATCCACCAGCTATCATTTCCTCCTGCTGAGGACATTCAGTATTCCTGGTAAATTCCAGCTTTTTAAGATATACAGAACAAACTCGTTATCTACAGCCATCCCACCCTGCAACACCACAACAGAGCTTCTGCTCTTATCTAACTTAACTTAGTGCCCATTGATCAACCTTTCCCCAACTCCCCTTCCCCTCACTATATTCTATGGTAATACCCATTCCACTCATGACCTCCATGAGATCAACTTTTATATTCCACATCTGAGTGAGATCATGGAGTATTTGTCCTTCTGTGCCTGACTTATTTCACTTAACAAAATGATCTCCAGTTCCATTTTTCTGTCACAAATAATAGGATTTTATTCTTTTTATGGCTGAAAAGTATTCCATGTGTATATGTACCACAGTTTCTTTATCAGTTGGTGGGCATTTAGGTTGCCTGAAACCACACGTACTCTGTGATGGTTTTATTATTTGTTGCCTGTCTTTTCTACTACAATGGAAGCTTTTTAGGAGCAGGGACCTTGTTATACTGCAGTCCTCAATGCCTGACATAATAAATACTCAATAGATGTCTGTTGAACCACTGAATAGATAATTAATGAATTATTAGACAGTTATCTAATGGGACAAATTTGATAAATAAATCCCACTTACTGGGAATCTATTCTTGCCTCGTCTTGAGGAATGACAAGTGGGTGCTCCGCAACAAAAACACGTAGGCACCTACTTACACACATAAGCTGAGATCCAGATACTCCCTTATGTGCTACTCATCTTTTACCACGGTTAAGGAAGGTAGCCATAACTTGAAAACAAGGCAAAATGGTGGGCAGCAAGTCTGCTCAAGGTCATGTAAGGGCCAAGACCACCTAACAGTGTTTAGGAGAATGCAATTGTTTTGACTCACTACTTACTATCGTTTAAAGGTTCCAGACTTAGGAAAGCTGAATATTCATTTTTAAGTGCCTAGAAGAGATAAAAAATGATTTCTGTCCCATAGACCAAATAATCCCAGAGGTTACAGTTCACTGGCCTCTAAGACATAAAGGAATTTTTGTCTAAGCCATTAATTTTTCCTAAATGTTTGTTAAATTGTGAAAACTCCACTTTTCTTTCTTTTGTTACTCATATTCTTTTATTTATTTATTTATTTATTTTTATTTGTTCTTTTTAAACTCCACTTTTCAAAAGCTCTTTGAATTGGTCTTAACATCTTACTAATTTTCATATGTCAATGACTGAATTAAAATCTTTGACGTGTTTAATTTATATTTGCACTGAAGTCTTGATTTTACATCTCAGAAATTTTTACCTTACTACCACCCACCTACAGAGCTTAAAAGAACAATCACATTCCTAGGTTTCTTTGAAGAAGTTAATTGACTCACAAAATCACCATCCATGATTTTATCCACGATTACCCTAATAAGTAAGAGCATTGAAAGCTTGTGGCCCCCTGTGTGTAGTGAATGGCTTCCCATGTATGAGTGGTGTTGGGGGGAAATAAATACACAAATAGATATAAATATATGTGTATGTGTGCGTACATGTAGATACGTACGTATGCTCATGTGCCTCTGTGTGTAAAATTTGTTTCTGTTTCAGCAACTATTCCCCAACCCTGGCCCCCTTGAATATCCTTTCTCTCTCCCTTGGAATGCTTCTTGCCATCCACATGACTCTACACTCCTTATCTGTGAGTTTGTAGCTTTTTTGTGTGTGTATGTGCATGTCATGTCATAACTAGTTATAAACAAACACCCACACCTCTTCACCATTCTCTTTTTTGTTTTCTAACAAAAACTAATATTGGCATTTCTTCTGATGGGCTGATTGGAATCATACTTATGTTTATTTGTTAGTCCCAATATACTGGTTTTCTCGTTTGTGTGTACAGAATTTATTTGCACTCTTCCTTCCCAGCCTGATGCCAATACAGTTCTTCACCTACCCGAGTCAGTGTGATTCTTCATAAATGCCTTTCTGCAGTTCCCCCCACACCTGGGGAATGATGCTCACCAAAAAAACACCAGTAAAAGCTGTTTCTGGTGGAGCTCAATGTGAAAGCTCAATGCATGTAGGTATTTGGACCTGAAAAGACTCTAAAGATGGTTTCCAGGTTGGTGTTTATAATGAAAGATTTACCAACACCACGGTTTTTTATAATTATGTTCAAATGGACAGATTTTTTTAAAAAAATTTCTGGCTTGAAAAATGTGGACATTACAAAGCCATTGGGTGGTGGAAGGCAGGTTTTAACAGATAGGGTATTTGAACTTGTCTATCCCCCACCTCTTCATGCCCACCTCCCATCCTGTTGGCAAGAAGAAACAGAGGAATTAGCCATGTGGGAAGTATGTGCACACATTTTTGATTTGATTCCCATCCTGAATACGGGTAATTTGGCAAGGTTGTTTGGCAGTACAGCAGAATTGCCCAGTTGTGGGAAGCCATCCTTATCTAGCAGGATTAGGCAGTTCCCTGTCTAGTTCCCCTAAGGGAATGGCTCCCCTAACTCCACCCTATCCTGTCCATCACAGAAGAAACTCCTCCCCATCTTGGCCCACTTTACCTGTGTGTCTATAAATAAAAGAGGGTCCAGCTACTCCATGTTGTTAGAGGCCAGAGCTGGTATGGCCAAACCCATCGCACTCCCTCTCATTTAAAAGGAGTATTGGCTCTTGTGTGTTTGTTGAGTAGATAAGTTTATGAGTAATTAATCAATTTACAACCAACACCCTCCTCCGGAAGTTAAGCTTTTTCTCATCCCCACAGTACTTGGCTGAGAGATCCCCACACCCAGTGATGTGGAGCCGGAGTCCCAGTTCTCTCAGCCATGGTGAAATGATTATGGTACTGGAGGCCAACTGGTTGACACTCAATAGAATGAGAGCAGCCACAGGGAGAATCTACAGACCTCTGACCTGTGACCTTTACTTCCACATGGCAGAGCTGACAGAGTTTATAAAATCCACAGTCTGTTATTCAGCACTTATGTATTTAATCTGCAGGGGAAAAGAGATCCTGAATCTTGTAAGAGGAAGTCTTGATTGACAGTTCTTTCCAATATTTAGGAAAAAAGAAATGGTTGGAGGCAAGGAGAAAGCAGTGTTTGATATATTCAAAGAAACTTTGATAAAACTATACTAATAGTCAAAAAGACTGAGTTGCCATGGGATTACGGGAATAACTTTCTCTGAATAGCGAATTAAGTGGCTATGAGACAAAGAACAGAAACAAATATTTCTCCATAAGGAGGTGTACTAAAGGATTGATGTTATTTGGAATTGGAATCAATCTTGAGAACTTGTCAAGGCCCTTCCAGTTATAAAATGCTGTGAATCTCCACTACCTACCAAGAAGTAGGGCAGGCTAAAATTGTCCTTTTAAAGGGTTCCAGGGTAAATACACAGTGATTAAACTACACTGGGTTACAAAGAGAAATGAAATTATTTTGGTGAGGGCACATTCAATAAGTTTAGGGGTGATGTCAAAGTGGGTAGCCTAGACATCCATAAAATGCCTCAGGGGACCATCATCAGAAGCCAAATTATGGGCTGGATGGACCAAGAGTCTGAACCGAAATGGGCTTTTTTCATTTCTTAATACTGCAGTGTCAAGGTCACAAGAAGCTGTACCATAGATTATAGAAGACAAACAGAAGAAAAATTTCCTACTAAAAGAAATCCCATCTTAGAGGATAAATTAAGTGCTCGCTTCGGCAGCACATATACTGAAATTGGAACGATACAGAGGAGATTAGCATGGCCCCTGTGCAAGGATGACACGCAAATTCGTGAAGTGTTCCATATTTTTTAAATAAATAAATAAATTTTAAAAAAGGATAAATTAAAATATAACAAAGCTTGAATAATATGTATCATGTTCCGAAGAATGAGGATGGTGTCACGTGATTCTGTTTAGAGGCAGATCAGGCCAATGACGAAAACTGATCTGAGTTTTGCTTCTGGGTCCTTCCTATTCTCCATTTCTGTTT
This sequence comes from Glaucomys volans, assembly GCA_020662805.1. Lineage (NCBI taxonomy): Eukaryota > Metazoa > Chordata > Mammalia > Rodentia > Sciuridae > Glaucomys > Glaucomys volans. The sequence continues at coordinate 218,201 of JAJEJO010001141.1, read as the reverse complement.
ATGAGTCAGACAGCACTGATTTATCCAAAGTAAGTGTGTCTTTACTTTTAGGTGAGACAGCTGGTCACAAAGAGATGACAAATTACTTAGATAGTGTTACAACATGTTAGTTGAGGTTTCCCTCAAATCAGCTTCTGAGGAAAGAATTACAGGGACAGAAGCACAGTGAATAATCCTGTCTCAAACCATAAATCTTCAAGATGGAACAAAGTTAGATATTGACACTGGTGAAAAATCAGGTCAATGTTAGCTCAATTGCTCTAATCTGCTTCCTTTTTATTTATGCAAATAATGTGGTTTTTTTCTTGGTCATCTAGCACTTTCCTTTTTGGCAGCAAAATGCAGCCCCTTGCACTATCTGATAAAGGGATGTACTTTTTAAAAAATACCAAACCTTCTAAAATAAAACCTTCTAAAAATCATTATGCCACAAGAGAATAAGTGAGCTAAACATGAAAAGCTTTGTGAATACCAGAACAAAGGAAAATAAATGTGTGAGGAGGATCCTGGGAAATGAATATGCTTTTAATACAAATACATTTCACTTAAAGCAAAATGTTAGCTCAAGGAATAGCCATTAAACACCAATGCTCATGAAGAAATCCTGGCCCATGATTATGCATTTATGTAGAGTCTTCGAAACTGAAATGCAAATTTAACATTTAAGTTAAATTAAATTCCCAGTGCTATTTATGGTTGACCCTTAATGGGACAATCCTTACAATAAAGAAACACTGGTGATTCTCAGGAATCACCCAAAATATAATTAACCCATATTTGACTAAATGTTTCTGTGGTGAGAAGAACTGCAATCTACACATTTCCATGTCTTCTTCTTCAAAAAAAAGTTTGATGATAGAAGAAGCTAATGGTACTTGGTGGGCTAACATGTTATTCTTCACACTCAAACTCCAGAATAATGGGGTAAGGGTCTCAGTGCTTGAGATTCTCTGCTACAAACCCTGAAATAATTTCCAGGAGTCCTGCTGCTTCACATCCTGAGTCATTTTTCTCAAAAACTTTTAGGATTCTTGACAGAAAGTAGAAAGTGTGCTGTCCTTCATTAACTAATTAAACTGGTAAGAAGACCTCATCATGGAAGACATGGAACATGAAGCATGAATTATTTCTTGTTTAATTTCAGAGAGTCGAGAAGTAATCTTCCAGCTGCTATGGAGAGGTTAAATGACTACCTGGAACCATCACAACATTAACCTCTCACTCATGACTGCTTAGCAAGGCAGCCACCAGCAGCTTCTTTCAAATATGATTTGCATAGAAGTTTTGTGGAAAAGGGATCATATTAATTCAACTGATATCTCTTAAGCTCCTTCCAACTAAGTGCCAAGTCCCTTCTAGACCTTGGGGAATCAGTGGTGGGCTTAACATCCCATGTACCTGTTCTCATGGAACTTGCAATCTAGGGAAGTATATCTTGGTGGAAATGAGGCCAACTGGGAAATAAAAGCACATCGAAACTGCTCAAGACTCTGCAGATGAAGCCTGAAAAGAAAACAGCCTCACCACCCCCCAGGGTCCTGATTTAATGCAGTGGTGATAGTTTTGGGGTGTGAGGCTGTTTCAGGCTGGGCAGGTACGGGAAGCTGGGAGCCAGCATTGCTACTTTTCATCTTGGGAGCAAATGACATATGGTTTAATAATGAAAAAAGGAACGAAATCATAACCATTACCATAGCTAGGATTTACTAAGTACTTTCTATGAGCCATGGCTTGTACTAAACACTTACATGCATTATCTTATCAAATATTCCCAGCGATTCTGTAATTATTATTACCCTCATTTTACAGATGAGTAAACTTCGGCTTCAAGATAATGATGATGATTATAAGCATGGGAGTCTGGCGAGAGGGTCTGCAGACCTTTGTACCTTGTGCTGCATTCACGTTCTTCACTTTAAGGGGGAGAGCTACAGGCGGCAGGTCTTGTCTCATGTCCCCTTTCCCTTCCTTGCTGCTCCAGCCTCAGGAAATCATTGATTTGCTTGCATCACTGCTGATTAGATTTACCTTTTCTAGAATCTCACATGCATGAAATCAAACAATATGTAATCTCTGGTGTTTGGCCTCTTTTCTCAGCACAGTTTTACAGAAATTCATCCGTGTTGTTGCAGAGTTTATTTGCTTGCTTGTGGCCACTTTAGTGACTCCATAGCAGCATCTCATCTTGGTTTTAATTGTGTTTCTAGGATGACTAATGATGTCAAGCACCTTCTTGTGTACTTAATTGGGCATGCATGTATCTTCCTGAAGTGTTTGCTAAAACACTTTGCCATTTCTATTGAATTGTTGCCTTTTAATTGAGTTGTAAACGTTACAAGTCTTTTGTCAGGTGGATGGATTTTCTCCTGCGTTTTGCCTTTTGTTCTCTTAATGATGTCTTCGAAAGAGTAGAAGCTTTATTTTTGATGAAGTCCAATGTCTCAATTTTTTAATCGTTAGCATGTTAAGTAATGTGTTTTAGAAGTCTCTGCCTAACCTGAGGCCAGAAAATCTCCTTGTCTGTTTCCTTCTACAGTTGTCATAGTTTCAGATTTCATGTTTAGATTGTGATCAATTTGGAGATCGTTGCCATACATGGTGTGGCGGTAAGGTTAGGTACAATTCATTTTGTTCCCATAAGGTTATCTGTGTCAGTACTATATTTTGTAAAGACTATTCTCTCCCTCCTTGAAAAAATAACCTCATATTTTTATAAAAACATGACAATAAATCGATGGCTCTATTCTATGCCATTCGTCTGTCTATCCTTATGCGGCCATGCCAATGCCATGCTACTTTGATTATTCTATATTGATCTGGTAGAGGAAGTCCTGCAACTTTTTCTTTTCTTTTTTTTTTTCCATAAATTGTTCTGGTTGTTCTAGATTTGTAAATTTTCACATAGACTTTATTTTTATTTATTTATTTATTTTATGTGGTGCTGAGGATGGAACCCAGTGCCTCATATGTGCTAGACAAGCACTGTACCTCTGAGCTACAACCCCAGTCCTACATACAGACTTTAGAATCAGCTCATCGCTTTCTACAATAAAGTCTCCTGGAATTTTGATTGCAGTTGTAGAACACTGTGGATCAATTTGGGAAGAATTAACATCTTTACCACATTGAGTCTTCCCACCCATTACTACCAGGTACTGGTATTACTACTCCATTTACTTTGGTCTCCCTTAAATTCTCTTAAATGTTTTATGATTTTTAGCATACAAATGTCACATGTATTTGGTTAAATTTATTCTTGGGTAGTTCATGTACTTTGATATGATTTAATTTTTTGCTAGTTGTTATTAGAATACAGAAATACAATTAATTTTTGTATATGGTGACCTTATTAAATTTACTTATTAATTTTAATGGTATATTTTTGTAGCATTCTTAGGAACAAAATCCTGTTGTTTAATCATAAAAATATTTTTACTTCCTACTTTCTAGCCTGTACTTCTTTATTTCTTTTCCTTGCCTAACTCTACTAGGTGGACCTTCAGTATGATGTTGAATAGAAGTCACAAGAATGAAAATCCTTGTCTTATTCCCCATCCCAGAGGACGTCATTCAGTCTTTTATAAATGAACTGTGGATTTTCAGAACTGCCTCTTTTTCATCCTAGGTGGGTGTGAATGTTGTTCAATGTTTTTGTGCATCTCCTGAAATTATCATACTTTTCTCCTTTCTTCTTTAGTGGGGTCAAGTGTTGTTATGGTTTAGATATGAAGGGTCCTCCAAAGTTCAAGTGTGAGACAACACAAGAAAGTTCAGAGGTGAAATGATTGGGTTATCAGAGCCTTAACCTAATCAGTGTATTAATCACCTGTTACGAATGAACTGGGTGGTAACTGTAGGCAGGTAGGGTGTAGCTGGAGGAGGTGGGTCCCTAGGGGCATGCCTTTGGGGTTTGTATTTTGGCCTTGTTGAGGGGAGCTCTCTCTCTCTAATTCCTGATTGCCCTGTCCTGAGATGCTTTCTTCTACCATGATGTCCTGCCTCATCTCAGTCTCAGATGGAGTCAGCTGTCTATGGACTGAGACGAAACCGTGAGCCCCAAATAAACTTTTCCTCCTCTGTGTTACTCTTGTCAGGTCTTTTGGTCACTGTGGCAAACAAGCTGACTAAAACAAGTGCATTGATTGATTTAAAAATGTTAAACCAACCTTAAATTCTAAGATAAATGCCACTTGGACATCATGTATTATCCTTTCAACATATCATCAAAGTTGATTTGCTAATATTTTGTTGAGGACTTTTATATCTAAGTTCATGAAAGATATTGACTTGTCATTTTCCTTTGTCTTTGTCTAGTTGTGGTATCAGTATAACATGGGCCTCATAAAATGTGTTGAAAAGTATTTACCTTCTTCTCTGTTAGGGCCTGTTGTATAAAACTGCCATTATTTATTCCTTAAATGTTTGATACAATTAACTAGGGAACCATCTGGGCCTGGGGTTTTCTTCCAGTGGAGGTTTTTAATTTATTAATTCAAGTCATTTAATTTATAGGGCTCTGTAGGTTCTTTATTTCTTCTTTGAAGCAGTATTAGTAATTTGTGAGGGTTAGGGGATTTGTTCATGTCATTAGTCATTGAATTTATTGATGTGTATTTGTCCATTACTATCATTTTAATGACATAACAATGATGTGCCTCATTTCATACCTGATATTGGCAATTTACATCTTCTCTTTTGTCTCGAATGGTCTGATAGTTTGTCCATTTTATAGATTTTTTTTCACTAAGACAATTTTAAAATTCATTGATTTTTCTCTATTATTGATTGTTTTCTATTTCATTGGTTTCCACTTTCTTATTTCCTTTTACTTATTTTGGATAGTACATTTCTGTTTAGCTTCTTGATGTAGAAGTTAGACATTTGATATTAGAACTTACTTTCTAATACAAGCATTAAAAAGTACTGCTTGCTATCCATCTGAGAGCACTGCTTTGCCTTCATTCCATGCATTCTGACATGTCATGATTTCCTCTTTGACACATGGCTTATTTAGAAACATGCTATTTAATTTCCATATATTTGGGGATTTCCTTGACATCTTAGTGCTTTTGATTTCTTACCCAATTCCATGGTGGTCAGCAAACATACTCCATAGGATTTCAGTCCTTCTAAATGTTTCACAGCTGCTTTACGACCCAGCATGTGGTCTGTTGGGGTGAATGATGCACCCGCACTTAAAAAGAATGTGTGTCCTGCTGCTGTGGAGCCCAGGGTTCTACAGCACCAGCTTCATCAAGTTGGGATCTTCCATGTCCAGACTGAGTTGCCATATATTTGTTCTAACAATGGCTGAGAAATGGATGTTGAAATCTCTAGCTGCAGTTATGAATTTGTCTATTCTTTCATCTCTGTCCATTTTTCATTCATATATTTTTTGAAGATATACAATGTGGCACATTCACATTTAGGATTTTTATGTCTTACTGATGAATAGATTATTTTAATCTGATGAAATATCCTTCCTCCTCTATAATATTCTTTATTTTGAAGGCTACCTTTTCAGGTAGTACAGTTCTGGTAGCTTTTACATATTCAAAAGTTGTCGTAAACCTTTTTCTGTCTATTTACATCTAACCTGTGTCTTTACGTACAAAACGTGGTTTTCATAAACAGCATAAATGGGATCAGACTTTTTAATTGCTTGATAATTTGTCTTTTAACTGGGGTGTTTAGTTCATTTATGTTAATGTAACTATTGATATGATTTAGTTTAAACCTACCACCTTAATATTTGTCTTCTATTTCTTCCTTTTTCCATTTCTCTTTTAATACCTCTTTTTTTTTGAGTGGTGACAATATCATTTTAACTTATCACAGTCTTCATTAAGTAGTATTCACTTCACATATTTAAGATCTTCCATTTCTTCTCTCTTGCCTTTTATAATGTTGCTATTAAACATTTTATTTCTTCATATTTATATACCACCCATATGTCGTTATTATTCTTTGCTTTAAATAGTGAGCTAACTTTTAACTTTTAAAGATTTTTTAAAAGCAAAAATGCTTTTTATACTTACTCAAAAATTTATCTGTTCAACAACTCTTCTCTCTTTTGCAGATCTTCTGAGTGTCTATCTGGCATTATTTTATTTTGTCTTGATAAACATCAACATTTCAGGTTGCATAGGTTTTCTGATAAAGAATTTGTCCACTAAATTTTCTTTGTCTAAAAATTCTTAATTTCACTCTCATTTTTGAGGAGTATGTTTGCTGATTATTCCGGGCTGGCAGGTTTTTGTTAAAGCACTTCAAAGATGTCTTCCATTGTTTCTCTGAGACATTATATTTTCTCAAAAAATCATCTATTACTATTATCTTTTATGTAATATGTTTCTTATCTTTGGAAGCTTTTAAGATGTTTATTTATTGCTGCTTTCCAGGGAGTTGATTATAATGATTTTCTTGTTTGTTCTGCTGGGTTTTATTAAGCTTCTTGAATAAGAGAGATTATGGTTCTTATTACATTTGGAAAAAACTCCTGCCATTAATCACTCAATTTTCTTTCCCTGACTCTACCCTATCATTTTCTGGGACTCTGTTTACACATTATGCTACTTGAGATTGCAGAGGTCACTGAGACTCAGTTCACTGTTATTAGTTTTTTTTCTTTTTTGTCTTAAATTGCTTCTATTATTATGTTTTCAAATTCACCAATCTTTTGTTTGACTCAATCTGCTGTTGAAGTCATTAAGTGAATTAAAAATTTGTAAAGATTTTTAGCTACAGAATTCCACTTAACACTTTTTATAACTTCCATTCTTCTTCTTATGTTTTTGATCTCCCTTAAACCCTTGAATAATATTAATTTATATATATATTACATATCATCACTATCATTTCTGAGTCTGCTTCTTTTGACTGAGTGTTTTGCTCATGGGTCACATATTCTTGCTTATTCACCTGTCTAGTAATTTTTGATTAGGTGGTAGATATTGTAAACTTTCTACTGTTGAATGTCTGGATTTTCTTGTCTTCTTTTAAAGAGTGTTGAGTATTGTTTTGGTAGTTATACATGGGGTTGATCATTTCAAGGTTTGTTTTTAAGTTTTGCTAGGGCGAGTCTAGCACAATCTCAATCTTGTTTAGCCCTACTATTAAACTATGGTTCTTCTGGGGTCTCTGTTAAATGTACTACATATTCAACAAGTTCTTTTCACTTTAGCTGATCAGAACTGAAATTTTCACCAGCCCTGTGGGCCCTTGGACTTTTTCATCCTCTAGATCCCTGATAGCTATTCTAAAAGAGTCTTGTAGAATTTTACCAATCATGCTCATTTTGGTATTCAGCTAAAGACTCAAGGGGACATATATGCAGATTTCTGGAGCTTTTTCTGTATAACCCCTCCTGTCTGGCATTCTGTTGTACAAAATATAGCTGTCTCAAACTCCCTGAATTCTAATCTCTGTCTGCAATTTAATCAGACCACTGCGCTGTATTCCCCTCACTGGTCTGTGGTCCAAAATGTGTCTCTAGGCAGAAGAACGGGGGAAATTGTAGGGGTCATCTTTTCTTTCCTTTACTTCAAGGATCACAGCCCTCACTGTCCTGTTGTCCAATGTATGAAAGTATTTGTTTGATATAATTTGTCCAGTTTTCCCGTTTTTTTTTTTTTAAATGAAAAAGGACAATTCCAATGCAGTTCCTCTTTAATGGCCTGAGACAGAAATTTTTACTAGCTTTTAAAAAAGGTAGGAAATATGCATATGTTGCTCTTACATTTCAGCATCTGACAGCTGCTTTATTTGTCAACATGATACTGTTGTTAATAGTAAAAATTATATAGTCAGTCTTGCTGAATCTGCATCCTGACCCTGCATATAACAGCTTGTGACATGGGGTACAATATTTTATTTCTCTGAGCCTTAGTTTTCCCATTCATAATATAGGAATGATAAATAATTATACCAACCTTTTAGGTTTGAGTTTCAGTGAGTTAGAGTTAGAATATTGCTTGACACATGATTATGGTAGTTATTGTTAATATTGTTATTACTAATCATCAAAAGGCCAGTAAGCTAATTTCTATATGACGGAGGCTTCATTTTGGAGGGGCCTCATGCAGATAATCAGAGCAAATTAGTCAACAAAATCACCTAATATTGTTTCACATAATATCACATAATACTTTTATTTTTAAAAAATTCTCCACCCCATCTCTCCCAGAAAAATCATAAGTAGCAAGTAACTTTAAACTCCTACACTGAGATTAAAAGAGTTTTGACAAAACTATATCTTAATATCTAAGGGCATTATAAGTGCACCTTGTTCATTATCTTTCCATCCAGGTTAGCAATGAAAAAGCCTATGTGTACTGAATTTCTAACAATGAGATTTTATTGGAACTGCACCAGTGGCAATAGATCAGTAAAGGAAGACGGTAGTGAATCTGCTTGTAAAGTGAAGAGTCCTTTTATAGAGCAAATGATTATCTACTAATTTATCTATGCCATAAATCTAGATTTGGGTACATGGGGTCTATAAATGGGTTGTATAAAGGATGATGTTAGTTTCAAAGATCAGGCTTGGCCCCCTTACATGGCTGTCTTCAGCCACATGAGCTGTTCCTTTAGGGAAATTCTCCCTGGAGATTTGAGGAAGCTCTTGGAAAAGAGGTCTCTATGTTCATATGTGTGAGGCACAGTTTGTTAATCACTTGTGTATGTGTTTAACCAGCTTGGATGTAGGTCATGCATCCAAGATTCAAATGTGGATTGAAGTTTTAACATAGACAGATATCTTTGACATTTGCTCTGCAAACCACCCATGTGCTGCCACCAGTTCTTCTATCTTGAGAATAGTCTTTCTTCATGTGCCCAAAGGGCTCCTCTGTCTTGGTCCTGGACTAAAATGGCCAGCTGCCAGGTAACCCTGGTATAGATATTGGCATGATCTGAAGTTCACGTCTTGTAAATGTTTAATGACAGTCTTAGGAGGATAAATGGATAAAGAAGCAATTAAATCCAATATTCCTGTATGTGTATTTTAGCTTTTGATGTAGTGCTGTGGTGCAGGGGTTTGTATGCCATCGCTGATCTGACATGAGAGAATTAATACCAGAAAATAACACACCACCATCATTTCTGAGTCATCTAACAGCATCTAACAGTATTATGCATAACACTCTGAATTTTAGTAATCTTTCCTCCAGAAAGGATCAATACTTTTGTTTTCTTATGTATCTTCTCAACATTTCCATAAGGAAAGAAGGGACTCTGCATTCCTTTCTTTTTACAGCGTAAGAAAAACCCAGAGGCAGAGACTGACACCTAAGCTAAGAGGATCTTGGACCAGAAAAGTCTTGCAACTTTTCTGTGAGATCAAGATTAGCAAGGTATTTTCACAAAGGGCCAGAAACTAAACATTTTAGGTTTGGTGGGCCATATGATCTCTATTGCAAGGCAGCTACTCAACTGTTTGGTTACAGCATGAAAACAATCATGGACAACATGTAAACGTGGCTGAAAAGCATGGTTGGTTATAACATTACATATTATTTATTTATTTATATATTATGCTATGTATATAAATTATTGTGTGTACATATACTATACATAATATATATGTATGTTATGTAAATAATACGTATGTACACACTTTAAAAAAAATTTTTAAGCCCAAATAGGCATGGACCATAGTTTATCAACTTTAGTACTAAATCAGGACCCATGCTAAATGCTCCCTTAAGCTGTATGGCCATTACATGACATCAGGTTGTGACATTTGTATGTACTTCCTACATAATCACTTGATCTTCACAAGAATCCTGCTAAGTAGGCTATTAATAACTTTCCATTTGATATATGAAGAACCTAAGAAGCTAACACGCTTGTCTAAGCTCACGTGGTTACAAATGAAGTGTGGAAATTACAGTACCAGTCTCCTGGCTTGTGACATTTCTCCTCTGCGAGCTGTTCCATGGGAACTTTTGACCTAAACTTTCATTACCACTCCTGATCAGTGGGGAGGCTGAATGACTTGTGTGGGATCAGTGGTCTGTGAGTGACTGAGCTGGGACTAGGACCACCATCTGTTGGGCCTCAGGCAGGTCTTCATCCCTTCACGTCGTTGTGAACATTTTCCAGGAAAAAAAGAACTAGAGATAAACTAATAGCATATCTATTGTAGCTCATTCTTTCAATTTCCTGAAGTGATACCATTTATAAATGATCTGTTTGCTTTACTAAAAGTATCCAAATATAAAAATTTTTTTATTATCTTTTTGACTATCTAATTTTTATTTACTTAATTATTATTATTTTGATGCTGGGGATTGAACCAGCATCAAAATAACAATGGTCTTGCCTATACCAAGCACATGCTCTACCACTGAATTACACCCCTATCCTCTTTGATTTTTTAAATATCAAAACCCGACCTAGATTGATTATTGGCACAATGTAGTACCTTTAGTTTAATTATATTCTGTAATGTATTCTGAAGATAACATCTTCAACTGTAGCACTTAATTATCTTCTTTGATCCAGGGAATGTGCCAATCACAAGAAAAATAAATTGACAAAGAGAACTTCTGGGTTTTAACAAGCATTTAAAAATGGGTGGTTGTAAATCATCATGATTCCTAGGGTCTCTTTTAGCTCTGCTAGAACAAGAAGAAGACAGGGTGACCAGCCCTCCTGTTTCCCTGTGATGAAGGGGTTTCCTGGAACACAGAACACTGAATGGAAAGATCAGAAAAAGTCCCAAGCAAACTGGGATGATTTGTTCACCTTAATTGCTGGATAAATAATTCCTGAACGGATTGACCACTACCCATAACTCTGCATCCCTGGAGGTGATGATCCTCTTCTGGAAGAGGAACTGGGGAATTGGGGGAAAGACCAGGAGGGCTGTCCAGCTTCCTAGCAACATTTGAGCACAAGAGGGTCTCATCACGTTTTAGACAAACAGAGCCAACTATATTAAAATATCACAGGGTATATATAAGAGACTGGTCCAAAGACAAATGTAAATCAGTTTGGATAATTAGTACTACACTTCCACTCACTGGCAAAAATTATATTGCCACTTAACCTACAAAACATAGATGCAGAGAGCATTTCCCTCCAACCATAACAGAAGACACCTGAAAGGGCTCAGCTAAAGTTGGTCCTCCACCTGGAAAACTATGCCCCAGTTCCTGGTGATTACCAATTTCTGGATTCAGTGGAGCATCCAGCTGCCAGCACAGGATCCACAGCAAGTCCAGGAGGTAGTGCCAGGTTTCCAGATTCTGGATCTGAGCCCACAGGCCAAATGATACCCTCTTGAGATATCTCTTAGGCCTCCTGTTATATCTACCTGCTTCAAATTAAACTGGTTTTGCAAATTCAGGCTGGTCAGGAAACTTGCTTTGGATTTCTCAGCTTTGGGGGAAGGAATTTCTGTTGTTGTCCCATTAGAATCCTACAAAAATTTCTCTATTACTGATACAGTTAATGTTCTTGCCAAGGGGCTTCATTTACATCACAGGTCAACCATCATCTCTGCCCAGCAGAATACCAAAAGTAAACCCTAGAAGAACTCATAGTCTAGCAATGGAATAGTTACTAAAATACTAGCCAACTACTAAAAACTGCTAATGACCAAAAATTTTGGAAAAAACAATGTGAAGGATTTTTAGACTTTTCCTATAGAAACACTCACCACTGAAAACCCTATTCTGATTTTTCAGTTACATCTGGTGACTGTTTATTTAAGACCTTGGTTAGAAAAATTCCGTTTACATATGCATCAGTGAATTCTGTTGCCATTAGAGGCTGGCCAAACTCAGTAATGAGCCTGGCTGGCTCTTATTTCAGAGTCTGAATTAGCATCTGCAGGGGACACTCTCCCTGACTGTCAGACTGTCTTCAGGAATTCAGACATCTAGCTTCATTAGGGATACGCCCAATCCCCCTCTACTTCCTCCTGGCCACAGATAACCTGTAATTCTTCAGACCTGGATGTCTCTGACTCTTTCCCCCCATAATTCTTGCTTTGGCCTTCATTTTTCTATTTCTTTTTTTGAACCCATTACTCAAGTCCCTATCATTTCTTTTTCTGTCTCCTTTCTTCCCTCCTGCTTTTTCCTTGACCCTTTCTCCCTTTCCAATATATCACCTGTCAGCTTCACCCATTGTTCTTCCCTATTTTACTTTGTCCTTTTAAGTGTCCTTGTCTTTGTTATCTAATTTTTCTCTTTTGTAACTGTGCTTTGTTTTCCATTTGGAATTTCTTTAAGCATTTTAAAAAGGCCAATTATAACCACGTTTTATTTTTAATAAATTCAATTTTTAAAGTTGAAACTCCATTCCCTTAGTGTGCTGTGGCAAAGAGGTAAAGACATAAATTAACTAGAGCTGCTGAGATGGGGAACCGAAAGCCAATTTGTAGGTCTGCCAGGCTGAATATGAAGCAGGTGGTGAGGAGCAGGAATATATACCTGCATCCATCACGGCACACACTATCCCACCAGTAACATACAGCCTGTCCCTGCCCAGGGAAAAGCAATTTTTCCTCCACTGAATGCCAAAAGAAAGCTGTCTAAGATACTGTTCAAGTATTTGTAGAAGCAACTGAAAACTGTCAGGGAGCTTTTGTGAAACTGCCATGAAGTTCAGTTTTAGACACACGTGGACCTAAGTCAGCTGAGGCTACTCCTACTGGGCAACTGAGGTCTATACCTTGGCTGAAGGTCTCTGGTGTATCATCCAGACCTCCAAACATTGTACAAACATCAAATCAGAGCAACTCGGGCCCCACTAGCTAGAGTAAAATTGCTTCTGGTTGATAAGCCTTCAATAGCTTCTCTGAGCTTGTAGCAGGCTCAGACTCACACCTGCCGATATAGCTTTTGATTACAAAACACAACAGTTGGGCAGTGTAGGTAACCATAATTATCTCGGTAATTAGATTCTGTCATGCACTGTAAGTTGGGGCTCAGGGCTCTGGGCAAACAGAAGAGGCACCAGGAGTACCTTTACCGCACTTGGTCTTCTAGTGAGCAGGACGCTAACTAGCTCGCCCTGAAACAATGAGAAAGCAGATTGCCTCTGCTTTCATACCTCCTTCCTCCCCTTTCTGGTTCAGCAAATTTCAGTTGTGTTGCAGAACAAAAAAGAAAGGAGAAAGCTGTAAACAAGGACTGCAGATGGAAACTGTCCAGGAAGAAATCCAATTTCTGTCTTGTGCTCTGCTTGTGTTCTGTGCATTTCAAAATGGAAATGCTACACTCATTAAACTGCCCATTAAGCAAACAATACAGGGAAACAAGATGGGGTTTAGGAAGCGGGAGGGAGGAGAAGAGGCAGGTCAGACAGAGGAAATGAAATGAGGGCATCGTTTTTAAAGGAGACTGCAAAATGTTCAACCAGAGAAAGGAAAAATGCTGGCAAAGATTTCACCAAGAGTGAAGGAGGGCATCATTTCAACATTGACAACTGGGGAATAACATCTCTATTGCAGCCACTCGCAACTCTGCCGGTGTCTGACAGGTCAGGGCTGAGTCCAGGTGATGACTTCCTGTAGGGAGTTTAGTGTATTAGCATGAAGGATGACTAAATACTTGATACAGTGACTTGACATGGAGAGATACGTGGGATCCATGAGAGCAAACACGTTTACCTGTCCTCAAAACAGGGACACAGAAAAGGGAGCAGTAAGCACCGAATCCTTTCTATTCATCTGGTACTTCTCCACATTGTCTCATTTTATCCACAAAACACATTGGTGCTGTGGGTATCAGGGTTGGTTCACAGAAGAGCAAAAAAAGACTCAAGAAGATACAAAAATAGCCCAAGTTCACAAGCCTGCTGAACAGTAGAGCCACAATTTTAGGGTGAATCTGCTATGGCTCCTGTCCTGCCATGCTGCCTTAGAGAACACAGTTCTGAAAGGAAAGGAAAACAGCACTTACGGATCACCAAGAGGTGCAATTACTTTGGAACACGCTCTTGTGTTATCTCCTGTAATTTCAGTTCTACCAACATGTAGACAATTTGACAGACATACAGCAAGGACAATTCAAATCTCCACCATCACGGTTACAGAGATCTGGTGCCTGGCTTGGGAGTATAACGAAATCCCCCAAATTTGGAATCCCTCTTGAACAGGGAAATCACATTCCAAAGCCAGAGGCAAGCTCTAGAAACAAATAGAGTGGGAACCCCAAAGAAACTTCTCGGCGCTGTCTGCACCACACTGCATCAACTTCATGATGAATGGTCAGCTATCCTTACGGGGGCAAGTGACACAAGCCCTAGTGTTTCCACAGACAGCATAGGCCCAGCTCTTCAGTTGAGTCTGAGTTTCAACAATTTATAAATCAACAGCAGAAAGGTCAAGGCCTTCAGCATCTTGAGCAGCCCAGATGAGAAGTCATCAGATAAATTCTTTTTCTCAATTTTAGACTTCAGGAGATGATTAGGGCTGGCATGTATTGAGGACTTGACTAATTGAGATGTCAGTGCAATGATCTCCACTTGGGGTAGAGAGATTAGGTGATTTGCCCAGGATTTCTGTTTTAGTGGCTTTTTGGTCTCTGTCACCAAAAGACCTGATAAGAACAACATAGAGGAGGAAAAGTTTATTTTGGCTTACCATTTCAGAGTCTCAGCTCATCCATGGTTGACCCCATAATTCTGGGCCCTCTGTGAGGCAGAACAACATGGTGGAAGGGTGTGGAAGAGAAAAGCAGCTCAGGACATGGCAATAGGAAGCAGAGAGAGCTTTTCTCCATTCACCAAGAACAGAATATAAATCCCAAAGGCACACTCCCAGTGACCTAGTTCCTCCAGCCACACTCTATTTGCCTACAGTTACTGCCCAGTTAATCTGTATGAGTGGATTAATCCACTGATCAGGTTATACTTTTCATCATCTAATCATTCTGCCTCTGAACCTTCCTGCATTGTCTCACACATGAGCTTTTGGGAGACATCTTATATCTAAACCAACAGTCTCCCTCAGTGGGGAACAGACCAACCACAGTGGTTTGCTCCAAAACCTTCCCACCATGTCAAGTCTACTACATGGAACTGAATGTTCCAGCTCTTTTGCAAATTGTGGTTCAGCCCGCTATTACAGAGTTATGCCATTTTTGCATGCTTGAGCCAGTAAACACTGTACCTATATTCTCATTATCTGCTTTATATTCTACAGGTGCTTCTTACCACAAATTTCATTCCTGCATTCTTTTACTTCATTCCAAAACACATTGACCCCCTGTTTATGTTGTCCCATCTTAGGGAAACCTTTTTTTAACCCCCTATCCCTTTAGTGAGGCTCTTTCTCCATTTATAGGCAAATCTGTTTCCTTATTTGCTAGCTTCATTTCCTCATTTCGTGCCCATTTTTCAACCTACTTCACTCTCACTATTCCCCCGAAATTGTATTTGCCAACCTCAGCCCTCTGGCTGCTAAATCCAGTGGGTATAAAAGGTCTCTCTGGGACATTGGACCTATTGGACCATCTGTCTGTCTTGAAAGAATCTTCTCTTAGCCATGCCAGGGGCTCCTCCTTCTGGCTGCCCCACTTCCTGGCTGCCTCTTTTCCGTCTTGTCTCTGGGTTTCCCATCATCTGCCTGTCCCTTAGTGTCCTCAGGCTCTCCTCTTCTCCTGGGTTGTCTGATCCACTCCTGGGGCCACATTACTGTCAAAGTACTGATGATTTATGACCCTACTAGTCCAGAGCTCTCCTGAGGCCCAGATACATATCAAATGGCCTAAAGGATGGTTTGGCCCTGCCCTCAGACCTGAAGTTCCTTGTGTTCCCTACTTCTGTGAATGCACTTCGATTGTCCCAAAGGGCAGAGGCTGAAAGCTGAGACTTGCCCTTTACCCTTTTCTGTCCCATGACATTGCAGCCCATCCATCTTCTCCAGCTGCACTACCACTTCCTCACCGAGGCTATCCCCATTTCCTGTCTGGCCCTCCTGCCTGTTCCAGCTTGCCACTCCCCCTCATGCTATCAATGCCACTGCCAGAGTGACCTTTCCAAACACAAAAGGGTCCTCTCATTCCCTGATTCCCCTTTGCTATGAGAGGTTCCCCACTCCTCAGAATTTTCATGACGCCCCATTATAGTAGTACAGATGCTCCTCGACTTAGGATGGGATTATGTCCCAAGAAACATTTTAAATTGGAGACATTGTAAGTGGAAGATGCATTGACTACACCTAACCCATCAAACATCACGGCCGAACGACACTGTGCACCGTGGAGTGTGGGTTGTTTAATCATGTGATAGTGTGGCTTGAATGGGAGCTGCTCTCTGCACTGCCCAGGAGAGGGGCGGAGAGACAGAGGGAGGGACGGGCGGGGGAAGGGAGAGGGACGATATCAGATTGCATACTGCTAGCCTGAGAGAGGTCAAAATTTGAAGTGTGGTTTCTACTTAACGTGCATCATTTTCACACCATTGTAAAGTTGAAAACTCTTAAGTGCCATCTGTATGCCTGCTTGTCTTTTCAGTTTTATGGTCACCACTCTGTCTTGCATTCTGCTTTCTGGACACAGAAGAAGACACCAGTCTTCTTGCAGTTGCTTTTCTGGGTGTTCCCACATGTGTCCTCTGTGAGCAGCACCCTTCCCCGGTCCTTCCACTGACTTCAGAGGAATGTACTTGTACTCGTGCACAGGTCACCTCTTGCTCGAGGCCTCCCAAGGAAGGAGGTTAGGAAGGGAGGAAGGGAGAAAGGAAGGGAGGGAGGGATGGAGGGAGGAAAAGAAAAGGAGTTAAGCATTCTTCAGTGAATAAACACATTCTGTAGGAATGGGAGTTGGGAGTGAGTGTAATAGTATAACCAGAAGGGCAAGATAAGGAAGCAGAAGACAGCAGCCTTTCTAGGTCCTCCAGCTCTCATTTTCCAAGGTTAAAGATAGATTTTCTGGAGATAGTGGGAGTCGACAGTCAGCCAGGAAGACACCTGGGGACCCTGCCCAGACCTATGAGGGACAGACAAGGCACTGGTTTGTTTTGAGAGCATGAGAGAACAAGAAAAAAGAAAACGCAGAGGGTTGTTGACCCCTCTTGTTCGTGATATTTGCCAAATTGAAAGCCCAGAGTTCCCAGGTCTCCCTTAGAAGATGAGCAGCCTGTGGCCCAGGCCTTCCACGGACCCAGGGGACGGAGCACTCTAACCCGCGCTCTTGAAGGCTACGCAGGCTCTGCGCTGACGGCTGAGTGATGAAACTTGGTCTGAAGCAAGTTATTGC
This sequence comes from Glaucomys volans, assembly GCA_020662805.1. NCBI lineage: Eukaryota > Metazoa > Chordata > Mammalia > Rodentia > Sciuridae > Glaucomys > Glaucomys volans. The sequence continues at coordinate 200,985 of JAJEJO010001141.1, read as the reverse complement.
TTCAAGATGACAGCAGGGGCGGACAGTGCTGGCCGGGACTGCAGCAGCTCCTTTTGAGCAAGGGACATCAAAAGAGAGCCTGCATAGCAGCTGGCCCTCCGGGACGAGGCCACAGCATCTGGGGTGCACTCGTCATTTCGGGCACTCTCTGCTGCCCTGGGATGCCCCTAATAATCGAGAGCCCTGGAAGCTAGGATGGGGCCTATTATCTCATCCTGGGAAGAACAGAACTGAAGGATGAATCGGCTGGAAAGTGTCACAGGCATCGGCATTTGTGCCAGGCCTTGAAGATTTAGCTTCCAGGAGGGAAAAGGGAGGAGGCATTCCAAGGAAGAATTTTCCCATGCTGTGGGAAAAGGCTCAGAGGAGGACAGAGACAAGGTACGGCCAGGGAATGACGATTAGGCCAACTTGGCCCGAGAGGCGGGATCTAGTCACAGAATATTGGAAGTTAAGACAGGACAAAAATATCCTGCAGTGTTCCACAGGTAAGATCAATGGCTCATTTACCCCGCTTCAAAAGGCTGCAAATAGCTAATTTTTTATGTTGGAAAAGAAATCCAATAATTTGTATCACTTGCCACTATGAATCTGATAAAAAGCCTTTCCTGAAGCCCGTAACAAATGGCCACAGGAGCCCTGCGTTCAAGCTGCAATATTGTAATACACCGCCGGGTGAGTCAGATCATATTGATTTCCTAAGGCCACTGGCTGTCTGTGCAGAATTCCCCAGGCCCTGGCTGCCTCCCTGGGTTCCATTTTATTCTGTTCTGTGCAGATTTAGAGGGAGCAGGTCTAAGGAAGGCTAGACAGCAGGTGACCCAGGCACCCTACAGCCCTCAGCAGCTCACATGGAGAGAGATGTCAGAGAAAGGTGTGAATGAGGACACAGAAGCCAGAGATGCATGAGAACCACATGTGCTGCTGGCGGGGATGGAAGGATGGGAACGGGTCAAAGCCACTTTGGAAGACCGCTTGGCAGTTCCTGACAAAGTTAAACTTAAATTCACCCTACGATTCAGCAATCCCACTCCTAGATATTTTGCCAAGGGGGAAAAAAATAAAACAGGTCCACCATAAACTTGCATCTGAATATATACAGTAACTTTAGGTGTTAATGCCCAAAACTGAAAAAGCTAAATGTGTATTTAACAGAATGGATAAACACATCATACTGAGAACTATAATGCAATAGTTCTCAGCAATCCAAAAGAATAAACTACTGATAAATACAATGTCATGGGTGAATCTGAAAAACAGGAAGAGGTGCTGAAGAACAGGACAGGATATCCAGGTGTGACTGCACTGATGTTCCAGCACAGGCACAACGAATCCCTGGCGATAGAGGTGGGAACAGTGTTGTCTCTGGTGTGTGGGGGTGTTGACCGGAATGCGGAATGAGGACGATGTCTGGGATGTTGAACATGATATACCTTGACTTGGAAGGTGGTCACGCAGACTGCATAATCATCATTATCAAACGGGGTGCACTTAACCATATGCCAATTATAGCTCAATAAAAATGAAAAAAAAAAAAAGGAACTGTGTAAAAGGACAGCCTGGCTTGGTGAAAGTGCTGCTTGAGCATGCCTCACAGAGAGTGGCCCTCAAGGAATCCCTGGGGAAAAGCAATCCAGAGGGATGAGAGAGGGAGAGAGAAGGTAGGGAGCTGGCAAAGTGTACCATGGGTCTCAGGAAGGGTTCCGGGGGAGTGGGGGACCAGGGAAAAAGGTAGGCTGGGGTTGTGGGCCAGGTGGGTCAAAGGAGTCAAAAGCACTGAATACATACTCCATAGGATTTGCCAAGAAAGAGAAGGGACATAGAATAACAATTTAGGGATTAAAAATCTAGAGAATTCCAAGTTTTGCGAGGAGTCTCCATACTGCTTTCCATAGTGGCTGCACCAATTTGCATTCCACTGGCAATGTATGAGTGTACCTTTTCCCCATATCCTCACCAGCACTTATTGTTGCTTGTTTTCTTGATAATTGCCATTCTGACCGGAGTGAGATGAAATCTTAGAGTAGTTTTGATTTGCATTTCTCTAATTGCTAGAGATGTTGATCATTTTCTCATATATTTGTTGATCGATTGTATATCTTCTTCTGTGAAGTGACCACCGTTTGACCCAGCTATCCCACTTCTCAATTTATACCCAAAGGATTTAAAATCAGCATACTACAGTGATGCAGCCACATCAATGTTTATAGCAGCTCAATTCACATTTGCTAAACTATGGAACCAACCTAGGTGACCTTCAACAGATGAATGAATAAAGAAAAGTGGCATATATAGATGATGGAATATTACTCAGCCTTAAAGAAGAATGAAATTATAGCATTTGCTGGTAAAATGATGGAACAGGAGAATATCAGGCTAAGCGAAATAAGCCACTCCCCAAAAAACAAAGGCTAAATGTTTTCTCTGATATGCAGATGCTAATTCACAATGGTGGGGAGCTAAGGAAGAATAGAGTTACTTTAGATTAGGTAGAGGGGAGTGAAGAGAGGGGAGGGGGCATGGGGTAGACATCATTACACCATGTACATATACAACTGTATGACTGGTGGGATTCTACATCATGTAAAACCAGAAGAGTGAGAAGTTATACTCCATTATATACAATGCATCAAAGTGCACTTACTGTCATATATAACTAATTAAAAAAATTTTTTTTTGAAAATCTAGAGAATTAAAGCAAACCAAAACAGAAGAAAGGATTTTGACTGTTTCCACCATAGAGAAATGATGTTTGAAAAGACAGAGATGTATACTCTGATTTGAACACAGGACACAATCTATGCAAGTATTGAAACATCACCTGTTACCCCCCATAAAAGTGTAGATATTTTAGGTATCAATTAAGTTTTTAAAAATTTAAATGTAAAATAAAAAACACATTTGTTTGTAGTATGGGCAGAATCACAGAGGAACAGGTTTGGAAGAGAGGAGGCCACTCACAGAGCAAGGCTCTGGTGGGCCTGCACGACTATCACTAGAGAAGGTGGGAGGGCCTGGTACACTTGTCAGGAAGGAAGATGGAGAACAGAGCAAAACTGTGAAGGGTGAGAGAGAAGATCGTGAGAGTTCATGAGGACAGCAATGAAGGATGTCCTCTCCTGCCCCAACACAGCAGGAGAAAAGACCTACTGTGAGAGTGACAAAGAGGTAGCCTGGGGTCTGAGGAGCATGGGGAGGATGCAGAAGAGGACCCCACAGGGAACTGAAGGCGGCATGCCTGAGATGGGTGGGAGCACTCTGAGAGTTCCATGGTGCAGATGGAAAACAGAGGTGAGTGCTAAGGCTGGGCCTGACAGGCACGAGGAATGAAGGTTCACTGAGACTACCGAGAATACAGTGGGAGCGGGTCCTGGCACAGAGACAAACAGGCGGGGCCAACAGAGAGGCGAAGGTCAAGGGCCAGGCTCTGGAAGCATAAAGAAGCAGTAAGTATAAGCCATGTTGACCTGTGAAGGCAGTCTTGGCACTTGGGACGTCTGTAGGAGAGCTGCTGAGTGACCATGAATTACAAGGTTTGCTGAAGGTCGGCTGAAGGGTGGTGACATTCAGCATGGCCAGCTGGAGTCACTAAGGGTGATAGCAGAAGATGAGCAAGAAGGGAGACTGAGTCCCCAAGAAAATGTGGCAGAGTGTTTCCACTTACCAAGTTTCTCTCTCTCCTACATTTAACCCTTCTTATTCTATGAAGTTGGACATTCTTCAGGACATGGTATAAAGCTGATCTCCATCGAGTCTCCATGAGTAACCTAAAGTGTTTTTTACTTACATTTCACAAAGTGCTTTTTACTTACATTTCACAAATAAGGAGCCCTACTCCAGGGCCTCAGCTCCTCCTCACTGCCTGTCTTCCATTTGGGGTTGGATTTGGGGGCATAGAGGTAATTGCTGAAATCATTTGACTATTCAGAAAGTGACTGGTAGAGAAAGGATACCAAAAGTTAGACTTCAGTATCCCAAAACAAGTCTCATGTTTTGACACTTTTTAAATGCTATTAGTGAGAAAAAAAGGAATTATTTCCTACATTATCCTTCCAGATCTTTTTTTAAGTTGATTCAGCTACTCTGGAAAGCAGTGTGGAGGTTCCTCAGAAAACTTGGAATAGACCCATCTTTTGACCCAGTTATCCCACTCCTTGGTTTATACCCAAAGGACTTAAAATTAGCATACTACAGTAACACAGCCACATCAATGTTTATAGCAGCTCAATTCACAATAGCTAGACTGTGGAACCAACCTAGATGTCCTTCAACAGATGAATGGATAAAGAAGCTGTGGTATATATATACAATGGAATACTACTCAGCCATAAAGAAGAATAATATTATAGTATGTGCAGACAAATAGATGGAATTGGAGATTATCATGCTAAGTGAAATAAGCCAATCCCCAAAGAACAAAGACCGAATGTTTTCCCTAATAAGTGGATGATGATATAAAATCTGGTTGGGGGAGTGGGGGGCGAGAGAAGAATGGAGGAACTTTAGATTATGTAGCTGGACAAGAGAGAGGGAGGGGGTGGGGGCATGAAAAATGGTGGAATGAGACAGACATTGTTATCCTATGTATATGTATGATTAATAATGATATGAATGTACATCATGCAGAACCATAGAAATGAAAATTTGTACCCCATATATGTGCAATTAATCAAAATGAATCTGCAAAAATAAAAATAATAATAAAAAAATTCTTAAAATTGAAAGAAAATTCCTTCAAACTTTCAAAGACGAAAATTCTTATTTGGAGACTCCCTAAGTCCTCTATCAATGAAATTAGTCAAAAGGCTGGTGGCAGCTGCTTGGTAGGTTATGAGTTGGGAGGAAATAGCAGCAGAACTGCTTCTGCCAGCTCAAGGCTGTGCATCTCTTAACATATCATTGTCTCTCTGTACCTCAGTTTCTTCCTGGAGAAACCGTGCAAGTGAAAGAGAGCTATAAAACGTGGAGCATAAATTTTCAATATATTTAACAGTGAATTATGAGTGAGAAAGAAATTAAGCAATCCCCCCTCAAAAAAAAAAGATCAACTTGGACCTGAAATGGCAATGTGGTAAGGAGTTCTTAGCAAGGGACCTGGTGCAGATGAACACTGAAGAATGAGAAGAGAACTTCCATGCCCTCCCCCACCACATACGCTCCCTCCCCAGGACCCACCGGCTCTGCCTTCCCCTGGTTCCTGTAAGACTACTCAAGCTTATTTCCAAAACTGGTTTCCACACCTGTGCCTGAAGCCTCTTTCCTTCTGCCTACTGAGGTCCTTGCTCTCTCAGCCTTTTCTCTTCCACATCATCTTTTTTCTCTTGCTACTGAATTATTCTCTTGAGCAAACAAACCTGTTATTATGTTGCTGATCTTAAAAATCTTTCGTAAAATATTTTAACCCTATTTCCCCATCAGCTCAGCTCTGAGAGCCAGTAATAGGGCCATGTTCTGCCCCTTTCCAGATATCTACTGTGCTAGGGGTAAGAACCTGCTGGGCCAAGGCGAAGCGTTCACACAGAGTTAAGGCCCCTTGCTTCCTAGATTTTACTCTGGGCACTCTGCTCCCAAGAATCCTCTGCTTAGTTGGTCCTTAGCTCCCTACTTGTGGCTATTGAGCACTTCAAATATAGCTAGCACAGCAAAGAACTGAATTTTAAATTTTAGTGAATTTTAGTAAATTTATATTCAAATAACCATGTGTGGCTAGTTGCTACCATGTCAAGAACAGTTTTGGCCTCTGAGTGGCATAAGAGCAGGTAATGTTGTTATATTCACTGAGGTATCCTAAGCCCCTGTCAGAGTGCCTGACACAAAGTAGGTGCTCAAGAAAAATGTGTCCATAAATGTATGATCAAAATCCAAGGTCAATATCCTATTATGGAAAATAGTTTTAGGTTCCTCAAAAAATTAAAAAGAGAACCACCTTATATTCCAGTTAAAAAAAGAAAATCTAAGGCCAACCTTCCCAAGGACTTATAGTTGATGGAAGAGGTAGTTAGGATCAGGAAACCCACCCCCTTTCAAGTATGTGAAAGACAGTTCCAGAGGCCTGGGTAAGGCTGTCTGATAGTGTGCCTATAAGTAAGCACAGGGCCTACTTCTTAGTTTTCCTGATCTTAGAAACACATTTACTCACACATATTAATTAGAGAAACAAACGATCTGTCCTGCCCAGAATCTAAACCCTCTGATCTCTGCCAGTGTGTAATTCACTAGGTTCATCAGTGGCCATCATCAGAATTCAGGGCAGATGCTTCCCACATTCATAGTTTTGCAGAGGGTGCTCACTATAAATCTATAAAGTATGGTGTCCTCCTCATGATGAGGAAGATGAAAGTACATTTCAGAATTCAGAGATGGAGAGGATGAGGTCCAAGAATATAATGTTTTATACAACTACATCCTGGAATCCAAGCAGAAGTACTGAGCAATGGTAGAAATTTATCTAATTTTTGCAGAATGAAAACATCATATAGAAAACTTAAGCAATTTAAATTTAAACAACAATACAGTGAATGATATTTTTAACAGTTTTATGATACCAAATCAAGACTTTCAAACTGTTTCCTTCTAAAAATCTTATTTAAAAGGTCCATAAGACCAATGTTTTCCACTGTAACAAGGTACAGAAGTTACAAGTGCTTCATAAACTGCAGGAATAGATGGGGAAATATTCTGATTGTATTATTACCAAGTTCTTTAGATTCCGAGTAAAAGCATCAGATTGCTATGTCTGTAATTTACCTCAAATACTTCAGTATGTATTTGGACACCAACGTTTATAGTGGCCCAATTTACGATAGCCAAAAGGAGGAAACAAATCAAAAGTCCATTGATTAATAAAGAGATAAAATGTGGCATACACATAAAATGGACCAGGAGTCAGTCTTAAAAAGCAATGAAACTCTGACACATACCATGGTAAGGATGAACCTTGGAGACATTAGGCAAAGTGAAGGAAGCCAGTCACAGAAAGGCGAGTACTGGATGATGTCACTTATTTGAGTATTAGTGGTAAGAGTAGTTAAATTTATAAAGTCGGGAAGTAGGATAGAGGCTGCCAGGGCAGAGTGAACAGGGGAATGGAGAATTAAGAATTTTTTATTCATTAAGAATTTCATTTTGGGAAGATAAAAAAGTTCCATGGATGGATGGTAGTGGTGGACAACAGCATTAATGCACAGAGCTGTAGATGTAAAAATGGTGCAAGTGGTAAATTTTGTGTCACCTGTATTTTACCATAATTTTAAAAACTCCCAAGCTTCAGCATGTGTGTGATGCTATGCGCTCATTGCTAAGGTATGACCCAGGTGCCGACTGCAAGCTTATCAGAGGGCACAACATGGGGCTGGTCTTTCCAATTATTTACCACAGGCTTCTCTGTATCTCAACCCATAAGCAATGCTTTGCCAATTAACATGTCAAAAGTCAGAAATGCATTTCTGTTGAAGAAATTAGTAGTTTGTTATTTAGTCTGGTGAATGTTTAGAAATGGGTTCTCATTAGTGAAATGAAAAGCATTCATTATTTGTGGGTTTGTGGAACTAATTTAAAGATACTCCCAAGGCTGCTTCCCAACATAGAATTCAATTAGTCCTGTGTTCTTTATTTCCAGGTTTGAAAGTAAAGGCTAAATCTATCTCTAAGAGGTCCTCTGTCCAGCCAGGAACACTTGGGGATCCTGAATCCCTGATGTTATCAGCCATGAGTGGCAGAATCCTGTACCTGGAACCCTCCTGATGACCTTTGAATAATATTTGTAAGACAGAGGTTTGTCTAGCAACGAGAACCTAAGAGTCACACATGGTTAAATCAGTCAAAGGTCAGTTACAATCACCAGCATAGAGGTCAGAGGCAAATGCTAGCGTCAAAGGTCGTGAGTCCCATCAAACCACGAGAATCGGATTATGAGTCCTTCGGATGCATACTGACATGGCTTAGTTTGCCCTTCTGTCTGATTTGAGAGATAAAATACAGGTTCAGAAATGCTGAGTGATCTTAAGCACAGACCAAATTCACAAGCAGAAACTAAAGGGAAACCTTTGATATCATCATGACTTAAAAACACCAGTTATTGAGCAAGTATTGTGTGCCAAGGATGCTACTAGGTGCTTAAATATGCAACTGATAATTGTCACAAATATCCCTACAAAGAACACTGTGGTCCTTAATTTTTAGAGGAACCAAAGTCAGAGAGACCAGTGAACAGATGCTAGGAGGGCCCTATTCCTGCTCTGTGCCACTTAGGGATCCTCACAAGATGCTGGCTGTTCCATGGCAGCCAGAGCTTCTTGGTCTGCAGGAGGGGTGCCTCCAAGTGTTGGAGATGGTGTGTGTGTGAAGGCTTCCTCTCAGTGGTGAGATACCTCTGAGGCATGTTCTACACTGCATTCCAGATCCCAGCGGTCACTCAGTGGCCCATGCAGGCAACCTGCTTGTTAAGACTGTTGACTTTCCTTCATCTTCTCACTCATTTCCCTGCTCCCTGTCAGTGCATCCTGGGGGTCCCTTTCAAGTAAACTACCGCAGATCCTTGTCTTAAGAAAAGCTTTTGGGAAATACACCAAGGAAAACATCACTGAATTTTTCCAAGGCTGCAGAGTTGGAATGGGAACCCGGGTTTGAGTTTTAGGCTCATACTCTTCAAGTCTTCTGTATTCAATAATATTGCTCAATTTGATAATATCTTCTTTGTTGGGCAAGTGGAGATAAGATAAAGGGAGAGATGGTATGGAAAATATTTGATTTTCTTAAATGATTTGTTTGATTAGTCTCTGAAGCCGTCATGTCCTCACTCTGTATTACAGAAATACCAAGTCAACTATTTTAGTAATGTTCAAAAATCTGATTAGTCAATGTGGTAGATTGAATAATGGACCCCAAAGGTGTCCCCAAGAGCTGAGTGTTACCTAATTCTTACTTGGCAAAGGCGACTTTGCAGATGTTATTATTGTAAAGATTTTGAAATGAGGGATCATCTTGAATAACCTTGGTTATTCCAGTGTAATCACAAAGGTCCATATAAGAGCAATCTAGAAGGAATTGGAGAAGAAGGCGTGGTATGATGGAGGCAGAGACTGGAGTGCTGAACTCTGAGAATGGAGGAAGGAACCACCAGACACTGGAAACTGAACAAATCAGAAAAATGAATCCCCAGGAAGAAATTGTCCCTGCTGACAATTAACTTTAGCCCAGTGAAACAGATTTGTGACTTTTTAGCTTTAGAACTGTAAAACTTGTGTTGTTTTAGGTCATTAAGTTGGTGGTGATTTTGTACAATGGTAGCAGGAAGCCAGTGCAGTCAACTAATGGTCACTAGCCATAACAGACAATATTTATCCAGTCCTTACAATGTCTAGGCATGGTGCTGGGTGCTCCATGTGGGCATTTGGATAAATCCTCCAGCAATCTTTTTTGAGGAGTTATCTTTAATCTTCTCATTTTATAGTTGAGGAAGCAGATTTAGAGATGTTCAGAATTAACCTTAAATCACACAGCTAACAAATGAACTTAGGTCTTTGGTAACCCCAAACCATGTAATGAATTAAAATATTAAAACCTGAATCCTTAAAACTTGAGATAAAAAGAGGTAAGGGGAAGGACACCTGTTGCCAAATGCTGCAAAAGAGCCCACCTTCAATCACGTGTTGGAGAGACAGAAGCAGCAACGTACACAATGTCCCTGTGGAATGCAAACAGCTCTGGCCCTCACCTTCTCCCATCACAGACCCTCTTCCTTATTCTCTTCTAAATTCTGGAAAAGGGCAGCTTAACCTGAACAGAGATGCTTGGACAGAGATTATTTAGTAATTCAAAGTTTTGGTTTCTGAAGTCTTCTTAGCTTCCAGCTTTTATCAGGAATTGAGCCCACAAGAAATTCCCCCAGCAGCTTTCTTTGAAATCAGAAGTGGCTTTGCAAACCCAGAAAGAAACACATCCCTTTTATTTTGTTTAAGGTTTGAAGGCATTTTCATTTTTAAAATAAAGAGAAAGCTCAGGAGAGCACATTCATATTACAAAGGAGTAGGATTTGACTGGCTCCCATAACTAGATCTTACCTCCCCAACTACACCATAATGAATATTCTTCCAGAGAAGCAAGAAGACCTTACATACCTGTTTTCTCCTACCACCCAAAGTAAGATGAGTTATTGAGGGGTGATTGGTTCACCAGTCAGATTAATAAATAATGAAAGGCCAAATAAATGAAGAAAGCAACATATAAGAAGGAAGGTTGAGATGGTATTTTCATACGAGTTTTGTACTTATGTATTACCAAAGATCTAGACTTGTACCTTTGCACATCATTAACACTGATAAGCGGTTTCTTTGTTTGAAACTATATACAGCCATCCTTTATTCCTCCATAGTAAGCGAGTTTCACTTTGCCTGTACCAATTCTGATCTATTGATATTGACTGACCTGAGCTCTATATCTCAAATCAAAATTCAATTGAGAAGAATATGTGATTGATCAGTGATACCTGCTTAACACCCAGAAAAAGGAATGAATAGGAGTGCTATATATTTGCTGAAACTGTCCATGCAATTTAATTGTGTGCAGAGCATACTGCCCAAGTTTAAGACAATGTCATCATCTCCAAAACCATCTCTACTCTATGAATATTTAGTTTCTACTTCTGCTTATTCAATGCTCTCTTTAACATGACCACCAGCAAATCTTGCTTTTTGCTTATAGAGGTACTCAGAAACACTGATTCTAATTTGAGAATTTATTTGAAAAGAGGTTTAAATCGATGTCAAATTTCTCTGATGATGAGGAATATTATATATACAAAGACTCATCAACAATAAAGCTTTATCTAACATTCCTTAGCAACCAAGTGTGGTTGAGCATTATTCTAATCAAGTTCCCACGTTCTTTACTTCCCACGTTCTAACTTTGTGAAATGAACATATATATTTCATAATTTAAATTGATCATACAAATTTGACTGAAACTCATCTCTAATATTTACCTAGGATTTTTTTTGTACCAGGGATTTAACCCAAAGATCCCAAAGATGATTAACCACTGAGCCATATCCCCAGTCCTTTTTAAATTTTTTTTGAGACAGGGTCTCACCAAGTTGCTTAGGGCCTCACTAGATTCCTGAGGCTGGCTTTGAACTTCATGCCTCAACCTCCTGAGCCATTGGGAATATAGGTGTTCACCACCACACTGGGCTAATTTCTACTATTTACTTAGGAATCTTAAGAGAATTTCCCTACTCGTCCTATTTGGAAATTGTCCGATCAGCAATCAATCACTAGATTTCATTTTTTTCCTTTGGTACTGGGGATTAAACCCAGGGGCACTCCACCACTGAGCCACATCCCCAGCCCTATTTTGTATTTTATTTAGAGACAGGGTCTCACTGAGTTGCTTAGGGCCTTGCTTAGTTGCTGAGGCTGGCTTTGAACTCGCAATCCTCCTGCCTCAGCCTCCCAGACACACATTCTAGGGTCATTCTACAAACCATTTACCCACCATTGCCATCAATAACAACAACAATAATACCATCTTTTGAACAGCTCTTCAAATTGATAACTTTTTACTTTATAGTATCTTCCTGGTTTTATTTAATGTATGTACTATGTATTATTTCCAATTTATAGATATTAAATAGGTATTCTTTATCAGTTATTGAACAATGGAACAGCCAGGACACAAACCTAGAAGGCAAGTCCAAGTTCATTCTCCATGCCTGACCTGCTGGTTTCTATTACTCCATGCACCATGTGATTAATCAGTGAAGTCCCCTTTCCCCCTGCCATGCTCAGTCCATCCTCTTTCACTTCCCTCATCTTTTTTCCTTGCCTAGTCTTCCCACTCTTCTCCTCTATAAGTCTTCATGGCTCTGACCAACTCTGCCTTCTTCACAAAGGTTTCGTTATTCTTACCGAACTCCTTCTATTCTCACAGCTATAATACTTGATGGTATAGTGCCCTATGCAGTTTGATCCCATTCATTCAACCAACAATTCTTGAGGATTCTATCATTTTCCAGCATATTCAAGGCACTAGAGATTTAGCAGTGAACAAACCTGCCTCTCATGGAGCTTACTTTCCAGCTGGGATTCCAACTTCCAGTGTTCATGTCTGGGTTTTAATCTCCTTGACAATAGTAGCCACACTCGCGTTTTCTCCATGAAGAATGATGTAACTCTATTGCTGTGCAATTTGTCCCTGAATCAGTAAGTGGGGGTCTTGGTGGTGTAAGTGAACAGCTACCCAATATCGGAGGACCAGACATGTAAACATACTGGCAACACCAGCTCACTCCATTCTTCCATGGTCTTCAAACTCTAGGAAATCTACATTACTGTTCAGTAAGTACTTTAGGAATTCTCTAGGAGGAAACTTGTAAAGGAATTATAAGGAGGAACTTCCTGGAGACTAGTTTCCTGTTTATGCTAAAGCAAGATCTAGAATATCTATTTCTCAGATATATGCCAGGAAAGTCCCACACTTGGGAATGACATTTTAAGAGGTTTTGAATTATTGCACTTAATAATATATTTTTCTCTTCTTTGATCTTTTGCTTGAGGACAACTAGAGCTGCTCTTACTACATTTCAGGCATGGTGGGAATTTAGCACTAGGAAAAACTTCTTACTCAGAAAAAATATATTTTCAGAATTTTTACTATAACCAAAATGAGCAAGGGTGGAGTTGAGCCCACCAAACCAAAACACCTGTCTCCTCCAAGTCTGGTATGAAATAATCAGAGGAGGAGTTGAGGGACTACTTCCAGAAAATTCATCTTGGGAAATCTGGTGTCTGGAAGAGAAACACCTCTTTGTTTTGTTAAATTAAACTTATATTTAACAGGCCTAAATCAGTCTCTCCCACAAAAATCTTCTCTAAATCTAAATGTTATACACACACACACCCTTGAATCATTGTGAAATTTTGTTTGTGTATCTTCAGGGAATTATAGGATACCAAGAGTTGTTGCTGGGGTCTGATTTGCATAAATCCTTTTTTTTCCTCATGGGAGACATGTGAAGGGGAACTTGGGGCTATTGCTCATTCTTCTAGTTACTGAAGAGTCCTCTTCCTTCATAGGTGTATGAATGGCCTGCCTAGTGACCCTTAGGACAATCAGATCCACCAGAAGCATGAGAATCACCAGGGAGCATTGATTAATTTGTGGTGTGGCTTAGGACACAATCTAAAATGAACTTTAATAATATGAGCAAGCATATGCTTCTGGGCTATGTTACCTAGACTGATCTCTTGAAATTAATTCTAGGGAGGTTTTCAGAAGGTTTTGGAAATAGAGTGTCTCTGGAGGAACCACTAGGACTTCTGCAGAGAGTTGCTGTCTATAGTGGGTGTGGAGAAGCTTGACAGGAAGAAAACAGAGTTGATATTAGGACATGCCACAGTAGAAGAGGCCCCACTAGCTAGGGCATCTGGGGTAAAGAGACTGTCTCCTTCATCAAAGACTCCCCACAATACAGGACAGTGCACCTCAATTACTATCCTTGAACTGAATTAAATGGGAAGCAGTTACAGAAAGTCATGATCAAGGAAAAAGTGGATGGCATAAAGCTGGGAAGACCTGATCATCTCTGTATCCCTAGCTTTTTCCATCAACTTATTATGAGATTCCTTAGACATCTGAGACCAGGGGAGAAGACTCTGAAACTTTCAAAATAATCAGAATAACTAGAATAATAAAGGGGAAAAGGACTGTAATAGAGTTAATTGCTTACCAAATCATTGCATTTTTTTCCTGGATACCATTCCAGGTTCCATTGAGCTTAGATGGAGTATGTAGCTTTTTCCGACCAGTGGAATTTAGGCACAGGTCATGTGTTCTACTTCTAGGGCTGGTTCTGAAAATCTTGCAAATTTCCACTTTCTCTCCCCCAGCTCTCCTGCTTATGTGATTGAACAGATGTAACCGATCCAGCGGAGAACTTCAAGGCTCTGAGGACTTACAACACAGCGATAGTAGTAGGTGGAAGAAGTCTTGGTATTTGAATAGTTGTGAGGTAGGCAATCCCTTCCCTAAAGCTCTCCCTCAGACTGATCCCACTGCACTGTGAAACGGCAGAAGACTAAATGTTTTAAGTCACTGAGATGCGGCTGCTTACCTTAGTTGTCAAGATTACCTACATTAATTAAATTCTGTGTTAGTTATAGGGACCTTGAACCCTCTTATTCCTGACAGAAAGCGGGACTAGAAAATAGGCGTTACAAACAGGCATGTTAACAAACTGTGTATATTGAATCAGAAATGCAATTTATTAAGCATCTTCCATATGCAAAGAATCAAAAAATAACAAGTCAGGCATTTAAAAATGTTTTTTTTTTGTGTATTTGTAAACTAAAAGAAGAGAGACTAAGGTTGACATATTCATCAAGAAGCCACATCAGAGCTGGCCATTTCCAACTTCAGGTTGTTTATGACCATTAATTATTTTCCCTAAGTAAATGCATCTATAAAATATTCACTTAAAAAATAATGGAATAGATTCATCAAATAAAAGTATTTTCTGTTTTCCAAGAAGGAGAAGGGTCAAGGGCACTGAGCTGCTTTGTGGAACTCTATAGTTTGAGAAAAGAGTACTGACAACCCTTTCAAGACAAGAGCTATCCTATGTTTACACATGAAGCCCCAGGACAGTGCAACCCTCTCCTGATCTGTTAAGTGACCATTTCAAAGGTTTGACGCATTGCCACAGAGTGGGTGTGTTTAGAAGGCACTGACTCACACAGGAATGGACTGAATTCTAGGAGGGAAGCTTCACCTCCTTCCTGCCATATAAGCCTGCACAGCAGCAAGCAAGAGATTCTGGGTCAACAGGGACTATATACTCTCTTCTTTCCTTCCCTACAGGCAGAAGTTTCTGCCAGACTCTTGCCTTTGTTTTACTCTTGCCATGAAGCAAGGTAGTAAGAGGTTGTTGATCAATTCCCTGCAAGCAGCCCTGAAACCCAAGCAGTCTTCAGTCCTCTGCCACGCTTACCCACTGGGACTCCATTGCTCAGACACACATCAGATGCTCCCTCCTCCCAAATGACTTTCCTGAGCATTCCTCAATCTGTTTAAACCTTCTCTTTTCAATTTTCAAAGCCCTTGTATGTTTTAGCATTTATAATACTTTTCCTAGTTATTTAGGCATGTTCATATCTTATTCCCCTTTCTAGGAGGTAACTTGAGGGAAGATCTGTTTTATTCAAAGACTGAATTTAAAACAACAAAAAATAGATCTATAATGACTATGTTGATTTTCCTTTCCAGTTTCTCTCTCATAAAGTAGTAGGAATAAAGCTAGTGTCAGAACACAGATAATATTATCTCGATATTTTTGGTCTCTGGAGTACTATTCCACATGGACAAATCCTGGCTCTGCTCCACCACCTCAAAAGCTATGTGAATTGGCTAAGGTACTTATCTCAGATTTAGTTTCCTCACCCACTAAATGAGATTAGTAATAAGATTGTAATGGAAAATATTTAGGAAGTTCCTAGCACACGGAACTCAATAATGTAGTTATCATCATCATCACCATTATTCCCCCCACCACAATCATTTCACTAGAAAACTGTAGATGATTTTTGTTATTTTAAACAGAAATGAAAACCAAAACACCTTTAGAGCTAAGAAAGGTAATGTAAGTGAGGAAAGTAAAATTGAGAAGTTGGTGGTAAGAAGAGCATGTAGCCAATCACAGCACAGTATGATCAATGCTATTCCAGGACTATCCTGGAGACAGAGGACACGGAAGGGAGCTACAACAGCCAATATGGCAGCAATAACGATTGCTAACATCTCCTAAGTGATCTAGATATCTAGTTAAGAAACTATAGGTGGAGGGGCTTTAAAGATAAACAGAAATCAGCCAGAGGGACCAGGGAGGAAGAATGTTAGAAGCAGAGGAGACAGAATATAAAATGAGCAGTTGTGCTCAGGAAAGTCATTTAGGAGGAGGGAGCATTTTCCCTCAATTGGGTATCTTTAAGAAACTTCCAGTAGAGTGTTAGATGGCAAGAGTAAAGTCCACATGGAAAACTGGTAAAGGATCAGGCTGGAGAGTTTGGCAAATAGATGCTGTGCTCAAGAGTTTGCCTTGAAAGTGTTGGGAAGCCACATTTTAGAAAGATACCTAGCAGAGGTGAAGTGTTGAGGACTTCTGAGTACTGTAACTAAGTTTCCTGACAATGACAAAAGAGAGGCTTCGTTTATGAGGGCAGGAGTGGTGTATCTTAGGGACGGATTGAATGGAGAAGGCCGAATGAGGAATAGAGGTCTACATGAGTACCAAGCTTCAGCTTCGAGGGACCAGGCAGCAATTCCTAGAGACAGGTTGGAGACCCAAGAGATCAAAGCTTGGCTTTGGGTATTTTGAATTTAAGTACCTACAGGATTTCCAATTAGTAATAGCAACTGCGTGGGTTAAAATATTGGGAAATACAGATTTGGGAATCTGTAGAATTAGCTTCCAGGGACAGTGAGCTGAATAAGAAGGTCTGAGGATGACAACATACCAACACTTATCAGTCAGGAATAAGGACAGGAAGCTAAAAAGGAATGGAGAAGAAGAATTCAAAACCCCAGAAGAGGAATGTACAGAAACTAAAGAAGTACAATGCTCCCTCACTTATGGTGTGGTAACATCCCATCCTGATAAACCCTTTGTAGGTTGTCAAAATGCATTTAACACATCCACCTACCCAACAGTGCAGCCGAGCACCACCATGCACTGTAGATACCATTTTCCCTTGGGGTCCTCTGGCTGGCTGGGAGCTGTTGCTTGCTCCCAGGGTCCAGCACTGAGAGTGAATTTGGGTTGTGTATCCCTAGCTCAGGTAAAGATCAAAGTTCAGAATTCAAAGTGTGATCTCTACTGAATGCTTCTTACCCTCACACCATCACAATGTTGAAAGATCATACAAGTTGAAGGGTTGTAAGTCAGGGGTGCTCTGTGAAGGGTTTCAAGATGTAGGTGATGGTCAACTGTATTGGTGCTTCAGAGAAACCAAGTAAGGAAAGGATGAGAATGGGCCTGTTTGCTTTGGCCAAAAGCAAGACCTTTGAGTTTATGCAAGGATTTTGAGGCCTAGAGTCTAGGCCTATCTGCTTTAGGTAGAATTCAGACTGCCATGGGAGGAGGAATCAATGAGAAGAGGCAAAGCTTGGCTGGAAGAGAAGGAGCCAGAAGGTCATGGAGTCAGGTGAAGGCATTTATATGTATTTTTAAAGGAAAAGACCTGAAATGTTTTATATTCTAAAGGAAAAACTTAAGTGAAGACAGAATTAAATATGTAAGATAGAAATAAGTGCCAGTTTGAGGTGCCTGAGGACAGAGGGAATAGGACCTAGGACATGTTCCTGGATGAGAAGAGGGACACATGTCCTATTGCATCTGAAAGGAAGCGTGGGAACAGATGGTGGAATGGACTGAGCTGGGGCAGGCAGCCGGGGGATGATGCTCTACAGTGTGTTATGTTGCTAGGCTGGACAGCAGGGGAATGACATCATGGTGACAGCTTGGGCAAGGAACTGATTGAGGACACACAGCAGGATTATGAAGCCTTAGTGAGGGCCAAGTTAAAACTGGAGACCATGACTTTGGAGTGGCACCAAGGTAGTGTGTATGTGACTTTCTCAAGCGGTCCCTTGGCTGGCTGACGTGCATGGGCAGAGAAAGCAGATGAGTGAATTGGTCCAAGATATCCAGACCTCTGGGTAAAAGCTCATGTTGTGAAATGGTTAGTGATTTCCTCGGCCTGAGATTTCATTATGGGTCGGAACAATTTGCAAACCTGCAAATCATCTGAGATTCTCCCAAAGCTGTGTTGAATACTAATTCATCTAGATAGTGCAACCTGAGAGGGAATTGGAGCCTTTAAACTCAATTCTCTCTTGACACTTGAGAAATGAGTGGAGAATTATGTGCCCAATTCTTAGTCCTTGGAGAGTCAAGTACAAAAGTGTTTTATAAGAATTATCAGAGTAGAATTTTGCTCTCAAAATGCTCATTCTCAAAAGACATAAAAAGAAAAAAGAGAAGAAAGAAGGTTTCCCAGACCCTTGACAGGGGGCGGGGCTTGCCAAGGGCCTACCCTACCCTTGTTTGAGATGAGGCAGACCCAATGTGACTCTTACCCTGAACACCAGCTCAGTGGATTTAGGACACCACAAAACAGACTCTAGTATCCCCATTCTGATACCACTGGTGCCAGAGACTGGCTTTTGGCTATGACAGAACTTTTTAAAGTAGAAGGCAAAGAAGTAACTGGCAGATGGTTTTCCATAAAGATTTTGGACTCTTGTCATTCAACCTCTCAGGAGACCTATTCCTTACAAAGAGCACAGGAAGGAAGGGGGTCACTGCTCTTCCTGTCCAGGTAATAAGCATCAAGCACAAGTTCAATCTCCATGGCTACCTGTGCCCCTCAAATCATAGCAGGGTTTTCTCCCCACACCTCCAGGCTCCTCTCACCTGGGTGGTTTTAGAAGTGCCTCTTAAAAATGAATGTATCCCCCTCAGACACTGACTCCATTCGGTGTTTATATGAAAATGAACATTTTAGCCTTTAAACCTTATGATTCTGAGGACAACACAGCTGACAGCAGAATTCTGGCAGATTTCAGAGGCAGTGGGTGTTAAAACTAATCATCGCACACAGTTTTCTACTGGAATTTTCATCCCACGTTTTTTACCCTTAGCTATATAGCATTAAAAAATCCTTCTGAAACATTAGCTGGTTCTTATTTTTAACAGCCCACATTTTCAGAACTATGTGTCAAATAGGTGCAACAGATACATACCTGAGTACATACATACAGACATAAATCATGCAAATCATGGGATTTGCTGGTGATTGGTCCTAGAGGTATTCAGGATAATTACAGCTTCTCTAGGGATGGTAAGAAGTTCAGATGAGCCTGATATTTTCTTTCTCTCAAATACTTGTCAACCCCTTCCCTCCCTACCATCTCTTGTGGATTTAGGTAACCATTTCTTTCCTTGTGTTCTTCGTTACAATTTCCCTACTGACCCACTGCTTCATGGGAGAAGTCTTTATTTACTCTCATTGTTCCTAAATCCCCACATGTCCCCATTGTATAGGTTCCTAAATGATAAGGACATGCATCTTGAGATTAGATCAACAGCTCATAAATGAACAATGGCAAAGCTGAAGATTAATTTTTAAAAACAGCAACTACAAAGAGAACCCAAAATGTTCACCCTGAAAAATCACACTGCCCTGAAACTGATTTTATACTACAAAAGCATTTGATCTAAACGAAGAAGAAACCAGCCCCTGGCATCTGGGAACTAGCTTGACGTTTACGGGTAGATGTTAGTATTGCTAAAGGAGCCCTGCCAGACACACACCTAATTTTGTGGAATGCCAGCATCAGACAAGGTCACTCTGTAACTGTGACAGAGTGAGTCAAAGCAAGCCACCTCATAATTTTGTGTAAACTGAGAAAAAAACAAAGCCACTCTGCAAACCACCAAATACTAAACATCCCCTTTCTGAGTAATACAAGTGACTATTGCTTCTTTACCAATTACAGCATCAGTCAGTGTCCATCTGATTGTACCTCCTTATAGGTGCAATTTATTAAGTCAAAAAATTGTCCCTGCTTCCCGATAGCACCAAGATAGAGCAAATCTCTACTTCCTCATACTCTCTCCAAATCCTCCTTGAAGTGAAACCCACAGAAGGTGTCCTTCTGACACCTTTTTACTTCAGCGCCTCATGATTCCCTAGGGTGTCCTCTCTCACTGCATAGAGTAATAAATCCAACTTGTTCAACCACAGGGGCATCCATGATCCCAGACAAAGCAGAAGTTAAGGGGGCATGGCCTTTGGCTGCTCTGTTCTGATGTGAAGGAATACCAGAGTGTTTGGAGAGTTTGAGGTGGGCAAAAAAATGAGCAAAGTTTCTCTAGCAAGAGTGGGCAAGGATGCATCCTTGTCCAAATTCTAATTCTGAAGAACTGCTTAGAACTTTCCCCTACTCAGTTCCCTCTGCTCTCAGATGAGGTCTTGGATATTGGCACCCACACACTTACTCATTCCTGGGAGGGTTTTGTGGTTGAACCTGATTTTTTATCCCACACAATACCCCAGGCTAGCTCAGCAGCTGGTTGTTATTTTCAGCAAGTCAAATATGGTTGACCTCCTGGGTTCTGAGTATGGGAAATGTAATATTTCCAAGGACACTGTTTAGAGGGTGGTTGATGAAACACGACTCTTAATCTGCCATCTCTGAATCTTTATAGAAATGAATGGAGACAGGATGAAGGTAAAGGACACAGTTACGGGGAAAGTCTCAGAGGAAGTGGTTTCACAAGCCGTCATCTCAAATGGAGGGAAATGATTATAAAACATAAAGAAAGAAAAATGCTGGGTTTCCTATTTGTATTTGGTTTCTGGAAATCTGTTACTTATATAACTACACCTCCATGTAGAAATTGGCTTATTTTTACAACTTGTGCCTCAATGTTTGTCAGCGCATTGGCATTATGTGGGTAGGAGGTGCAGATGATTATCTCCACTTGCAAGCTAGAAGAGCGAGTCGTGGTAATAAGTTGCACAACACGGCTGGATCGTGAGCAATGGGGGCTCTGGAGCTCACCCTGTCTTCTGTTCCAGAAAGTCTCGGCATCCGCCAAGTTGCTGTTCTCATGGAGTGGCCTCATTGCTTTCCTTGTGGTCCTGAACCCGATAACATTATTAAACTTGGAGAAACACTGCCCAGGTCATGCAATTCATAAATGGTTACAAGGGGTCATTTCCATGTGAAAAGAGAAATAAGGTCCCAGCAACCATTCTGTTCCTCAAAGGATGGTGTGCAGATGCCCTGCATCTTCACCATTAGGGAAACATGGGGAAAATGAAGATTCTGAGACTCACCCCAGACTTACTACATTAGCATCTGGGGTGTAGGACTCAGGAATCTGCACTTATACCAAACTTTACAAGAGACTTAACTGTATCATTTAAATACTACTGGTCCAGGGATAGGCAAGTGTTTCCAAAAAGCCACTTCAAGTTGGAGAAGGGATCAATACTCCCTACTCCACCCATCCTAAGTGCAGTTCAGTACACACGAGGGGCAGAGTTGGTGGTGAATGTTTAAATTAGGAGTCAGCAAGAAAAATTTCAGAAGGGACCCTTTGGGAAAACAAAACCAAACCAACCAAACAATAACAAAATACCACAGATCTCAAGAAGAAAGAGATCCAGAGATTTTTCAGATTCTCTTGCAACAAAGCTACTGTTCTTATGCCCACAGGAGAGAAAAAAAAAAAAAACTGTGTCCTAATAGGAGATCAAAAGGAATCAGCAGATTATTCTGATGGCAGCAGAATCTGCAGTCTGAGGTTTGGTCTTGATTGAAGGAGAAACCATGGGCTATACCTGGATCACTGGAATGCAGCTAGGCCTGTGCTTTTTGGAAAGACATGAAGACATGGTAGAAGAAATAGAAACTGTGCAATCTTCTTAATGGCAACAGCTGCCTAGGCATTTGAAGAGTGGTAATATAATTTGTTTCAATCATTTTTTTCCTTTTCTTTTCTTTTTTTTTTTTTTTTTTTAAATAGAAGGACCATCTATAAAAGCTATTTCAAGCATGGCTTGGACTTCCTGTTTTACAGCTAGGCTAGAGGCAGTCTGTTTCTTTTCTTCCTGGATATGTAGTAGTTTTAATTGAGCTGTTCTTTCAAGCCACCTATAGCTAAAATTAACTGAGTTTGATAAAAATAATGCTATTAACCAGTCTATTCCCCTAAAGTATTATTATTTTTTTAAAACCAGGCCACAGGTTCTGAATGCAAAAATCTTCCATAGACTCACAAAGATCCCACAAGGGAGTGGGGATCCCCTGTAGCAGAGATTCTAAGAGAGTCATTTGCTACCAGCCACTCTAGCACTTAAGTCTCAATTATTCTCATTTTCACTGTTGAAATGGGTGAGTTCAGTTTTTCAACAACTGAGCAACATTTGAAAACTCATAGTGAAACCACACATGCTGGGTTTTAAAAAGCCATTCTTGGCTAGGCAGTCTATAATAAGGTTAGCAACTTGTATAAAATTTCTTTTTAGAAAAGCCTCATTTAGGAGAATGAATATAGTACATAGAACCAAACAACTTGCCTTGAGTGAAGCCGATGGTCATCTTGAACACAGATGTTTAAAATTTGCTACAGATGCACAAATCAAGGCATATAGCTATTTATAAAATCAAAAAATTCTATTGATCAAGGATGAGACATTTACAGTTTTACCCCACTAGCAGCTTCACAACTAGTTGGGTGAAAATTAACTATACTTAAATGACATTCACTACCACTATTTACAGTACTACCCTTTCTTCTTCACCATTAATATTTTGAGGGCAAACAGAAAGTGTGAAATATGTTAAAGAGGTACATTCTCTTTCAAAGACATATTATGAAGAAAGAAGATGAAAAAACAGCTCATTCTTTCTCATTTCTTTTTGCTTTTAGCTTTGGTTTGAATATAAAATGTTTAATAACTGGAAGCCAAATATTCTTTGATAATCAAGAAATATTTCCAATATTATGAACTGTGCTTGTGTATCACCAGAATAAATAACTTAGAAATACTGCAATTTGATCAGGTGCTCTAAATGTATAACTCCTTTTAAAAGCAGATACTATAAATAGGCATTTTAAAACCAGATACAGACTGTGAATATAAAATACCTCATGTTAGCAATAACCTTTTGTGTTTTTTAGTGAGATCTTTTCAAATTAATCTTTCAACACTCTTATTGAGAAGTCTCAGTTCTTGTCAGTTCTCAGATTTAATGACAGCCTTTTGCATTTGTGATGTTGAGGATTAGAACAAGGTAATGAATGCACAAACTTGGGCTAATTTAGCTTACCTTCAGTCCACGAAATTAATGCAACTGGATTCCTAATGGAAAAGCTTTTTAAATTTAAAATTCAGTTTTGGATTTCTTAATTTACTATTCAAGATGTAATGCTAATTATCATTATAACAAAGATTCACATAAAGAGAAGAGCTCACCACTCTTTGGGGTGGTCATGCCTGGCTGAGAGGTACTGCTCCTTAGGTGGGAGACCCGTGATCTCAGCAGCCACACCTGGGAGAAGTGTGCGGGGTGCAGTGGCTGCCTGTCTGAGCCAGGAGCCACAGGCTATCTTGATTCACTTTTGGTTTTTCACTGGGCAAGACCATTCCTTCTGTCCCGTGTAATTTATGGCCATTACCACAGATATTAGATGTGGAATGACTTGGCAGGTCATGTAATTCCCCAGCCCTTCACACAGAATGCCCCTGTTGAATATTTATGAGGTAGTCATTAGCAGGCGCCTGTGGAGGCCAGCCTATTAGCCATCCTGGTCGTTTACTATGACCTAAGGGTGCAAACAACATCAAAAGAGCCTTAAAACATAACTATAATTGGAAAGATAAATAACAAAAATATGCCATATTCTAGATGTTTGACTAATTGTCAAACAAGGAGGTTCAGTAAAAACTTTCATGGAAACTAGATTCCTCTTTTGTGGGGATGAGTTGAAAGGACTCTAAAGTATACCTAGAGGTGGCTTTCTTTCCTTTTGTGTTGGAAAATCTCAAGATTGGCTCTTCCCACACTGGACATTGGTCACACCTCAAATGCCATGCTGAAGGATTCTTGATTTAGGTATCCTAAATTTAATTACTATGAGACACTCAG
The DNA here is from genome assembly GCA_020662805.1 of Glaucomys volans. Taxonomy (NCBI): domain Eukaryota; kingdom Metazoa; phylum Chordata; class Mammalia; order Rodentia; family Sciuridae; genus Glaucomys; species Glaucomys volans. The sequence goes on along the minus strand of JAJEJO010001141.1, from coordinate 177,270 downwards.
CACAGCACATATTTGATTAGCATAAGACAACATGCTTAGTATTCTTCTGGGACATTGTGAGTTCTGAGACATTTTAAGCTGGCGACAAAGCAGGAACTGGAGAGAAGAGCCAGCATTATTTGATATATGGGATGATTTAGACACAACTCCAGATAAGTCAGCTCCCAGGTGGATTTCTGCAGTGAGTTTGGGGGTGTGTCTTTGATGAGTCAGACTGCACTCATTGCAGAGAAGTAGCCACTCTGCTTTTTTCAACAGGGATATAAAGACAGCCAAGAAGGAAAACAGCAGGTTTCAGCTCTGACCACCTCACACTACTTAGGTGACTGCTTCTAGCAGTCTTAGCCCCAGTCTCCTCATCTGGAAGACACAGACAGCAATAGATACTCATATGGATGTTAAAGAGGACCGGATAAAACAATGCACAGCTATATATGTGGCACATTTTGGTCTTCCATAAAGCTTAGTTTCCCTTTCCCTTCCATCTTTACTTAAATGTTCATTTCTAGAGGATAGATGTCTTAGATGTTCAGCAAAAATGTTATTACAGGTAAATATGTGTGGCCCTAAATGCAATCAAATTTTCAAAATATTTCTAACTCATTGAACAGTAGAGCCAGCTTTTTAAGTGCTAAGCAATTAAATTGCTTCCTTCACATATCCTTGAGCTTAATAGCAAAACGGATGCTAAATTTAATGCTGGAGAAGAGACACACTCAGGCATCCTGTTTTTCCCATTCAAAGGACAAGGCAGCCTAAAATTTAACAGTTTCCCCTCTTCTGCAGAATCCTCAAAGCCCTCAGATGCTCCTTTTCAATAAACACTAAAGAATTTGTAGGTCACTTCCAGTTTTCTCCAATATGCTGGTAATTCATTGAGATATGAAGGATTATTAAGTATTACAACACACTTGATATTTAAAGTTTAAGAAACATCATTAACCACCATGGATGGAACCACTCTTATCTTTAACCTCAGTCTCAACTTCTTTTTCTCTGAGTTATTTTTTTAGTCATTAAATAACTCCTTCAGGTGACTCTTCTACTAGAATTCATTTAACTATCTGTAATATTATTAAGAGATCCTCACAATGTCAAAAAGCAGCATTTTTCTCTTAAATGAAAAAAATTAACATTCTTGTGGTCATGCATATCTAATATTAAACGAGCGAATGAAAATGGGAATAAATGGTCAGTATTGTCAAATATCCCAGTATTAAGATTAGAGAAATGAAAAATTTGGACAGATGACTTGCAGATTCTCCACTTTTCCAGATATCAGATACTCCTGATAGTATGGTTTAGGGGATGAACTGCTATATGCTTACTAGTCAGGAAAAGATTTTAAAAACTGGGCAGAGCTCCAGAGAGGGTACCAATAACATGCGATATCATATTAAGAAATCTGACCTAAACCTTGACTGAAGAACATGAGGGTATAAAATCGGAACTAAATTCAAAGAACAGAAAAATCCAAGAGAAGCCAAGAAATACACTACTAACAACAACAAATAAATAAATAGATAGATAAATAAAAGCAGCAGCTTCCAAGAAAAGATTGTGAAAAAGTAGAAGAAAATCTTTATGCCCATAACCTGTATGGTTCCTCTTTGGAGACACACACACACACACACACACACACACACACATATGATAATAAGGGAGAACAAAAGGAATAACTAGCTCCTTTACAAGGCACATAAACACATTCTCAGGCAATATTAAACTCTTGAGTTCCAGGACAGTTAAAAAGCACACACTTTGTAAATGACCCTGAGGGCCTGTGAACTAGGCACAGGAGACACAGGCCATGACATGAATGGCACTGCTATGCCCCTATAATCGTCACCAGATGTGTTGTGCCAAAGGACGGGAAACACAGCTTCCACTTAACGCAGGCTTTCTGGTGACTGACAGGATTGGGGTCTTAGAAAAGTGAAGGTTAGATGAATAAGGCGTCCCGCTTAATTGTGCTAAACTGTTTAGTTCAAATTTTCATAAACAGATTCAACAGTTGAGAAATAGGAAACCCTTTCCTGATTCTCTTGAGCAAAAAAAAAAAAAAAAATTGGAAGGGGATAGGAAGGAAATGAAAGAAGAAAAAGATTATGTTGCCATGGGATACATAAACTGTATAAATCACACATTTACACAGCTATATTACCAGAAATTGAAGTAAAATCGGTTCCAAAACCAGATGTTAAAAAATATTAAGAAAACGTTCCTTTGCTTCCAAGATATTCTCATCAATTTGCTCCCTATATTTTAGTGATGTCAAAGTGCCAGTCTTTTGACTATATAAAATCTCTGGTTAACCTTTCTCTATTATGTTTATTTGATATAGGCATGTTTCGAGCTATTTCATCTCCTGTTCCTAAAAAGTAGGGTTCCTCGAGTAGCTGACTCCTTCCTTCAAAAAGCTCCTGTTTCACATGGAGAGTAATGGGCTTTTAATTAAAGAGTTTTAACATGAACAGAGGCTTAGAGAGGTAATTATCCCATGGACAGTCCAGAGAAGATACATAACTATATGTTTGTTTGTTTTTTCATAGATACTATCTTAACATCATTATTTGGGGTGAGGATCCTGGCCAATAGAGAACATCCAGTCAGTCCCTAATGCATCATTCAGAACTAGGTGTTGTTGTGGGAGTCAGAGTGCCAGTCTGTGTCCTCGGCCATGTGTTTGTACACATCCATTCAGATAATCTTCCCACTGACTCTTATTGACTCATAATCAATTTACTTTGGCTGAATGGGAACTATAAAGAGACTTCAAAATCCCCAGTGGCATCCTTTGAAATAGAAGAGCTAGTAATGTTAGTAATAATGGCTTTTTTTTTTTTTTTTTCTTATTTGCTTCCTTCTCTGAAGGGTCATACCACATTAAGGTGGAGTGAGTCAGGTTGCTTTCCTAAGAAAGGCCACACTGAACCAGGATAGTTTCAGGTGGCTTAGAGTGAATGCCAGCAGCATGGGAACTCTGTTTACCAATCACAAAGTAAGTGGGTTAAAGACCCAAAATTCAGTGAATATTGATTCTTATGCATCTTTTGAAATGTTTCACAGATTAGTCAAGCACACACCCAGTCATCCTCTCTACTGGGTCTAAATACAAAAGAGAATGTTCACAACTAATTCTTTTCAATAACTTTTAATTTATAAAACTTCCCCTCAAACCCTGAAAAACCACTTACTGAATATCATCCATGTAGAGTATAATTGACTGTCAAATACATTATCACTTATCAAATACATTCAATTCTTACAATAGCCCTGAATATATTGCTCTCATTTACAAATCAGGAAACAAGCTCCAAGAAGTTAAATAACTTGTCAAAAGTGCATTGCTAGAAAGTGACACTTGTGAATCCCAGCAACTTGGGAGGCTGAGGCAGGAGGCTCACAAGTTTGAGGCCAGTCTTAGCATAAGCAACTCAGGGAGACTCTTTCTCAAAATAAAAAGAGCTGGGGCTGGTGCTCAGTGGTTAAGTGCCCCTGGGTTTAATCCCTAGTACCAAAAAAAAAAAAAAAAAAAAAAAAAAAA